>NC_061159.1:34706884-34709384 GCF_022113875.1 Hydra vulgaris | reverse complement strand
ATATATATATATATATATATATATATATATGTGTATATATATATATGTATATATATATATATATATATATATATATATATATATATATATATATATATATATATTTATATATATTCATGCTTTTGTTACCTGAGATCTGCAAATTTTTTTTGCAGTAAAATTTTTTGGAAGTAATATAAAAAAAAAGTTATTAAAGACCTGCTTGTTATGATGCAAGTATGCTTTTTTTTTAACTGTATAAGTGCATATATTTGCATATACAAACTGTTTAAAAGCATATATTTGCATATTTATACTTAAAAAATAGGGAAAGTCTTAGCATAAGAGTATTCTTTTTTAATGCATTTTTTACTTTTTTGTTGCAATATTCAACGAACTTAGTATAAAGTGTAATAAAATATTTTAATTTAATTATAATGTCTAAGCAGTTTAACTAGTAGGATAGTTTTTTTATAATAATTTTAGTTTTTAGTTTTTCTAATATTGATTAGATTTAAATGAATTACTAAGCATTTACAGTGAAACAAAAACTACAAAGTGCAAAATATAAATAACTTTTCAAAAAGAATGGCGTTGAATCTGGAACATCTTCAACACGTAAACTAATAAAGGAAACAGTTCTAAAAGTAGTTCTATATTATGTTTGCAGGTTGATCATTATTTGTGTAATGCTTTTGTGACATAATTATCATAGATTTTTTACTAAAGTATACAAAGCAAAAGTTATTTGCAACCAGTTTTTGCACAACTTATGTTAAAGAATTGTATTGAAGCTATTTTTAAAGTTACTAACTCTTGTTTTTGAACGACAATTGATAAAAAATGAAGCTTCTGGGAGATCACAAATGCTGTTATTGGGATATAACATTAAGAGCAAGAAATCAAACAAAACATTTAAGACAGATAAACATAAAATTTTATGTAAAAATTGTAAAGTTTTTTATTTCTGCTACACCATACATAGTGCAGCAGAAATAAAAAGCAAAACAAAGACATTTCATTTTTTATTTCTGTTACACCATAGCAGTTTTTTTATTTCTGCTACACCATAGCAGCATGAGCTTTAAAAAAGGATTAAAGAAATATATTTTATTACACTACATTATCTACTTGTTAATATAAGACTGCTTTGTATTAAAATATAATAATACTTAATATAAGTTATTCATAATTTAAGCCCATAATATATATATATATATATATATATATATATATATATATATATATATATATATATATATATATATATATATATATATATATATATATATATATATATATATATATATATATATATATGTATATATATATATATATATATATATATATATATATGTATATATATATATATATATATATATATATATATATATATATATATATGTATATATATATACATATATATATATATATATATATATATATATATATATATATATATATATATATATATATATGTTCATATATATATATATATATATATATATATATATATATATATATATATATATATATATATATATATATATATATATATAAATATATATATATATATATATATATATATATATATATATATATATATATATATATATATATATATGTTCATATATATATATATATATATATATATATATATTATATTTATATATATATATATATATATATATATATATATATATATATATATATATGTTCATATATATATATATATATATATATATATATATATATATATTTATATATATATATATATATATATATATATATATATATATATATATATATATATATATATATATATATATATATATATATATATATATATATATATATATATATATATATATATATATATATATATATATATATAACCTGAAACTTTAAATCTACCTCAAAAAAAACAGATATATATTGAAAAGTATTTTTATTTTTTTTTAAAAATTTGAAAATGCTTTTTAACTTACTCCCTCCAATATTAGTATATAATTTATATTATATATTGATAAATAAACCTCTACAATTTCCTTGGTTTAACAACTTTTTTAAACTTGGTTT
Source organism: Hydra vulgaris (assembly GCF_022113875.1). Lineage (NCBI taxonomy): Eukaryota > Metazoa > Cnidaria > Hydrozoa > Anthoathecata > Hydridae > Hydra > Hydra vulgaris. The sequence goes on along the minus strand of NC_061159.1, from coordinate 34,707,326 downwards.
AAAAAAAATTTCTAATAAATACATATTTAGATACCTTAAAATGAAGCATAACACAACACTCTTTTGACAAATTCCAGAAGAAATTTTCTTAATTTTTTTATTCCTTATTATTTTTCCTTAGAGAATATATATATGTAGATATAGAGAAATATAAAATAGACTGAAATAAATCGAAAACCTTAATTTATGTATGAGAAAATAACTTGAACTTACTAAAAAAGCGATCAGCTTCTCTTAACTGCTCTAAAAAATGAAACAAATACTGCTTAAAATGTTTTAAAAAGGCTAACGACAAAACTGTTTTCTTAAAAAAGAAACATTGCACTAAAAAAACTATTTAACCAGTCAATTTAGTTCTAAACTTATTCTAAAAAATGAAAAATAAATACATATTTAGATACCTTAAAATGAAGAATAACACAACACCCTTTTGACAAATTCC
>NC_061159.1:34671787-34705884 GCF_022113875.1 Hydra vulgaris | reverse complement strand
AATATATATATACATATATATATATATATATATATATATATAAATATATATATATATATATTATATATATTATATATATATATATATATATATATATATATATATATATATATATATATATATATATATATATATATATATATATATATATATATATAATATATATATATATATATATATATATATATATATATATATATATATATATATATATATATATATATATATATATATATATATATATATATATATATATATATATATATATATATATATATATATATATATATATATATATATATATATACATATATATTTGTTGACATTTGCGAAAAATTAAAGAACCTCGTCAATAAAATTTCCTTGCGCACCAATTATAGCTTATTTTAAAAGGTATGCTCCATTTTGTCTTACTTATCCTCTAAACAAATTTTTTCTGGATGATGCAAAATATATTTTGTGTTTTTTATCTAAAACGCGCACAACTACGAAATGGTTTTAGTAAATATTTCGTCGCTATTAAACATAGACACTTATAAGAATTTTTTTACTAAGTACTTTCTTATAAGTTATTCAAAATCCTTATAGTTTTTACTAATAACAAGTTATATAAACGTTAAAACCTTTTGCTAAAATAAAGAATTAGTTTAAAATAAACATAATCTAAAGTCGGGCCGCGCCGGTTTTAAGTTTTTAGGGCCGCACCGGGACGGCTTTTAAGTATAATCATATATATGGTTTCAATAAACTCTTATATAAAAATAAAAAATTATGGTTGGCCCAACAGCAAATCGAATGCAATTGGCCCAACAGCAAATCGAATGCAATTGCACCAACTAACGTAAAACATGGTTGGTCCAACAGCAAATATCACGTAGTTGCGCTAACTAACGCAAAACAACGATGGCCCGACAGCAAATTTAACTTAGTTGGGCCAACTATCACAAAACAACGTTGGCCCAACAGCAAATTTAACTTAATTACGCCAACTAACGCAAAACAAGGTTGGTCCGACAGCAAATCTAACGTAGTTGCGCCAACTAACACAAAACAACAATGGCTCAACGATACAGGCTGCTCAGGTAAATAGTCAAACAGTTCTCTTTTTTTCAAAAAAACTCAATGTTTACAACAAAAAATATTCGTTTTGTCAATTTTGTTCTAGTTTATTTAGTTATTTTTTTGTTTTTATTTTTAGTCAAGTTTATTTACACCAGAAAAATTTTTTTCCATAATATTTTACCACAAATAAGTCATTAATGCCCTTATGCTTTCTTTTTGCAAATGTACTTAAACTATAATGTATGTACTTAAACTATATGTTTTTACATTTATGTTTCTGTTTAAAGTTTATTCCAAACAGAAACCTAAATGTAAAAAAAATTCAAATTTTTTTTTTTTTTTTACATTTAGGTTTTTTGTTTGGAAGAGACAATTGGAGATGATGACTATACAGGAGTATACACAATGCCAAAAACTCCAGTTAACCAGCTTTTCTTAAAACCTTGTGTATACAATACAAGTGTTTCGCTAACAAGACAATGTGTTTGGAATCTTGACTTTGCTATACCTGAGTGGCAACCTGACACTCTGTTATTTTTAAATTTTTGTCCTTTAAAGCCTAATACAACGTGGCAATCACAGCAAATTTTTGTTTTGGAAAATGTTGGTTTTACTATTTTATTTTATTTTTTAGTTATTAGGTTGTTTTTTTAACAATGATTGTTTTTAAGAGTTAGATTTTTTGTTGTACAATGTAAAACCGTATTTAGGTATAAGTAAAATAAAAGATATTTTTTAAAATAATGTGTTTTAAATAAATCTTTTAAATTTATTTGTATTGTTTTTGTAGTATCTTATTACTATTGTTATTGTTATTATTATTATTATTATTGTTATTATTGCTATTATTACTATTATTATTATTATTATTGTTATTATTATTATTATTATTATTATTATTATTAAACGTTTTCTTTTAACATAATTGTCATATGTCATTGTTGGTTATTATTCAGTTTTAAGTGTTTCTTAAAACCAGCTGAAAAGGTAAATGATGTAGAAATCCTATAATGGTCTTTAAAAAAACAATAGAAGAAATCTATCCAACATAAATTAAGTTTATTCTTAATAGAATATCTTCTACATGGAAGTGTTTTTCACCATCCTTTGTAATCTCTACGTCAGTAAATATGTTAAATAAGGTAATAAATAATAAGTAGCTGATACAGAATATACTGATTACACACTTTTGTTTATAACAATTCCACGCTGTTTTAAAAATTCATTTTTATTTGCAACATGAGTTATACAAAAACAAAAATTAAATAAATTCTAAAGGAAATAAATGTAATAAACACGTTTTATTTTAAAGATAATAATAATAAAAGCATAATAATAAAAAAAAACCCGGCAAAAAATAGAAATTACGTCGCTATTAATTTATACAAAAGCGGTAGCAGAAACGTTTTATTTATATATTAATTAAAAAAAGAAGTGGTTAAAAGGAACGAGTTGTTTAAATTCAAAACAAAGTAATAAAAATTTAAAAAATAAATAAAAAAAGACATAGTTCAAGTTAACATTCAGCATATTAAGTCATCAGACGGCATTATTCTTGGAAAATTATGAGGATGACAAAGAATTACCAATCCATAAACTCGACAACATAATACACCATTATGAAACACAATCTGTATGTCCTTTACAACCATAATTGCTGTTAAGGACTTACAAATTTAAGCTCACAATTTTTTATTCAAATGTCTTCAAGTTTTAATGTTTGGGATCGCTTTAAGTTTTACAAAAAACAAAAGGATTGGACTGTTTATATTTGGTAACGTCATTTCCTAAGACAAAGTACAAGTTATAAAACTTGAAGCACTTAAGTTAGCTGGTCATAAAACTCATTTTTTATTCTCTGTTGTGCTGCACCTTCTGTTTAATAATGTCCAGCATTTATGATTAAGGATGTGATCACTGCTAACAATAATGCTGCTTTATACCTTCTAAAAGAAGATAAGACTAAGTCTGCAAATTATTTTAAAGTTGTTCAGAACGTTGTCTAATTTTTCTTTATTTAGAAAATTTGATAGTATGTCGAGAACTTGAATTACATTTATTCAAAATTTGTTGTATAATCGGAAAAACTGCAACTGAAGCAAAAAAACTGTAGCCAATTCATTTTAAATTTTTTTATTTTGTATCAAATTATAACATGATGTCTTTATGCTAACTTAACTCTTGCATATATATATATATATATATATATATATATATATATATATATATATATATATATATATATATATATATATATATATATATATATATATATATATATATATATATATAGATATAAAGCAAAAAAACTGTAGCCAATTCATTTTAAATTTTTTTGTTTTATATCAAATTATAACATGATGTCTTTATGCTAACCTAACTCTTGCATATATATATATATATATATATATATATATATATATATATATATATATATATATATATATATATATATATATATATATATACATACATATATATATATATATATATATATATATATATATATATATATATATATTTATATATATATATATATATATATATATGTATATATATATATATATATATATATATATAAATATATATATATATATATATATATATATATATTTATATATATATATATATATATATATATATATATATATATATATATATATATGTATATATATATATATATATATATATATATATATATATATATATATATATATATATCTATATATATATATATATATATATATATATTTATATATATATATATATATATATATATATATATATATATATATATATATATTCATTTTCTTAAGGTAACTGTTACGAAGGAAAACATTGTGAACATTACAGATGGTTTGAATAATATTATACTAAATCAAAGTCTTACACAAGTATCTGAGATTTTGAGGATTTCAAATATTCTCAAGAATGTTATCAATATTAATTCTTCATCAGATCAGGTGCATATTTTAATAGACTTTATCAAAAAATTTCACAAAAGCTTCATAAGGTAATATGCAAGCTATTAGTTTTAGAGTTCTGCAAGTCTACTTTTTAAGTTTTTTACTTATTTGACCGAATAAAACATTTTTTAAACTGCAAACTAATAACAAAAAAGCAAAAAAAAAAAAAAAAAAAAAATAGTTTGTGTATGGTTGTGTATGATAAACTTCATTGTTAAACTAGCCGCTTAACTGTTATTTGTTTCTGTTTTGGGTTTACGATCTATTTATTTCTGTTTTGTGTTTACTATCTATGTTTATAATGCCGTGGCGCAGTGGTTAGAGCGCTTGGTTTATAAGCAGGAGATCCAGGTACGAAACGAGAGTTGGACATATTTTGAGTTACGGTAAGAAAGGAGACTTTAACTCACTGATTAAATACACTTCCGCGATGCTCTATGACAAGACCGTAAGGAGTTCTTGGAACACCTAAATAAAAAATTAAAAAAAAAAAAAAAGTAAATTATTAATTTAAGGGCTTTAAATACTATAAATTCTTTAAATACGTCAACAGTTTTATAGCGATTTTAAACCACCCCATTCCCCTTGTCAACAACTTGTCAAACTTTCAGTGACTTCCCGATATAAAAATGTCAACATTTAATAACCCTACCTCCTCCTCCCCCCCTATCTTTTTTATAGAAAAACAAAAAATAAAATGAAAAGAAAACAAAAATATTTAACATAGTAATAACAGTAAAAGTTTATTACAACAAAAGAAACTTCTTTAATTTATTAACATATTTTTACAAACAAGTCCAAATCTTGCATTGTTGCCTCTACATCTTCCCATGGAAATGCCTAATGTTTTTCAATTGTTTATATTGGCATAAGCTCTGATTGAATAACTTCTTGTGAAACCAAAATATTAGACAAGTCAACATTTTATTCTTCTAGCCATTCTACACTTGGCATCTCCCAATGAGCAATAATTGCAATGATCTCTTTTGGCAACGATATGCATCGGACTAATTCTTTGTTGTTGGAGTGCATTTAGTAATTGACTGAACCCAGAAACACAATTTTGATGCTGTTGAACATTCTTCTTTAATATGCTTATCGAAGCAACATAAACGTAACAGATTTTACAGATCTGTTCAAAAAATGACAACTAAAAAAATGTACAATATGCATAATGTGGTAGAGTTTTGGAAACTTTTGCCATTTGAGATTTATATTTATAGTATTTTTTTTATCTTTTATAGACTAATTGCAGAAAAGAGATGTAAATCTATGTAATTTTATATCAGAAACATTTGTTGCTTTAAGACCATGACTTATTTGACAGACTGGAAATGGTGGGGGAATAAATTTATCAGCAATAATTATAAAATACGAGCTTTTATCAGTTGGCAACAAGTAAAACTGCAACTAATTTTTTGTTAATAAGTTAAATCACTTGTTCTTACTTGGATTTGGAAATAAACTTGATCTTTAAATATTAAATTTTCAACTTCAGGGTTAGACTTTTCAGGCGCTTTATACTTCACCACTGTTAGAAAATTATCTATACTTACTTGCTTCCATACTTAAGACAAGGTTTTGCCAGCATATTTGAAGTTTAACTTTTCCATCTCTTTGTCAATTTTTCTACTTTGTGTGTCAAGTTAGCTCCCAAAATGTTCATGTGGCAAAATTAGTCCTGACAGTTCTCGACTAAAAGGAGTCATTCGTCTTTCTACTCGATTAAACACACTTACTAGGTGCATTTGTTGCTAGAAACATTGCATCAATGTTTCACTTTACAAAATGATGGACTAGAGCACCAATAACGATTTTATACCTTGGATTTTGATGAGATTCACCATCCACAGACATAAAAAGAATTAGTTTAATCAACTTTTTGCTTGGATCCTATGTAACAATATTAAATTCATACAATTCAAGTAGCTTTCATAATCCAATCCATGGCTATAAACTGATGATGAGCAATGCTTGCCTGATCTATTGTTTTTTAAGTTCGGCCTGAATATGTTATAGCTTCCAGTTACGTAAGCCGCCTTTTTGGATTTCAATACCAGCTTAAACTAATGGTATGAGTTAGTGTCTAGATGCTATTACTCAGTCGTGATCTGGCAATGCAACGCGGTATTCAACGTGCATTAAAAGCGAAACTTGCTTTTTCTATGGGGACTCTGGCTTAGTCATTTTGACTAATAAAGCATACTTCTTTATGTGCTAACAAAAAAGCCACTTCCTCTAGATGATTCAAAGTAGCTGTACAGTCAATGTGTTTTGAGTTTGAATCATTTTGTGCTCGAGTTAGCTTCACTGGTACAGTTGTTGCATTGCATCTGCCTTTTTCCGATAATAAACATTGCTTTGGCAAGAGCCTAATATAAATAGCACTTCTACTTATTTGAAATGCTTGAATCTTTATATATTCTGTCAATTCATCAAGTTTTTTAACACTGCGATTCATATGACTTTTGTCATATGAAGTGTCGTCTTGTTAATGTCGTCTTGTTAAATGCTCTGTGTTTGTTGTTTAACAACTTGTAACATTTTCACATTTGTGGCTGCTTTTCTAGAAAGGAAAGTCACACTCTTTGTAGAGTGGCCTGCCCATAAGGTCAATAATATTGCCTTATATTTCTGTGCTAAGTTGGAATAACTATTTAACAACGAATCTGCTTTTTTTGCAAATTGTCTTCTTTTTTCAATTTATTCCAAATTTCAGTTACCTCTTTTTGACAGTCTTGCTTATGGTTATTGGGAAATTATATATGCTTAATACAACCATTTTTGAAAGTTTTTTCTTTGTCCAATGTAAATCTAAAAGAAAAAAATAATTTAAAAATTAAATTCAAATAAAAAAAAAAGAAAAAGAAAAAAGCAGTTAGGGCTAGGCCGATTTAACAATATTTAATAACTTTAAGCATTCTAGACATGTAATGTATTAATAAATTATTAAATAGGTCCTAGATAAGTCTGTCGAAAACTGTTGCCCGGGTATCTTTTAAACGAATTGGCGGGTATTGTGGTAGTTTATTCCATCCGCCTAATTTATTCCATCATACTGCGTAAAATTCGAAACGAAAATGTTTTTAAGTTATAGCCGTTAGAACTGACCGAACATAAATACAAAATAGTTCCGTTTTTATAACGCAGTGGGATAAAATAAATCAAGTGGATGGAATAAACTACTTTATTTGCAGATTATTCCATCCCAATGTGTAAAACATCAAATTGAAACTAACTTTGTAACTTTTTTTTGTTTCCATGTTTATTTAATAAAGGTAATATTATTTTAAAAATTGTTTACAGATTTTTTATTCCCATTAATCATATAATGTGATTAATACGCAATGAAATGGAATAAATCAGGCAGATGGAACAATCTACTACAAAGTAGATTATTCCATCCCAAGGTGTAAAACATCAAATTTAAACTAACTTTATAACTTTTTTTTGTTTCCATGTTTATTTGATAAAGATAATGGTCATTTAAAAGTCGTTTACAAATTTTTATCATACATAGTGGGATTGAATGAATCAGGCGGATAAAATAATCTACTATAATATTAGATTATTAGTTTTTACGCCAAACGGAAAATTATTTAATTAGTGTCGAAGTTCGATATTAAAAACTTTTTTCTGTGCCTACATACTATAGGCAATTCACTTTTTTTTTTAATAAAGGTTCTTTAAAGTTAGTTAAAATAAATTTTTTTTCGTTTATGCAAAGATTACACTTTTTTGATGATGGATTATAGGGTTGACATTTTTTAACAATACTCCACTTGACTATTAGTTTAATGCCTGCTTTCTTAAGTTTCCAGATTTCCTTAGAAAGTTCAGTGTCATTGTTATATTTGACCAAGTTGAATGATTTAATGTGGTTTAAAAACCTGATCTTGAAGGAGTTTTCGCTAATACCATTTTACGATTTCTTAGCGTGGTTGACGTTCGCTGGTGTTATGGTTGCTTCGTAAGCACTATTTTTAGTTAGAAATTGATTTTCTAAAGGACACGTAGCTCTGTCTATACAGTTGTATTTTCTAACATTTTCGGTATTTTGGTTGCACAAAATAGTGTTGGTTGTGAGACTTAATAATAGTACTAATATTTAGCATGCAGCTGAAGCTTTTTTTGACGGTGTTTCTGTTAAAAACCTTGTGTTGGCTGTGGTGTGCTGGGAAATGTAAGTCGATTAAGTTCAAGAAAAGGTTTCCTAATTTGGTTACAACATTCTCACTAAAAGGGGGGATTAAACCATATGATGTTTCGTTTGCGTTTATAAGTATGACAATTAGTTTTTTGTAAATTCAAATTAGGACGATATTGGATATTGCTGCTATGTCCAGACTTTATAAAGGCTTCTTTGTAAATAGAAGAAGAGTTTTCGAAAATATTTTGCTGAAGAAGTTTGATGATAATCTTTGTATAATAGAGGTCTGCAGCTGTTTTAAATACTTGGTGGGTGGTTAGAACATGCATGAGTATAACAAATTTTCAGGTTTATGGTAAGTTTGAAGCTGCAGTCAATAAGATTTAATGTAATATCAAGGTAATTTACTATTTTTATGTTGCATTGAATAGAAATATTAAGGCTGTTACTTTTGAATATCTGAGTTATATGTTTTTTAACTTTTTCCATTTGTGGGCCACTGGCGTTTTTAATTACGGCCAACACATCATCGCTATACAGCCAAAAGACAAACTTGTTATAAAGCTGAGAGTTTTGAAAAATTAAGAGAATTCCAACAAACTCACGTACCATGGCACCGTCAAACGCTCCCATGGTGACGTCAAATAAATCACCAGATTATTTTATCCAAATTTCGTTACTGTTAAATAACAAGGATTTTCGTGCGTGATAAATCAAAGATTTATGCTCGTTAGCAATGGTAACATATTGTTCAGCAAAACAAATAGAGTCGATAAGAAGTTTTTCGTTAGATGAAGGATAAAAGTCAACAATATCAAAAATGAGGAATTCATAAAAATGTTTGTCATTGATATTCCTGAACCATTTAACTACTTCCTGTGTGTTACTCCACTAGTTATTACATAAAATAGTTCTTAGCTGGTTGTTTATTTTGGATAAAATATGTTTACTTTTTCTTCCTATTTCGTTCTTTGCTGGGTTTAGGAGACGAACCGCAGGATTATTAAAAAAATTATTTAAAATAACGATCAAAAGAATGAGATGGAAAGCTTTTTTCTACATGAACAAATAACCTAATGGTATGTGCAATACATATAATTATATTAAAAATATCAATGAAAATTTTAAACTTTTATACTATTTTATACTTTTAAAATTTTAAACTCAACAGATTAAAGATTTGTGATTTATTTGAAATGATTAAAAATATACATTTTAGGAAGATTCAATGCAACTTTCAAAATATATTAAAAAATGATGTTTCCTCTTTTCAAAATTCAAAATTTATCTCTGCATATGCAGATACGACGTCATACTTATACAAGCTGCCTGAAGATGAATACAATAAACTGATGACAAACGCTTCCACAGCAAATTATAAAAAAACCAATTCAATAATAAAAGATGAGATTAATAAAGTAGGAAAAATTATTTTAAAAAACACGATGTTTTTAAAAAAATTCATGTTAATGGATTATCAAATTGTTTCATCACATTTAAAAATCATGAACCTGATTTTTTTAATAATCCTACGATTCGTCTCCTAAACCCAGCAAAGAACGAAATAGGAAGAATAAGTAAACATATTTTATCCAATATAAACAACCAGCTAAGAACTATTTTATGTATTAACTAGTGGAGTAACACACAGGAAGTAGTTAAATGGTTCAGGAATATCAATGACAAACATTTTTATGAATTCCTCATTTTTGATATTGTTGACTTTTATCCTTCATCTAACGAAAAACTTCTTATCGACTCTATTTGTTTTGCTGAACAATATGTTACCATTGCTAACGAGCATAAATCTTTGATTTATCACGCACGAAAATCCTTGTTATTTAACAGTAACGAAATTTGGATAAAATAATCTGGTGATTTATTTGACGTCACCATGGGAGCGTTTGACGGTGCCATGGTACGTGAGTTTGTTGGAATTCTCTTAATTTTTCAAAACTCTCAGCTTTATAACAAGTTTGTCTTTTGGCTGTATAGCGATGATGTGTTGGCCGTAATTAAAAACGCCAGTGGCCCACAAATGGAAAAAGTTAAAAAACATATAACTCAGATATTCAAAAGTAACAGCCTTAATATTTCTATTCAATGCAACATAAAAATAGTAAATTACCTTGATATTACATTAAATCTTATTGACTGCAGCTTCAAACTTACCATAAACCTGAAAATTTGTTATACTCATGCATGTTCTAACCACCCACCAAGTATTTAAAACAGCTGCAGACCTCTATTATACAAAGATTATCATCAAACTTCTTCAGCAAAATATTTTCGAAAACTCTTCTTCTATTTACAAAGAAGCCTTTATAAAGTCTGGACATAGCAGCAATATCCAATATCGTCCTAATTTGAATTTACAAAAAACTAATCGTCATACTTATAAACGCAAACGAAACATCATATGGTTTAATCCCCCCTTTTAGTGAAAATGTTGTAACCAAATTAGGAAACCTTTTCTTGAACTTAATCGACTTACATTTCTCGGCACACCACAGCCAACACAAGGTTTTTAACAGAAACACCGTCAAAATAAGCTTCAGCTGCATGCTATATATTAGTACTATTATTAAGTCTCACAACCAACACATTTTGTGCAACCAAAATACCGAAAATGTTAGAAAATACAACTGTATAGACAGAGCTACGTGTCCTTTAGAAAATCAATTTCTAACTAAAATAGTGTTTACGAAGCAACCATAACACCAGCGAACGTCAACCACGCTAAGAAATCGTAAACTGGTATTAGCGAAAACTCCTTCAAGATCAGGTTTTCAAACCACATTAAATCATTCAACTTGGTCAAATATAACAATGACACTGAACTTTCTAAGGAAATCTGGAAACTTAAGAAAGCAGGCATTAAACCAATAGTCAAGTGGAGTATTGTTAAAAAATGTCAACCCTATAATCCATCATCAAAAAAGTGTAATCTTTGCATAAACGAAAAAAAATTTATTTTAACTAACTATAAAGAACCTTTATTAAAAAAAAAAAGTGAAATGCCTTCAGTATGTAGACACAGAAAAAGTTTTTGCTATTGAATTTCGACACCTGTTAAATAATTTTCCTTTTGGCGTAAAAACTGATGTTTGATCTCGTATTTGTATTTTTTATAACGGTTTTTATTTTAATTATTTTAAATATATAGCTGAAAGATTGCCGAATGGCATAAAACATGAAGTCTTATAAAAAAGTCGTATATTTTTCATTTGAATGTTTAATATATATATATATATATATATATATATATATATATATATATATATATATATATATATATATATATATATATATATATATATATATATATATATATATTTATATATTTATATATTTATATATGTATATATTCATATACGCATATGTATGTATATATATGTATGTATTTATACATATATATGTATACATGTATGTTTATTTATGTACATATATATGCATTTATATATACACCTTTTTAAGATGTAATTGAGAAAACAAAAATTGTAATTAAGAATCGTAAGATGTAATTGAGAAAACAAAAGTTGTAATTAAGAAACGTTAGATGTAATTGAGAAAACGTAAGTTGTAATTAAGAAACATATGATGTAATTTAGAAAACGAAAATTGTAATTAAGAATCGTAACATGTAACTGAGAAAATGTAAGTTGTAATTAAGAAATAGAAAGATGTAATTGAGAACACGAAAGTTTTAATTTAGATATTGCTTTAAAGGTGTAAGTGTAAAATGGCGCCTAAAAAAAATGGCGCGTAAAAAAATGGAGCGTATAAAATGACGCACTTAAAAATGACGCAAGATTTGTAGCGTAAATTTAATTTTTTAGGGAAAAATTTAGGGAAAAATTTATAATTTTTGGGCAAATGAATTTAACATGATAAGCACTAAAAACATTTTAGGGAAAAATTTATAATTCAATTAAAAGTTATAATTAAAAATTATATAATTAAAAATCACTTCATTGATCATTTAAGCATTAACTTGTACGTCCTCCATATTTAAAATAGTTGCATAGTGCGTGGTTGTGTGTTGTACCGCACGTGCACAATCTCCTCCCATTATAGTATTTTACGCCTCAATTACAATTCGTTCTAAGTACTGCATGCGCTGTTCCGCAATCCCGTCACCTAATACAGGTGGAATGCGAATTGCATTTTTAACGTTACTTTTAATTTTGGACCAGATCGTTTCCACCGGGTTCAACATTGGGCTGTAAGGTCCCAAACGTAACAACTGAGCTGGTAAATTATCAAACACCTTTTGCAAACGAGCGTGACAAGGAGCATTATCTGTTACGACGACCAAATCCTCCAAACGACTCCCGGATGTAACCCACTGGTGAGACATAGCCAACATCCACTCGTTACACGAATCTGCTTTAAATGATCCGCTGCGAGTTTCTATCATGACGACATTTGTAGTTGAAATAACTGCGATCAAGTGTATGTTTAAACCTTTTGAAGCAGGTACTTTCATAATTGCTCTTTTTCCTTGTCTCGCGCGTTCTTGCGTTTTTCTACAAAAAAGGTTAAAATTTGTTTCATCCAACCAAACTATCTGACGACCATTTGTTATATGTTCGTTGATGTTTCTAACATATCCAGCTCTTTTTTGTTTGTTTTCATAACTGTTCATTGTAGAAGGCTCCTTGTCCACTTTTTTTAATGAGAACAATCTGCCTTCGATGTAATTTGCTACTGTTGTTGTACTAACGTTTATGTTAAATTGTCTTAATATCTTTGTTTTGATGGCCACCAATGTTAATTGACAATCATTTTCAATCCATGTTAATGTTTTTTCGATTTGATCTTCGGTCAACTTTTTCGGTTTAAAACCTCCTTTTCCGATGAAATTTGAATTTTCGCTGCGAACCCAATTGTATGCTGTCTTATATTTGATACCTAGCGTTTGCGCGAGATTCACCCAATCTTCAAATCGCTCCGCACATTCAACAACTCTTCTCCTGTCATTTGGAGAAGATAAAACGTAACGTTTCCTTTCAACTTGTTCAGTTGTGTGTATATCATGCCGACAAATCGGACAACTTGAATCTGGTTGTTCCAGAACTGGACGTAAACAAATTTGGTGACATAAATGTTGACACGGATTTAGCTTAATCACAGACTTTCGGGTCATAGTGTATTGGCATATAACACAACGATCTATCAATTCCATTATTATTACTTGTGCATACAAAAGCTAAATTTAAGACAATAACTTAAACTCATGTCCAAAAAGACCTTTTGTAACAACCTACAAACTTAGACTGTGAATTTGCTATTTTAATTTATGTGTTCTCAATTAAAAGTTACGATTTCTCAATTACATATTATGATTTCTCAATTATATCTTACGTTTTCTCAATTACATGTTGTGTTTCTTAATAACATGTTACGACTTCTTATTCACATGTTGTGTTTCTCAATTACATATAACGTTTTCTCAATTACATGTTGTGTTTCTTAATTACATATTACGACTTCTTAATTACAACTTTCATGTTCTCATTTACATCTTGAAAAGGTGTGAGTGAAAAAAAGGTAAAGTATGCGTTACAAAACAACTTTTGTACTTTATGGTTGTTCTTTAGCTCAAAAAAATACAAAAAAAAGTTCTAATCAGACACAAATTAAAAAAAAAAAGGCTGATTAGAATTCGTCAAATTTTTAGAAATATTAAACTAAACATACTTTTATAACAAACTTTAATAACTAGATTCAAAATATCTTTAATTCAAAACTTTTTACTAACCTTTGCATTACATTTTTTGTAACTGTCTTACCTCTTATTTTAGAAAATTTGTTAACCTAAAGCTTTAAGAAAATAATTACATCACATTATATAAATAGTATATTTACAAAATGTTACAAGTAGATTAATTTAAGCAAATACATAATCGATAAAGAAACTTAAAAAAAAAAATGCAAAAAGTAATAGTTTAAAAATGCAAAAAGTAATGGTTTAAAAAAACCTACCATTTCAGACATCACCCGTTTAAACTGATATCATAATCTCTAAAGGGTTAAGGAAATAACTCGTTACATTGTTTTTATAGTACATTTATAATATATTACAAGTAGATTAACTTAAGCAAATACATAATCCCAAAAAACCAATAAAAAAGCTGCAAAAATTCATGGTTTGAAATAACCTACTTTCAGATCTCACCCGAAAATCATTTAAACTGTTATCATAATCAATAAACGACTTCTGCAAATTCATCCATTAAATTTCAGGACTATTTGCCATGATATTATTTTAATTAGTGGTAAGAGCTTTACTAACATCTCTTTCATTTCTACCAGTTCATATATAACTTTCTTCTGAAATTCTATTCTATATTCTAAAATAACAAAGATATTACAGAACACAAAAGAACCAAACATTAATTTCTAAAAGCGTCGAAACACAAAAAAAAAACATGCTGTATCAAAATATCTTTTTATTAAATAAACAAAATTTTTTGATTTTTAAAAATATATTTTTTCTAATGTCTTAAAAATAATTACTTACTTTTTTTTACTAGTTAATAAAATGAATGCATACCAAAATAAATACCAACTATTTTACATACCTGCCTCAGTAATGAGAGACTTTCCATTTGTTGAGGAGTCTTTTTTTAGTAGCTTTTCTTATAAGGGAAATTAATGCAGGTGTCTCTGACAAAACAACCTTTTTCTTTTCTGCCGAAAAACACATCTTGGCTTTGCAATATATTAAAATCCTCTTACCTCAGGAAAATCTTGCCATTGCTGATATAAATATCTTTAAGATCAAAAAGTAAATCAATCATTGTAAAAAAGTAATCAATACTAGAATACTAGAAATAAATTAGCTTTTACTAAATGCTAATATGAAAATAAATGTCATAACAAATAAATAAAATTCAACAACAAAAAAATAATTTTAAAACACATAAAATAAATAAAATATATTATTTACCAACAAATAAAAAATGTAAACTATTTAAGCATTGAAAAAAACATTTAGAATCTTTTCTTCCTAAAACAATTTGCAGACAGACAGTCAATACCTTGAGCTACAGAATGCGGAGTATTCATAAAAGTTATTTTCTTTTTCTTTTTTTGCGTTAAAGGAGTACTTGCTTACTATTCTGTTGGTTATTTTTGGTTGGATTATGTTTTCTCTTGCATAAGAATGGTAGTGATTTCTATATTAAATAATATCAAAATAAAACTAGTAATACTTGAATAAATTTTTAACTTAAGTTTAAACCTTTTAAAATATTTCTATCTGAGTATCACTAGTAGTGGCAAATTAACAATTATCACATAACTCATGATCTAAGAATAATCATTCAATTTAAAACTATGTTATAAATATATTATACAATAAAAAATATATATTAAACACTTAAAACAACATATACAGAAATAGAGCATTTTAAAGAAGAAAGGAAAAAAAGTAATGACTTGATGTTTATAAACAAAATTATATTATCTCCACAACAATTAATTTTGAGCAGCTTAAATCTGCATTAGTTAGGCTGCGGTTCATGCATTTCATTGAAACAATTTACTTCATTTAATGATGATGGCTAACACAAAAAATTATCAAACGTATTTTCTCTCTCTATTTCTCACTACTTTCTATCCAAACAGCTCAAATGTACATTTTGCTTGCCCTATTATACTTTATAAACTGGAAAAGTTTATTTCTAAAAACAACCCTTTTTATTCTCTTACATAAATTATTTCTTAGTGTAAGTTAACTAACAGAAAAATACAACTTTAACTTATAAATTATATAGCTACCTAGTAAATAATATATTGAAATTAAATTGTTAAAATGTTTTACCTAGAGGCCTGTAAAGTTTCGAAATTTCCAATTGTATCAAATCAAAAATATGATTAAAGTTCTTATTCAAAAATTTTCATAAATCGAATATTATTTTGCTTTTGTTTTGGGTATTTCATATGTTCTGGGCTTTGGCGCTATCAAAATAACATTAAATACATTTTAAATCAGTCATTAAAACGGTAAACCAGGGCAAAAGTGATCAATAAAAAGATTATACAATTGTTTTATTTATTTTATTCTGAAATATATATTATCAAATAAAATATGCTTAAATTAAGACTTCAAAATGTTAATTTGAAATGTGATTCAAATTGCGAATCTTGATTCTTGCTTTGATTCGAGATTCAATTCGAAACAAAAACTACCGATTCACTGGGCCCTAGTTTTACCATAAATCATTAAAAAGCCTTTAAATGTACTACTTTCTTTATAATAACAAAATTTATAACAATTATTTTTAAAAATAATTTGATATAAAATTTAGATAATTTTTGGGTAACTCTTTTTTTAAAAATTGTAACAAGCTTCATTTAAGAACTGAACTTAAGGAATAAATCAAAACAAATTTAAATTTATTTACCAAAACATTAATATATATATATATATATATATATATATATATATATATATATATATATATATATATATATATATATATATATATATATATATATATATATATATATATATATATATATATATATATATATATATATATATATATATATATATATATATATATATAGTATATATATATATATATATATATATATATATATATATATATATATATATAAATATATATATATATATATATATATATATATATATATATATATATATATATATATATATATATATATATATATATGTCTATATATATATATATATATTATATTTATATAATATAAAATTAGTATAGTTAAATATACTAACATACATTGAAAAACCATTTAAAATAATTCTAAAATAAAAACTTACTTAAAAACTGAAAGAAAAATATAGACGTTGAATTAACGTGGAATCAACGTCGATATTAATTGATAGTTTTAAAACAAATTTTCAACGTTGATTCAATGTTGAATTTTGGTTATACGAAGTCGTGACTAAAAATCAACCGTAAATTAACGTCGAAATAACGTCGTGTGCTCACTAGGGTGGTGTAGTGATTAGAGCATGGTACCTATTGTATAAGGGTTGCGAGTTCGAATCCTACTCGAAACACTTATACGTTATTGGTAAAATTTGAAATGGTTCAACTCATTAAATGGTTAAGCCCTTGTGGTGGTGCTTAGTGATAAGACCATTAGGTCTTATCACAAATAACAGTATTCTTAAATAAAAATAATAAAAAAGTTTATATAGATATGATAAAATGTATGTTTTTTTAGTTGTCTAAAAACTTATTGTCAATTATATAGTACATATTAGTCAGTATTGTTCTCAGGATCAATCAATGGTTGCAATTTAGATGATAATGAACTTCTTTTTTGATGTTGCTATAGATTTGTTGGAACAATTTTCTTTTTTTTTTCTTAGCTAATAACTAATCTTCTTCTTTTTCTTTGAGTCGCTTAACAGGATTAACATATCGCAGTTGCTTTCTTTCGCATTTTTCTCTTTCCTGTTAAATTTTGTCTTAGTGATATTTCAGCTTTGCTAAGTATGCTTCTTGAGAAGTTAAAAAGTCTTTAAGCTGACCTTTTCTGTTCACTACCTTTTTCCGTGTGGTGGCCTTATGATATGCCAAGACATCATCATCATCATCTCCATCATCTGCATTGATAAAAAATGTATATATTCAATAAAAGAACAAGTAATGTTTTTTTTATTGAACTTTCTTACCAATAATTATTAAAAAAAGAAAATGCTATAGTAGACAAAGTTTACTTATTTGCGATACTTTCTTTGTTCTTTATCTTGTTAATTCATTTGGTTTTGATGAACATGAGCTTTTTATACAATTACTCAATGCAGAGCCATAGCAGTTTATTTTTGAAATAATTTTCTTAATAAAAATAAACAGAGGAATTGTTTTTAAGGGAATCAAAAATCAAATAACGTGATTATCATTAATTTTTATCAAAGCAATTATCAAGTAAACTTGGAGTTCATTTTTACGATAATGCAAGGATGTTGAAAGAAGGGTAATTAATTTATAAAATATTTTACTCAATAATATATAGAATAAAAATACATAAAAAATACTCCTTAGTAAGCATTCAAAAAGATTATGCTCTTAATATGTATCCTTACAAAATTTTATGATTTTATTTTTCAATTATTTTTTTAAATATGTCATCCCAATTTAGTGAAAAAATAATGGGGTTCACGGCAAACTGGTAAAACAGCTGGTAGCGTACGTCTTAATATATTATGCCGCATCTATTCTCGCCCAGCCAGGCGAAATTAAATGCATTGGGCGACAATATATTTATTCTGTGGGCGAGATTGAATTAATTTTTTAGTTTAAGCAGAAAACAATTTATGCATATTCTACCATTTCAAACAATTATAAGTGTTATTACAATTAGAGATTAAACAGTGGAGAACAAAATTAAGTTATTATTTAACATGCATAATAAATAATTAACTCAGTAAATTTGCAATAGCAGGTTTGAACTCGGCAAATTAAGTATCAAAAAAATTACCAAAAACTAACAAATTTTTTTTAAGAGATATTTTTTTATTTGCGATTTATTTACGGTCAAAGTTGTTTGATGTTGATAAGGCTGGTTTGCTGCTCTAAAAGAACGTCTTTTTGTTGGTGTGAGTTAACTGACATATAAGCAATTAAAGATGGTGGGTGAGATTGAGTGATGGGCAATTTATGTAAAGATACCCTACTTAAAGATTTTAAGTGCACTGAACTGCAATTCCTTATAATTTTTTTGGACAAGTGGCTTTTGTTAAGGGCTTTTAAATATTTAAATCTCATTGCAACATATTTGTTGTATCATCTATACTGCTGCCGTTTTTCAAAACGCCTGAAATTAAAAAAAATTTAAAAAAATTTGATTTTTTATCAAAATAAGCTAGTTTAAATGTCTACAAACGTTATTTAATACATATTTTTAAAGAGTTCTGAAAAAGTTCATAAAAATTATTCGTTTCAAAAAAAATTTAACAATGAGTTTTTCCTAACCATTTTTTTTGATCGCGTTTTTCTCAAAATACTTTTGTTCCTTTTGAAAAAACGGTTACAGCATATATACATTAGTCAACGAACTTTTAAGTTAACTAGAATTAACCGAGTAAGTTTTTAATTAACTTAATATACCCGACTTTAGTTTTAGTGCAACTAAAGAAATTTATAAATATATAATATGAATAGTTTGGGTCATTAGTCGACGAACTTTTAAGTTAACTAGAATTAACCGAGTAAGTTTTTAATTAACTTAATATACCCGACTTTAGTTTTAGTGCAGCTAAAGAAATTTATAAATATATAATATGAACAGTTTGGGTCATGATATCATTTTTATTAGAATTTTTGAATAATATTGCTAATGCATAATCATTTTACCGCATAATACCGCAAAAGCAAAAAATATCAAAATAATTTTCTTATAATTTTCAGTGCCAAAGGTTTGACAATACACTTCAAGAAAATATTTCATAAAAAATTTAAAAAGTAAACATGGTAAAACACAAATATCTTAAGAACTAAATAAGCTACCAAGGCTAGCGCAAAGGGGTGAGGGGATGGGTTGGTTGGTTTTGTGTGCAACATACCATCAATGAACTTTTTGCTCATTTAGTAAGCTAATTTGACTTTTTTAGATAAGTAAATCGGAAAATGTAGATTTTCAGAATTGCTAAGTAAATTTTAAAAAACAAGGATTATTTTTTGCTTTTTCTAGCAAGCTAAAAATTTAACGGCCCTCTCTACGTGTTACCTAGTTGTGCCGGCCCTGTAAGTTACAGTATATTACAATAATTCGTTTTTATTATGTGCCACTTTTTTGGATCCAAATTATAAAAGTTTTCAATTCTTTGAAAAGTAAAAGAAAATAGTTTCAGTTAAAAAGGTGACAACTAAATCAAAAAAAGTTAAGTTAAGTTAAGACGATGAAAATGGTGATTCCGGAAATGATGGTGAGAAAATATTAGGTATAGAATTAAAAAAAGAAGTTAGTTGTTATATAAAATTGTCAGTAAATGAGCAAAATGTTTTTACAAGTTTGGCATCAAAGTTAACATGTGTATCCAATATTATATTGTATTTCAACAATGATTTTATGTAGGCCTGCTACTAGTGCACTAAATGAACGCCTTTTTTCTTACGCATTAAACATTTTGTATGCAAAGCAAAACAGAGTGTCAACTGAATGTTTTCAAATGTTGATGTTTTTGTACGAAAATTTGGAATTTTTTATTTAGTTTAAATTCATAAAATTTAATACTGAATTTTGTTCTTGTAATAAAAATTTTTAATACATTTTATTGTTCTTAAATGAAAATTATTTTATTACAAATTTAGTATTCAAACTCTTTTGTGTGCAACTGATTTTTCTTTTCTTTGTTACAAAAATGTAAAAAATTAATATAGTTTTAAAAATTTAAAATGTATTTATAAAAAATGGTAAAGAAAAAATTGAAAATTAATGTGTGATTTTAATGTTCTTGATTGCGGTTAGGATTGCGGTTAGGGTGCGGTTTTATCATAATGTTGCCTAAAACCGCAATCTTTTTTTTACCTTTATTATTTTATTAGCTTGATTTTTTTTTTAATATTTATTTATATGCTCTTTAGCATTTTTTTAAACATCTATCTAATAAAAAAATATAAAAAATAAGTATAATTAAAAAGTTATTGAATTTTAATTTATAATTGTTTTGACCCGGTTTTACATGTATTTTAAATGCTTAAAAACAACGTATTGCATTTTTTAAATAATTAAAATTTCAAAAATAATTTCCTGGTTTTAAAAGCAACCACAGTTAGTTAATAAAATGTTTTCATTATTTAACAGTGAAGTATTGTTTAATACATTTTATACACTATTCAACAACTTATTTTGCAGAAATTGCATTCTAAAATGCAAATACCAATCTTCTTTTTAAATTTTGCAAGTATCACCAACCGACAAACAACTATACTCTGAAAGCAATAAATATATTCATAATAACATATTTAATAATTTGCTTTTGGGTTTATGTCAATACTTTCCCCTGCCTAACTGTAGTGTTTGCGGGTTATAATAGTCGGGAAAGAAGACGCAACAATAAATGTTCGTATATTGCGTATTGTATTTGTGGTAGTGATTACGTTAACATTACAATAGGTTTAAGGAGGGTTAATAAAGGGAGGGGATTTAATGCCTATTTATAATTTTTAAACAAATATAATATTTTTATTTCTTCTTTAATTAGAAAAGTTAAAGTGCCAAATGTTCTACTGCTTTTTTTTTTTTTTACTGTATTTTTTTTTGTATTTGGGGTGGTTATCAATTGTTTGGAAATGTTGATATTTGAAGGGGTAAGTAGAGGGAGTCGTAGATATTTTGTGAAAATTAGCAATTGAATTCATTCCTATAATATAGCAGGAGTTAGGGGTGTAGTGAACAACAAAGACGTAGGGAGGAGGGGGGGGGGCAAATGAAAAAAGCTTTTTTACCATAAAAATCTCACCAAAGTGGAATTTTTTGTATTTAAAAGGCAAATTTCAGTTTTATCCGACCGAGTCTCAAATTTTCCAATTTACTGACAAAACCGACAGAATGTTGCAAACCATATAAAAATTATTTTTGATGTGCGATTATTATTGCACACTACCTATAGGACGCAGCAACGTTCATTAGGCGTACCAAATTTGATTTAATTAACTAAAGGACATTATTTATATATTCCGTGCTGATTGGGTGTTTATAATCAGTTGCAACAACCACTTAGGCAGTTGTCTAGGAGCTGGAAAAAAAATTAAAATAATCGAATTTTGCTTAAAAGATTTTTTTTAATAACAGCTCAGTTCGACTAGGCTCTAAGATTCATAAATAGTAAAGTGTTTAGTTACGATAAAATAATATTTATCACCTCAATAAAGCTTCCTCGTGTGAAAAGTTTTTATGCGAAAGATTATTTCTTTTTTCCAGCACTAAATCTTGCTTAGTCGACTAAATTTAGTTACACTAAATATTTAGTTGACTATCTTGAGTTAAATAAAAAGTTAGTCGACTAATTTTAGTTACTTAAAAAATTAGTCAGGTAATTTTAGTTAAATAAATGATTATTCGGGTAATTTTAGTTTGCTAGAAAGTTATTCGGGTAATTTTAGTTAACTTAAAAGTTAATTTGGTAATATTAGTTAACTAAAAAGTTAATTGAATAATATTAGTTAACTAAAAAGTTAATTGACTAATATTAGTTAACTAAAAGATTAGTCCGGTAAATTAGTTTGCTAGAAAGTTATTCGGGTAATTTCAGTTAACTTAAAAGTTAGTTGGGTAATAATAGTTAAATAAAAAGTGAATTGACTAATATTTGTTAACTAAAACATTAGTCGACTAATTTTAATTAACTAAAAAAATAGTTGCATAATTTTAGTCAACTAAAAAGTTAGTCGACTAATTTTAGTTTAAAATAGTTAGTTTAGTTAAAAATTTAGTTAGGTATTTTTAGTTAGGGGTAAAAATTTCTCAAAAAACACAAAAAAATACAAATCTGGGCCCTATATCACCAAAATTTTTTAAACTTGGCAAAAACGTTTATAGACATATGTTAGGAAAGGTTGTAATTTTTTTTCAAAAAATTCCTTATCATTTATAATTTACAGCAATTTGAAAATTCCTTGATTTTGACTAAAAACTGAGGGGGGAAATTGTTCGACATGTGACGAAATTGTTTAACCTGTCAAACATGTCACGACATGTGACGAAATTGTTTGAACAAGTGACAAAAATCATTCCGTTTACTTTCACCTTAATATGGTGCTTGTAGTGATGCCACAATTCTGAAACTTTGTACCAAAAGAGTTTAAAACCTGTTAATTCCAAAAAATATAGTTTTTTATATGTCAAAACAAGGGAAAGAAGCTTATTTTAAGATTTATAAAATACACTGTATAACGCCGAGAAAAAAGGGCATTGACAATTAATTATAGCTATAAAAAATAAGGTGACTGATACAAAAAAAATTTAATTTTGATTTTCTTAAAAATAAGATCAACACCTACTTTTCGAACCAATTTTGTTTGAGCCTTATATTTACTCTTGGAATTATTGATGTTTGATATAGACACAAAATATTTCAATATTATTTAAATTAGACACTTAATATAACCCCACCTTTCACCTTTTTTTTTTAAAAACACTAAACTTTAGTGATTTTATATATGCTTTACATTCACATTATTTACATGTTGGTTCACAAAACACAAAAATAATATTTATAAAAAGAATGGATAAGACATAATAGACACATAAATATAAAAATATCTACCTTCTTAAGAAAATTATTTTTTTTAAGTCCTCTTTGGCTAAAGAGTAGCAAAGTCCTGTTTTTGTTATCGGTACCTAAACTTTGCAAATAGTGTGGAAATCAGGAATCCAGCATTGGCTTTCCTTTGGTGGCCATTTAAACGACCGTGCAGGACCATTAGGACACATAAATTTTACAAGCACATCTTTTTCCTCTAAATTAATATCTTCAATGACTCCTATCCACCACTTTTGCTTATAGGAAACACAGGAATAATCACCTGGTACTAGGTTTACAGTTGTTATCTGGATATTTCCAAAGTCACGAATTAAAGCAAAATTTCCATCAACATTGCATAGCTTAGTGCCTAACTTAAAAAAAAAATAGTAACATATGCAATTATTCCGTTTTACTTATCAAACATGTTTTATTAAATGCATAGATAGCAAATGCAAAGGAAATAAAATAAAATACAAATATTTTTGATAATGATTCTGCAAAAATATAATATCTATTTGAGTTTATCAATAAAAGTTATGCGTGTGTTTTAAAATACGGTAAAAGGTATAATTAAAAAATAATAATTTACCTTTTGATGACCAAGTGGTTCAAACTGATGGTAACTACGCGTTCCAGGTATTGTATTAGCAGTATCCAATTGTTCTTTAAGAGCGGTTCTCACGAATTAAATCTTTTGATGAAATATATATGACGTTTATGCCTTTAATGTTTTGATTGCAATATTTATACATTGTTTGTGGAGATAAAATACAACTATCCATATCTCTTTGCAAACTTGCTAGTGTTGCCAGACGTTTGACTGTACCACCTATCCTATCACAAGGTTGCATACCGTGACTAGTTGCAAAAACAGTTCCATTTAGCAGTAAAACCAAAATCTTCACAATGGAAACAAAGATTTAACATATTTTTGCAGTTCTTATATTGAC
This sequence comes from Hydra vulgaris, assembly GCF_022113875.1. Lineage (NCBI taxonomy): Eukaryota > Metazoa > Cnidaria > Hydrozoa > Anthoathecata > Hydridae > Hydra > Hydra vulgaris. The sequence goes on along the minus strand of NC_061159.1, from coordinate 34,681,503 downwards.
CTACACACCCATCTGAAAAGTATTCAATATTTTTAATTTGAGGCAATTTTGTTTTTATATCATTGCAAACAACCTCAAGAATTTTATAAACCATGTTCACATCATGGATCATAACATCCGAAATTATACAATAGGATTTGTGCTTGAGAATGCCTTCTTTTTTAAAATAAATAATCACTGGATGAAGTGTACATTGTATATTTGTCCAATGAAAGTTTTGCACTTCATCCTTAACTGCAAATTTATAGTTTTCTGAAAAATCACCCAGAAATATTGCTGTTACCTCATTCATATCTTCCTTACTTGATCTCAGGTATAATGCTTGACTCTTTGCTAAATACGAATGTGGTGCAAGTTTTTCCAGTTTTCTACATACTAGTTCAATGTATTCAAACACTGGCTCTTTACTATGTGTCAAGTTTGACCTATGTGTTGTTGTCCATTGATCAAGTTCAATCTCATCATCATCTTCAAATTCTCCAAGTATATCATAACGTTTTTCAACCAATGCATTCATAGATGCTGGAAATTTTTCACATTTCCTCATCATGCAGTCGTTATTAGTTATATCACAGACAATATAAGGTAACAATTCTTTGTATGTCACACCAAGAGGATGTAAAAGCAGTTTCAAATTCTGATGAATAGCACAGACGCATACAGAATGTGTTTTTGAGGCACCAACAGTAATACACCATTTAGGTCGCAAGGTGCAAAACCTTGAAAATCATATTTTTATTGCTGGGTTCTTGGTTTTAAAGGCAACAAACAATTCCTTAAAATTACATAAGAGCAAACGTTTTGGCATGTGGACATTTTTCTTTGTGCTTACATAGTCCTTTTTACCAGGCATTATACGGCTATGTTCATTGTCTTCGTTAAAGGTCTTGACCAGTTGAACTGTTACATTAGGAAGAGCTTTTCCTAATTTAGGATTGGGCGTGGTTAAAATACCTTTTTCTAATGTTAACTTACATGCAATTCGAGCTACATAGTTTGTTACATGCAATGTTTCAGATACCTTTATTATTGACCAGTCTGTTGGAGCGAGTGTCGCAAGTTGTACTTTTTTTGATGTTGATGTAGACTCTGCAATTTTGTTAGTTAACAATACCATCTTGTTATCAAACAAGTTTGCTTTTTCCATATACTCATTATTAAAATTTGACTGTTCTTTAAAACCTTCTTCTGATATGTTAGGGGAAATGGCTACCTCTTTTTTAATGGAGGTTGTTAATGCTGTCAATTTTTGTTTACCTTCTCTGATTTTACCTGATTTGTGCAATCTTTTGACCTTAATTGGAGATACTCCGGCAGATGCAAAGTATATATATCTACACTTTCTTTTTTATTTTGAATGGATCTTTCATTAACAATATCAAAATCTTCATCATTTTTATTTTCACTTATACTTTTTGATAAACATGCCATAACTTTACTTCAACAGGTTGGACACAATTTTTTTCTAGGTATAATATTTAAACCTATGGTTTCTGCTTCTAACACAGTACGCATTGTAATCACAAGTAGAAATGCTTAAAAAGAAAGTAAATACATTACTTAAATAACATTAATTATATATATTATGTAATAATATTACCATTCAATTTGTTATATTAATAACTATGAAACTTTGAACAAATCTTATTACCAAAAAAATTTATATCACTTATTAATAATGATTTTACCTAATGGAACATAAATATATAAATTTTTACCTCTACACACCTTTTGGTGACTCATAAATGGATTACAGCATTACTTGTCTGATTAGCCTCATATCTTACAACTAACATATTATGATGTGTGCATTTATTAGTAATTTGTTCTTGTTTCAGATTTGTTCGTTTTTCAAGTAGCTTAGTATCGTTGCTGTCAATATCTTCAATCAGATTTCTTTCTTGAGTATATGATTGTTTATAACAAGCTCCATAATTATTTACAAAGCAGCAATTAATTTTGTTATCTATATAAAAATATAATGAGGAATATCTGTCTAAACACTTAATACAAGAATTCTTAAACAACCTTAATGCCCCTAACAAGAAAAGTACACTTGAACACAAACAATTTTATATCAATCTGTGTTTATAAAAAACATATTGCTTGAACAAGTAGCTATTAGTTTAAGAGACATATTTTAAATGCATAACTATCTACTAATTATTGTAAATTCTCCATTAACTACTTACAAAAGGTTGTTTAAAAGTAAAAGATAACTAAATATAATTTTATTTAGTTATGTAATTTAACATGGTAATGTTAATTAGACATTATTATATCATTTTATTACAACAAAACAATCAACAACACACGTTACATAATATTGTTAAATTTATCGCCATGATATTATGTAATGAAAATGACATTATTATTATGAAATGAAAGTAAAAAGAAACAAATTTATAAAAATGTTCAACTATGTTTTGTAATAACTTTGTAAATTTTTTACAAAGCTTTTACAAAACAAAAATAATTGTATTTGTATTCAAAATATATTTGCAAATTTTTTTTGTGCAAAATATCTTTAGAAAAATTGAAAAACTAAAACATCAATAACTCCTTGATAAAATATAAGGCCAAATAAAAATTGGTTCGCAAAGCAGATATACGTTCAATATTTAAAATAACGAAAACCTAAACTTTTTTTATCAGTCAGATTTTTTCTAGAACTATAGTTGTCAATGGCCTTTTTTATTGTCATTAACAAGTGCGTTTTGTGGATCTAAATATAAAATATTGTTTTGAGAGATGTTAGTTTATGATTTTCAGATTCAGCAGGTTTTAAACTCCTTTGGTACCAAGTTTTAGCTTTGCAACATTACCACAAGTTTTTTAAAAGGGTAATGGTAAATTGACATATTTCCGGCTTTATCTCCCCTCTTTTTTCAGTCAAAAAATAACTAATTTCAAGTTGCTGTAAATCTTTAAGAGTTGAGAATTTTTTAAAAAAATTTTATATTTTTTCCTAACTTATATCTTTAAACATTTGTGCCAAATTTCAGCAAATTTGGTGATGCAGGGTGCAACCCCTTGTTTTTTGAGAAATTTTTACTCTTAGACTAAAACGAACCTTAACTCCCACCTCTGTTTTTTAATAAGTTTTAGACAACTTTTTTTTCAGACCATCCGCAGCTTATTAGGATCATATAACTGAGCACATTAATAACATAGCTATCTTATTCATGACACATAAGCAACAAATATTTTCTCCCGGTTATGTTTTTTTGATGTTTTATAAAATTTTAGCTTGTTTAAAATCTTTTCATTTGAATACAATCTCTATAAAACTCGAAAAGTATTTTGTATTTCAAATTTATAGAAAAAAGTTAAAAAAAAAATTGGTAGTGGTAGGCATTGAACCACTGCTTACTTGTTTAGAAGCTTGGCGCGCTCTCTAATCGGCCATACTTGCGCATTGTTTTTTTGAAAATTTTTAAAACTATATTATGATTTTTTTAACGGCCAAAAATGTTATAGATCAAAATTAAGGAGAACTTGACGCAATGCAATTTTCAAATTAAAATCAAACTGTTAAACTTGATAAATGTTTCAGTTTATTTTAATATACGTTTCGACATTACTTCATTTAAGTTTACGTACGTTAGATGTTTGGATACACGTTTGTTCACGTTTTCTTATAAAACAAAGCTGCTACAACTCTTTCTTGCCATGTTCTCGCTTGCAATGGCTTCTAAGGGTTTTGTGTCGAACAGGCTCAAAAGCGCACTATTAACTCTAGTATTATAATTTAAATTAAAAATAAAAGTAGTCCTAATATAAATTCTTCAGGAACGTTGCAAGTAGTTGACATACTTTTAACTTTTTCATTGCCTTTAAAATATAGTGTTTTCTATAAGATAAGTAGATTTTAAACCAAGCTATGCTTATATTTTGATTCCGTAGTTCTTTCATTCATCTCATTCAGATTATTTGAAAAACAATATGATTGTGATAAAGAATTACATGATCATTAGAGTGTCCTGTTTTGAAGCCAAATTATTTATAATAAAGAATATTATTTTTTTCTAAAAGGTGTATGACTTGTTATACTTAATGCGTTTTAGTATTTTAGAGAAGCAAGAGAAAATGTTATATATATAGTTAGAAATATTATTATCATCTTCAGATTTAAAAAATTGTATTACTCTTGCAATTTTAAGTTTTTTTTGGAAAGACTTATTGTTTAAACGAAATTTTAAATATATGCAAATTAATTTTTTTAATATAAAAAAAACATTTAATTATAACATTACTATTATGATTATCAAATCATTGTGCTTTGTGTAACTTTAATGAACGCTATTTTTTTTGCAGATTCATTATTAAGTAATTTAGTCAAAATTTATATCAGATTTCAGGTTTTTTAAATATTAATATCGGCTTTACTAGGGATTTCATATTTATAATTAAGTAGTGATTTTTATTACTATTAAACTAATGATAATTTTTTATTAAAAATTAATTTTGATTTAATAAAAATCATCTAATAACTTTATTTCGTTTAGCTCAGGATTTTCCATATTTGATTTACTGGGAGTCAAGTATTTCTTATTATTAAACTTTTTGTGTTTTAATTTCGATGCTAAGTTTAAAACAGCGTTGACAAACACTTTATTAAATATTTTAGCATATATAGATTCTTTTGAAATATTTTGATGATGATAAATTAGTTTTTATGGAAGACCACTTAGCTTAAATTATTTTGTTTCTAACTACTTCCAAAATGGCTTGCCATGTTTTATGAGTATGGCCTTTGAACTTTATTACTTTTTTGAAAAGTAAAACTTCTTTGTAGGTTTGTTAATTGGTTCAAAGTGACCTTTACATTTTTTATACCTTAAATTGTTTTCATAAGTTTTATTTTTTAGAAATACTTACAAATACTTACAATTGCTTTTTTTTTGATGATTTTATTATTCCTGGCGTAATCAAGAGGTTTATACATGTTTTAGTTTTAATAATTTTTGTTACCACCGGGAGAGATTTATCATAGTGTCTTTTAAATATCAGAAGAAAACTGTCTTAAGCAGTGTTTGAGGTTTGAACTAGTAAAATGTTGTCCCTGTTTTTAGAAAGAAGTGAATTATTTTAAAGTTTCTTAGAAATGTCATTATATATTCGATTTGTAATTTTTTTATTTGAGGTATGTGTTCGATATCTTTATGTGCGATTATAAATATTGGGAAATGATCTCATATATCGGATATTATTATTCGAGTTTTGTTTATTATTATTTTTTTTATATTCATTAATTATTAATGAGTAATTTAATTAAAACACTCTACAATGAAAATATTCAAAGAGTTTGTATCTACTTAACACTTAGTTTCATTGCTTTAAATTTAATGTTTATACATTTTCCCTGTTATGGATTTCATTTTTTATTATAACTCTATTTTCTTCGATTTTTGCCTCAGAGAAACGCCTCAAAGAAAGTTTTTGAAGTTATATATATATATATATATATATATATATATATATATATATATATATATATATATTTATATATATATATATTTATATATATATATATATATATATATTTATATATATATATATATATATTTATATATATATATATATATATATATATATTTATATATATATATATGTAAATATATACACTTATATATATACATATATACATATATATATATATATATATATATATATATATATATATATATATATATATATATATATATATATATATATATATATATACATATATATATATATATATATATATATATATATATATATATATATATACATATATATATATATATATATATATATATATATATATATATATATATATATATATATATATATATATATATATATATATATACATATATATATATATATATATATATATATATATATATATATATGTATATATATATATATATATATATATATGTATATATATATATATATAATATATATATATATATATATATATATATATATATATATATATATATATATATATATATATATATATATATACATATCTGGGATACAGAATCCTCCATAAAGCAAAATTATTCAGTGACATGTTAATAGACAATCCAACAATATTCTAATTCGTGGAAGTAACAAACAAAATATACCAAAACATAAAGAAACTGAAGTTGTAATGATGCCTAAAATTACTTATCAATTCAAAACCAAAACGAAAATTTAAAACAACATTGTCACCGGTAATACCGAATCACCTAGTGAAGACAAAAATACAACCTTAGAAAATCATAAACAAAAAATTAAAATAATGCGAAAATCGATTAGTGCAAACCTTTCATTAAACTATATAAAAAGAATAATAAGTTTCACAGCAAACAATAAAACATCAGAAGGACGTACAGACGTATCAGAAGGACGTACAGACGTATCAGAAGGACGTACAGATTCTGTATCCCAGATATGTATATATATATATATATATATATATATATATATATATATATATATATATATATATATATATATATATATATTTATATATATATATATATATATATATATATATATATATATATATATATATATATATATATATATATATTATATATATATATATATATATAATCTTAATTGAACTAGACAGCATAGACACTAAACAAATAATAAGTAATTTAAAGAAGTTACAAGAAACTGATATCTTCAAAAATGTTTACATTAACATGGTCGAAACTGAAAACGAACGACTATTTTACAATGAATTAAGAAAAATCAGAAAAACAAGAAATGCAGCTCTTACTCATAAAGTTCTTGAAATTATTAGGAGGCAACATTACAATGAATATAACGGAAAAAAATATTATTTAGGGTGAACTTAAAAAAACTGAAATCAAAACTATCCAAACCCTACTCATTTAATTCAGGTATTCACACATTAAATAAAATATATTGCTTCTATTCAAATGCAACTTCACTAAATAACAAATGGAATGAATTTTAGTTAATGCTGAGTAAAAAAAAACCAACCTCATATCATTTGCATATCAAAATTCTTGTTTAATGAAAATCTCTTATCTTCTTACCTAATTATACTCACTACAATAAAAATTGAACAAATAAAAAAGGTGGAGGTATGGTGATTTACATAAAAAAGGACATTACATAAGTAGAAATAAGTTACGAATAATTAAGTTCTATAATTGTATCTATCTGATGTGAAATTAAAACTAAAGCAGAATCTATCTTTATTGGTTGCATCTATAGACCACCACACACCAAGTAACACCACAGAACACCAAGTAAATACTGCAATTAACAATTCCATTACAACAGCTGCCCAACTAGTTAGCTATAAACGTTTCTCAAGTCTCCTAATAGCAGGCGATTTCAACTAATTTTAGACATATTATGGGACATCAATGGAGGATCAAACTGTTTACGTCAATCTCGTATAGAAATTCTAGACATTGCCAGTTAATATTTCTTAGAAAAATTAGTGCTAGAACCAACTTTTAATAACAACATCATTGATCTAGTAATTACAAATGACTTAAACAAGATCTATACAATTAACGTTAATGATCCAATACCTCAGTAAAAAAAAAATGCTTTCATTCAACACTAACCTAGGACTTTTATCTAAATGAATCACACACTATACAAAAAAATCAAAAAATTTTAAAAGGTGCAAAAAAGGTAACTAAATGTAGAATTCAGCAGCATCAACTGGTTTTAAATATTCAATTATCAAGACATAAATGAAATGATAACAGTCAACTTAAAATTTATAAAAATCTAATTGATATTCGTATACCAAAAATCTGTAATAGTAACAATAAAGTTAAAAAAAATTATATCAATTGGCACCATAATGATATCAAAAAAGCAGCTAATCAAAAAAAAAAAATTCCTTATAAAATCTGCTTTAAAATCATGTGACCATAAGAAACAACTTTGAACTGATTACAATAGAAAACCAAAAGAATTGAAAAAATTAGTAAAAAATGCCTGTATTAAACATGAAAAATCAATAATCAACAAATGCAAATTAAACCCAACGTTACTATACAAATATATTAATATTCAAAAATCATATAAAAACAAAGTTATCTCATTAATCAATGCTGGAGTCGATGCTATTTCTCTTTATATTTTGAAAAACTGAAGTTCTGCTATTAGCCTGCTACTTAGTTTATTATTTATCAAAACATACAACACTGGAACTACACCACAATTATGGAAAAAAAATAAATATCACATCGGTTCCAAAAAAAAGAAAAAAAAAATGATCCAAAAAAATTATCGACCTATCTCATTATCATCAGTTATAAGTATAATAATGCAAAAACTAATAAAAGATGAAATAACAAGTTACTTAAATCTACATAACTTATTAGCCAAAGAACAACATGGATTCACAACAGATAAATTAGTAATCAAAAATTTACTTGAATCAATAGATGTAATACCCGATGCTTTAAACAGTGGATTTTATACTTTAGTGGTTTACCTAGACTTTGCTAAAGCATTTGATATAGAAGATCATAAACTACAAATTGCTAAAATAAAAAATTATGGTTTTGACGAAGAATTTTCAAACTGGTTTCACAACTTTTTTTCAAACAGGCAACAAAGGGTTGTAGTAATAAATGAAATATCTGAATAGCTCCCAATATTAAATGGTGTACCACAAGGCGAAGTTTTACCTCCATTTCTATTTAACCTATTTATTATTGACATGACTGAACTAGTTAACTATACCTGCAAGGTATTTGCTGATGATTAAGTTAATTGCTGTAATCAAAAAACAGAAAGGTCATGAGATGTTGCGAGATGATCTTAATAAAATATTTGAATGGACAAAAAATTGGAGCGTCAAATTAAATTATCAAAAATGTAAAATTATGTAAGTTTACAGTACCAAATCAAAAAAGTTGACCAAATAAATTGACCAAATAAATCGAGCTGAACTACTATATATAACAATCCATGATAGAGCAATCATTAAATTAAATGAAACAACACAGAAACGTGACCTAGGTATCAACATAAATAATAATCTGAATTGGAAAGACCACATCACAACAATACCCAATAAAGCTTACTCAAAACTAGGCACACTAAAGCTAACATTTAAATTCTGGTCAAGCAACTCCTTTACTATAATATATACAACATATGTTAGACCTGATTTAATATTTTGTGCACCATTTTATGAATTCACATTTGAAAAATGAAACAAATAAATTGAAAAAATTCAACAAAGAGCTCCAAAGCTTGTGCCAGGTCACAAGCAAAATTCTTAAAAAAAATATTTATCAAGTTTAAAAATAAAAATCTTGAATTCAAAAGAAATTGGAGGGGACCTCATCCAATTTTACAAAATAAAAACAAATTTAAACAAAATAAACTAAAATTCTAAAGTCAAAATTTTTTACTTCAAGTCAAAAAAGGTCGATCTTCTAACATCAGAGGAAAACCACACAAAGAGTACAGAGAGTTTACTAAACACAGTTATAGTGAAAAATTGTTCAGCAACAGGATAGTGCCACATTGGAATAATTTACCAAGTAACTTAGTAAAATCAAAAACAGTTAACGAATTCAAGAAAAAGTATGATGTTTTAACACAAAACAAATAATTAACTAATCGCTACTATAGTAGGATTACAATAATCCTACTCTGCAAAGATTTGTAATATCTATACTGTAGAAATAAATAAATAAAAAATAAAAATAAATAAAAAA
>NC_061159.1:34656787-34669287 GCF_022113875.1 Hydra vulgaris | reverse complement strand
AATTTTTTTACTTTTAATAATGTTTTTTAGTTTATTTACTGAACGTAATAATTTTATTTGACTAATTTTTTAAAAAAACTTTTTTTTGCTTTAAGTTAGTATGATCTGTTGTATTTCAAAGTCTTGTAGATTTTTTATAAATTGTATGTCACGTATTTTACTAAATATCTTTTATTTATTTTTAAAAATTATGTCATATAAACAGAAAAAAAGATTAAAAAAAAAGGTTACTTATCCTACATTGCAGATAAAAATATTTTTATTCTGAACTAAACTAAATTCAGTTTGTGTTTAAGTTGTGCGCCACCAAGCGTACAGTTAACTTTTAAACTTCTTTTTTAATATTTAATTTGTGCTTTAAGACCTTGAAAAAACAAGCCGAGAAATTCTTATTGAAAACAACGAAATCCTTTTCTAAGTGTTTGACATGAGAGGGATTGTTAGTTTTGAGTGCTGGTTAACATAGTTAAAGAACAGTTAACGAAAATTCCTTCGCCTATAATAGGTATTTTATTTATATCATGGTTTACTTGAAAGATAAAATTTAAAAAATTTAAGCTATATTATGAACATCTACCCAGACTTATTAATTGTTTAGTTTGGACTGGGTTAAAAGATAGTTATGAAGATTTAAATACTTTACAACTTGGTACATTACCAATTGTTAGAGTGTTTTTTATATGAGAACTAATCGCTATTGAGATATCCCAGTCACGAAGAATAACGTTACTGGCAAGTCTTTGCAGAGTCAGTGCCGAAGAACTGGGTTTAGTGTAAAACGCTTAACTTTTATAAAGTTATGGTACTCTTAACAAGAATAAGAGAGAATGGAAAAGAATTATCTGGTTTTGTATTGCAACCTTCTTTAAAAATGCATGTGTGCTAGCTTTCAACAAACAAGTATATTAGGAGCAGTGAAAGACGTTATGTAGATTAGGAAATAGAGTTGGGCAAATGCTCATTGAGTTTCTAAATTGTTTTGTATTTCTGTTTGCACATTTTACTATTAACTGCATTTATAATATAAAAAGATATTAAGAAATATTCTTTGATCTGTTTAATAAAGATTTTTAACCTTTAATATTTAAAAAATTATTGCTAATATATATATATATATATATATACATATATATATATATATATATATATATATTAGTTATTTTAATATAGAAGAAAAGGCATTAGGTTTGTGATGCATGATCTTCCAAGAATAAATTTGTATGGATTGGTATCAAGCTGTATCAAACATGGATTGGTATCGAGTATGGATTGGTATCAAGTATGGATTGATATCAAGAATGGATTTGTATCAAGTGTGGATTGGTATCAAGTGTATATTTATATCAAGTATGGATTGGTACACGGTATTAAGAATGGATTGATCAATCATATGCTTGAGCATATTCTTGCAAATGTTCCATCGCCTTGCAGGATACAATTTCTATAGCCAGCGACTAATATGGTTTAGGATTTTAAAAGGATGTATCGTTGAAATTTATTAATACTTTGTGAATTGTGTTTGTCCAGTTTATGGAAACACATCTTGACAACAACGCGTAAGTGATTGTGTTCATTTGTGAAAGAATCTCTTCAATACTGTATTAGAAAACAAAAGGAACACTAGAAAAATCTTTTCTATTTAGAGAACTATTTTATCAATAAGTTTCACATTTCAGTTTAATTTTTTTGTTGTTGTTGATATTAAATGAAATATTTGAGTCTTTTAATTTCTTAAATAAATCATAGAGAAGTTGAGGGTCATGTTTATCTTTCTCTATGATGCTTTGCTTGCTGATGCTTCTTGCATTGTTAAACGCCAAATTGCTTAACTTGATTGTATTATAATTTCCCGTTAGGTATAAGTAACAATATTCATTTCCATAATAGAGGTTTAAAAAAGAAAAAAAAATTCTTTTTTAAACCTCTCCAAAATAGAGGTTTAAAAAAGAAAATTTATTCTGGCCTATAAATGGTATAAAATGCCTACTACTCTAATTTTTTGAAATCTTCTTGATGTGAACCTTGTTTGGCTGTTGTCTTATGCCACTTAAGTATCATATTTACTGTGGCCAATGTGTCTTTAATACTGTTTTCTACTTGTTACTAATAAACTAATGAAATACCAACAATATTCTAATACTTTGTTATAACTATCATAGCCACATATTGCCATATTCATAACATCTAAAAAAGTGTCCGCATAAGTAGCTGCCATCAAATTTTCTTGCAAGTAGTTCTTAAGTTCATTGACATTAAAGAGAAAATTGTTAGATTAAAAAATGTTGCATTTTTTACAAACGTATTCACAATACTCCACAGCTCCGAAGTCAAAACTGGTAAGATTGACTGGGTATTGAAATTCTTTGCAAAGTAATATCTTAATACTTTGCAGAAGAGTCTTATTTTAAAATCTGGTGAAACAAGAAATCCTCATTATTTATAAACAGGTTTCAAAAAAAGTTTTATGAAAGCAAAAAGATCGCAAAAAGATGCAAAACATTTTATTCTCCTTAAATCTGTTTTTTATTGCTGCTAGTTTTAAACAGTTTCTATTAAATAGTAAATAATATTAAATAATAATTCAAAATAATCTCTAGTTATAATTATAATAAAATTAAAATACTTAAATTTTATGAGATGCGAAGTTTTTTCTCTTATTAATAATCTATTTTTTATGGTTGTGGTTAAATTAGCATCAACAAAAAACAGATTACTTAAAGAAGAGAAAATCTTTGCATTTTTTATAAAAATTTCATTTAGTTTTATTATTACTATAACTAGTTATAATATAAATTTATAACTTTTTTTATAAACTTAAATTCTTTGTATTATAATTTATATTTTTTTAATTTGTATTTAATTTTTTAATTTTTTTAATTTTTTATATTTTTTTATAAATATTTTATAATTTTTTTTTACTTTTTTTATAATTATAACTAGTTATATTATATGCTACTTAAAAGTATATGTTATATTTATAATTTTGTTATAATAATTACTATAACGTTTTTTAATTATAATTTTATTTATAATTTTAATTGTTTAATTTATTAATTAATAATACCAGAAGCTGTTTAATATATTTAAAAATCAGTTACAATACTAATATTCAAAAACTTACACAGTTTTGTAGTTACAAAAATAATAACTTTAAAATATAATTTAAAGATTAAAAAATAAATAGTTTGCAATAATTTTTTTTTTTTTTAATAATAGAACAAATTTGGTCATCTGAGGGATGTAATACTATTAACTCATTATCATCAGAAATATATTGTCAATGTAATCACCTCACAAATTTTGCACTGATATTAGATGTTTATCAATCTGGAAATAATCCTGTTATTGTTAGCATTATTTCTCGGATTGGCTGTTTAATTTCAATTGCTGGATTATTTATTACAATTGTATACCATGCAGCTATTCCGTAAGTTTTATTTTGTTTTTCAGTACCAACGAAATTTGAAGTGATTTCTTTATTTAATTATATTTTACAGCTCTTTTTAAATATGTATTATAGATAATTCTATTGTGTACTTTTTAATTATGAAAACAATACTAAAAAAATCCTTTTCTTTTATTACATAGTATATTTTAATTTTAACATAGTATAATATTACATTTTATTATATATTTGGGTTAAAGTATTCGTAGTAGCATATAATTAAAATAGTTTGTAATAACATAAAATATAGCATAAACAAATACATTTGTGGTAGCATTTAAATGAACTTTAGCTAAATTAAAATATTTTAATTATGGGTAAATAGAAAGTGAATTTATTATATAAACTTCTGTAGGTGCGTGAAATGATGATTTAGTGATAAAGTCATTTTGAATATTGTGTTAAATGAGTTTGTTGAACGATGTTGTCTTCATTTATAAGAAGTATCAAATAATAAAGGATCATTGAATCTATACTTTAAGTTATAAACTTAATCTATAAACTTAAAGGTCATTGTATCTATAATTTTTGAACCTAAACATTAAAGCTCCCGGATTGAATTCATAGTTTATTAGAATAAAAAAGTAGCTTTCTTAAGTGGATTTTTGATATTCTTAACAAAAATAATATTTTTATGGCAAATTTAAATTAATTAAAGGAAATTTAATGAATTAATTTTAAAGGAAATTTAATGAATTTAATTAAAGGAAATTTAATGAATTAATTTTAATAGTTAAAAAAAGTTTATACATTACTTGTTTAGAAAAGTTGTTGACCCACTTGTTTATTAACGTTAAGTCCCCATAATTACTATATAAACGTTTACGGTAAATATTATATTACGGTATTTGCGAGAAAATATTTTATTATATTTTTGAATTTTTTTATTATTATTTTGATTTTTTTTATTATTATTTTGATTTTTTTTTCTATTTATCTTTGCTTTATTTGACTCAATGTACTTTTAACAGCAATTCAAATTTCAATTTTTTACGGTTTTCTCATTTATATAACTTTTAATAGTTGAATCAAGTTTATAGTTTGTCATAGTTATATTATATTTTTGAATTCAGAACTGATATTTCTTTATATATATATATATATATATATATATATATATATATATATATATATATATATATATATATATATATATATATATATATATATATATATATATATATATATATATGTATATATATATATATATATATATATATATATATATATATATATATATATATATATATATATATATATATATATATATATATATATATATATATATATATATATATATTCGAAAACATTCGAACCGAGTAGATTAATTTGATGAATAATAGCAGCTGTTTATTTTTTATTATTCAAAACTAGTGAGTAAAATTTGAGGGCAAGTTATTACATTATTTTAAACAAAATATATCCATATTTTTGTTTAGAAAGAATCTTTGAGATTATGTATATGTCTTGAATGAAAAACATTTACTCTTTAAAAATAATTATAGTGTTTTTTTGTCACATACACATTTGCATAAATTAGGTTGCGTCACTGAACTGAAAGCTAAAAAAAGTTTAATTATCACAATAAAAATAGACTTTAATGCAAGGTTTTTTAAGAAATTATATATTTTAATGTAAACTTTTCATCATTATTCAAAAAAAATTGATCAAAAAGCATTATATTAACTTATAGTTATAGTTTAAAAGCTGTTGCGTCACTTAACCCACCAACGGGATAATTAGCATTATATAAAATAGCGTCAAAATAACATCCAAATGTTTAGATTTCGTTGTGGGTTTTATTCAAATAAATTTTGAGTTTTAGTATTGTAAAGGGCTATTAGTAAATATTTGTAAACTATTGGATTTATGTTCGTTTTTCTTATAAAGTTGTAAATTTTTAAGAAATGGAATCAAAACTAGAAGTACGTTAGGCAGAATACCAACTAACTATGCATTTCAGAATGCTAATATAAAAAAAAAATGTCCAGAATAAGGTCTACGAGATATCGAAAAAAATTCAAAGCCGATCCTAATAAAAAAGCAGCTTATGCTGCTAAAACAAAATTAGGAGTTTTGAAAAGTGGCGCTCTAACAAAAAAAAGTTTTAAATCAATCTGAAGACCAAGCTCATCTTTTTAAAGACGTTCAACAAAGAGGAAAAGCATTGAAAAAAGTTTTAAAAGCAGTACCAAATTCAGAAAACAAAAACAATCTGAAATTCTTTCTATTCTTTCAAATAGCTCTACTTGTAAAGATAATTTGGGTTTACCTCCAGCATGTTCAAAGCTGTATGGTCATTCTGAAAGCGATGTTTTAGAATTTGTAAACTTTTATAAAGAAGATGAAGTTTCCAAAATATCACCTAACAAAAAAGATATCTCTTGATATAAATTATTTGACGGAAAAGGAAACAATATTCTGATACGTCATTTATGTTATACGCTAAAACAAGCTTTCGAGATATTCAAGGAAAAGCATCCCCAGCAGACACAATGACGTTGAAATAACGTTGAAACAACGTTGCAAATCAACCATATGCCACGTTGAAACAACGTTGAAATTTGGTGGAATTGGAAACAAAATCATACGTTGAAAACTACGACGTTGAAACAACGTCGATGATTACGTTATTTCAACGTTGTTCTAACGTCATATCGACTACATATCAACCATATTTCAACTTTGAATAGATGATATGTTCGGTTGATACGTAGTCGATAAGACGTTAGAATAACGTTAAAACAACGTAACTTCGACGTTGGTTTTTGTTTTTTATTTTAGTTAAATCCAATTAACTAAAACATTATCTCAACTTTAATTGCAATAAAATATCACAATAAAAGGGCAAGAGTTTACGCAAAGAATATTATATTTCAAGTAAAATAATACGATACAACTAAATTGCTTCAAGGAACCTTAAACACAATGCAAATATAGTAAATTGTTTAAAAAATATATTTTATTTAACAATAGTTCCAGAACAATTAGGTAAAAGTATGTTATAAATCTAGTAAATCGCCTTTGGTGCGTTGACCACCACCATTCGATCTGTCGAGTGCGTATTTTAATAAAATCATTATTCCATTTCTTATTTTAGCAACTGTAGTAGTCGCTTTAATTGACATGACGCTCTCTAAAAATAGGTATTTTTGAGTAATTTGCATAAAAAACATAAAGAAGTTAAATAAAAAACAGCATCAAATCAACAAACTCTGATTTTTAAAAATATATAGTTTTACACTTGACTTACCAGTAACAATCTTACAAATATTTGTTCCTTTAAACTTCTCTTTATTTTTACCGCCAGCCATACTAAATTTTAATTATTAACCATTGGTCAACAACCGGGATTATACGTTGTCATTATTATTATAGTTATATTTAAAATTATTACATTTTATATATATATATATATACATATATATATATATATATATATATATATATATATATATATATATATATATATATATATATATATATATATATATATATATATATATATATATATATATATATATATATATATATATATATATATATATATGTATATATATATGTATATATATATATATATATATATATATATATATATATATATATATATATATATATATATATATATAATTATTTTATTTTTATATGTATATATATATATATATATATATATATATAATATATATATATATATATATATATATATATATATATATATATATATATATGTAGATTTATATATATATATATATATATATATATATATATATATATATATATATATATATATATATAAATATATATATATATATATATATATATATATATATATATATATATATATATATATATATATATATATATATATATATATATATATATATATATATATATATATATATATATATATATATATATATATATATATATATATATATATATATATATATATATGATATTGGACAAAACATTTGCAACCAACATCGAACAATGCTAAAAAGTGTTCCTAATTTTACATGTCTTTAAAACAAAACGAATTGTATTACCACAGCAAACAGTTCAGGAGTCTGGATTCATAGCATGCCATGACATAAGCAATCAGCTGACAGCTGACAGCACAAATGCAGAATTTCGATGACAAGTGCCATTTTGCAGCAGACAATAGTGCAACTTTTTTGGTTTGTTTCATTTTCTTAAGTCTGGTCCGTGTCAACGTCACGGAAGTTTTTTTAGTAATTTAAGGAAGCATCCAGAAGCACGCAGAAGTTTCCAGAAGTTTCCAGAAGAAGCGTTTGGAAGAATCCAAAGGCATCCAGAAGTATCCTGAAACATTCAGAAACATCCAAACGCATCCAGATGCTTCCAGAAGCATTGAAAAGAAGCATCTAGAATCTTCCAGAACAGGTTCATACAGGTTCATTTTACTATATAAGAGACATGTAAACCGACATGTGATTCAGTCAGTAAATGGAAGTCAATCAGTCAGTATTATCAAGACAGTTTATCGAAGTGAGTTTTATCAAAGAATATCTATTCAAGAAGTGAAATACAATAAGTGTTTGATTACATCAATACAGTCCTAATCCAATCAAGACGTTGTGTTCCACAGATCATTATTGTATTAGCACAAGGTAAATGTAACACGGTAAGCCTTGAGAGACGTGATTATTTATTTTTATTATTTTTAAGACTTTAACTGCAAATGAAAAAAAAAAAAAATGTACTAATAAAATCTATAATTTATAATAAACTTTTAAAATTTTAATTAATATATATTTAAAACATTTATTTTTGTAAACAAATAATATATATTCTTAAAACGATTTATGCTAGAAATCTGAAAACGTAACAAATCGTGAATAATATAATTTCTAAAACATTTCAACAAAATGCTCTAAAATTTTATTTCGCTTAGTCAGCGTACTTTTTGAACCAATAGAATTAGTTTGTTCCTTAATTTGGCAGGATTTTAGTGTTCGCGAATATTCTTTTTATTCTTTCGCACCAAGATGTTTTGAGAACATTTAAGTTTTTTGTTTTACAGACATATATGTTTCCATGTATGTCCGTAAAACAAAAATCTTTTGTTTCGTAAATAAACTTAAATGTTCTCAAAACGACTAAAAAACCTGGCCAGTTTTTCGCAACTAAATATAGTTTCCGTGGTCAGTATTCGAGAGCGATCGCTCCCGCTTCCCGACCAAGCCTGTATATATATATATATATATATATATATATATATATATATATATATATATATATATATATATATATATATATATATATATATATATATATATATATATATATATATATATATATATATATATATATATATATATATATATATATATATATATATATATATATATATATATATATATATATATATATATATATATATATATGTATATAGGTATATATATCGATGTATATATACATACATATACACGTATGTTTATTTATTTGCATATATATGTATGTATATATAGAGCAAAAAAAAGGTTAAGTATGCATTACAAAACGACTTTTGCACACTAAGGTTGTTCTTTAGTTCAAGGAAATACAAAAAAAATCAAGAAAAAAATTAAAAAACAAATTCTAATCAGACATAAATAAAAAAAAAAGACTTATTTTAAAAAAAAGATTTATTTATCTGATTAGAATTTGTCAAACTTTTAGAAATAAAAGCTAAACAAATTTTTATAACAAACTATTGTTACTAGATATAAATCTTTTTTCTAGTTTAAATCTTTTAAAATAGTTTTATCTGAGTATCAAATTTAATAGAGGCAAATTTAAAATCATCACATAACTCATGATCTAAGAATAATTATTCAATTTAAAAATATGTTTTAAATGTCTTTAACACTAAAAACAACATATACAGAAATAGAGCATTTTAAAGAAGAAAGAATAAAAAGTAATGGCATGATGTTTATAAACAAAATTATATTACCTCCACAACATTTAATTTTGAACAGCTTTAATCTGTATTAGTTAGACTGCGTTTCATGCAGTTCATTTAAACAATTTATTACATTCAATGATAATGGATAACACAAAAAATTATATATCGTATTTTCTCTCTCGATTTCTTTCTATTTTCTATCCGAACAGCTCGAATGAACATTTTGCTTTCCCTACAATACTTTATAAACTGGAAAAGTTTATTTCTAAAAACAACACTTTTTATTTTCATACATAAAATATTTGTCAGTGTAAACTAACTAACAGAAAATTACAACTTTAACTTATACATTATATAGCTGCCTAGTAAAAATTATATTGAAATTATAGTGTTAAAATGTTTTACCTATGGGCTTGCGATGTTTCGAAATTTCGAATCAAATCAAAAATATGATTAAGATCGAGTTACAATTCAAAAGTTTTCAAAAATTCCATACTTGTTTATTTTGTTTTTGTTGTGGGTGTTTTAGATATTTTGCGCTTTGGAACTATCAAAATAACGTTACTTATCCATAAATACCTTTTTAATCAGTCATTAAAAAGGTTAAGCAGGGCAAAAATCATCAATAAAGAGATCATAAAATTGTTTTATTTATTTTATTCTGAAATATATATTATTAAATAAAAAATGCTTAAATTTAGACTTCATACTTACATATATATATACATATATATATATATATATATATATATATATATATATATATATATATATATATATATATATATATATATATATATATATATATACATATATATATATATATATATATATATATATATATATATATATATACATATATATATATATATATATATATATATATATATATATATATATATATATATATATATATATATATATATATAAATATAAATATATATAAATATAAATATATATATATATATATATATATATATATATATATATATATATATATATATATATATATATATATATATATATATATATATTTACATTGATAATATATAATTTATACTTGTATATTATAAAATTAGTATAGTTAAATATAATAACATACATAGAAAAACCGTTTAATAAAATTTTAAAAAAAAAACTTTCTTAAAAAACTGTAATAAAGTTCAAGCAAAGTCTACATGCAATCAACACTCATGAAATACTACCGTCATAAAAAAATGTCTATTTAATATTTATCTAACTATTTGCATCCCAAGTTAAACCATGTGATAATGTTAAATTGTCAAACTTAAAACCTTATAAAAAGGCAACAGAAGGCCTTATAAATATCTAATAAAGTCATGTATGTGTATTTGAATTCTCAAAATGCAATACGAACGGTCGAACTCGTAATATAGACGTTGAATTAACGTGGATTTTATTTTGATAGATTTAAACAAATTTCAACGTCGATACAATGTTGATTTTTGGTTATACGACGTCGCGACTATAAATCAACCGTAAATCAACGTTGAAATAACGTCGTGTGCCCACTGGGGGAGCTTTGCGAAACAATTGTTCCTACTTATATAACAAAGAAATAAAATAATTTCTTTCTCTGAATTATTTAAAGAATATTCATTTTTCAACTGCTTTTCAACCGTAATCGTGAACGGACTTTTTTTTAAGGAAAAAAAAAATGGCGATCTTTTAAGCAACCAATATATTGGATTTACTGGAAATACATAAAAATACATTAATAAAACTTTTTAATGATAAATTTGATAAAATGGATATTAATTTAAATAATATACAAGAAAAAAATATAAACTTTAAAGAATGAAATGAAGGAATTAAGAAAGGTAGTCGACTTTATAAAAGAGAAATATGAAACAACTCTAGCCGAATTGAAAAAGCTGGAAAAAAAAAACGCAATTCCAAATGTCGAACTAACAGATAAAATAATGCTTAACGACAAAAACAATGATGTTAAAGACAAGCTTTCCGAACTTGAAGATCGAAGTCGTAAATAATCTTAGGTTTAATGGAGTCGAAGAAAGCGAGAACGAATCATCGGAAAACAGCGAGAAAAAAATTCAAGAAGTCTTAAAATCCAAGTTTGGTTTTACTGATGATTTAGAGATTAAAAGGAGTTCACATCGAACAGGAATAAATTAAAAAGGAGTTGAAAAGATCAGAACAGTAATAGTAACATTTTTTAATTACAAAGAAAGAAACGTAGTTTTTGAAAAATTTATCAAACTAAAACTTTGCAATGAAAAACTCTATGTAAATGAAGATTTTAGCGAAAGAACCACGGAAATTAGGAAAAAGTTGTTTAAAGAAGCGAAGGAATTAAGAGCCAAAGGTAAATTTGCAAAAGTTATTTACAACAAACTTATTACGCGCGATTTTCAAATTAATTCATTAGTTTCTAGTTATTTAAATTTTAAAAATGGATTCTAGTTATTAAAACAATTTTGATTTGTTATCATTTAACTTTTTATTATTCTAACGACTTGGTGCTTGACACAAATTCAGATCCGGATTTGAACTATTTTAGTGATGTAGGAGCTTTGCGAAACAATTGTTCCTACTTTTATAACAGAGAAAAAAAAGAATTTCTTTTTTAGGATCATTTAAATGTTATTAATTTTAACATTAGAAGTCTAAAAAACAAAATTTGAAAATTTATTTAGTTTAAAAGACGAAACTGTAAATACATTTAGATTAACTTGCTTAACTGAAACGTGGTGTAAATTTGATGACGCTAAGTCTAATTTAAATCTCCATCTTCTAACTTTTAATATGATCCCAGTAGCACGTAAAGTAAATCAACGCGGAGGTGGTGTACTTTTTCATATAACTGTTTTTTATTAAGCCTGAGATGAGTATTTTTGATGTCATTAAAGAAAATTTAACAACTGAACTTTTAACTAATAGTTCTGAATCATACTTATAAGCTGCGGTTATTGCCCACCATCTGGCCATATTGAAAGTTTTAATGCATTTTTGTGTAATGATATCTAAATAAATAGTTTTAAGGAAAAGAAACTACATTATGTAATTGGTTACGTAAATTTAAACTGTTTTGAATATTACGTTAATAGCAACATTAAAAAGTTTTTAATAATAACTTATTATTAAAAACTTTTTAATGTTGCT
>NC_061159.1:34626787-34654287 GCF_022113875.1 Hydra vulgaris | reverse complement strand
ATCAAGCTGTTGTTACATTTATACATAAAAATTAGGTGTTGGTATATGTTGATTTCATACATATTCATCATTTTCATGTCTTCCATTAATGGTTTTGCATGTTCATTTATTTTTTTTTTAAATATATTAGCCTGCATGCATGTTTTTGTAAAGAAAATATTTTTTTAAGTTTTGTTGGTTGAGTAATAGCTCATGTGATATTGGCATAGTATATGATACAATGTATTTATACAACTTTATATTTTTTGTAACTTTTTTCATTAACTTCAGTTCTGTTTTTGAAAAATTTATTGAAAAGTTTTTTTTTATTTCTTGAACAATTTATAAGTGTTTTATTCATCCAAGGATTCAATATTGTTTTATTTTTACTTATTTTGAAGTCATACCGGTACGTTTTGTTATAAATGTCAAGAAATGTGATTAAGAAAATATTAAATGCTTTTTTTGTATTATCACAATTAAAAATTTGATTCCACGTCTTTTGCTTTAGTTTATCGGAAAGATTATTCTTATTAACTTCTGATAGGTTGCGTTTTTTTAGAGTTATAACTTTGGGATCCCCGTTAATTGGGGATTTGAAAGGATTTATTTTAACTTATATTGGGAAGTGATCACTAATATCAGTTTTAAAAATACCTGCTTCAAATGTAAATTATAAATATATATTGTAATATAGTCATAGACTCATACAATACCATAAAACTTGTTTCTTTTAAAGTTTTTAAATATTCTATAAACCAAGGAATTTTTACCCAATCAAATGAAAATAGCCAAAATAACGCCTATATTTAAAGGAGGTAAACCATCAAATATCAGTAATAGACCTTTTCATAAATAAACGTCCGCGTTTCAAATCGAGGCTTAGGTTGTACCGTTAGTAAACAAACAAAATATCTCATTACTTATCATTAGCTTATCTTATGTTTCTTTTAATCTTGAGTTTTATTTGTTATTTTAAAACAACAAAAAGATAATGTTATTATCATCAAACACAAATGAAATTTCTTTACAGGAAATAGGTATGTTATTTTATTTTAAATGTTTATTATTTACTATTTTATTACATATATATCAAAGTAAAATATATAAAACATGTTGTCAAAAAATTACTTTAACTGAAGCTTATTTTTATCTACAAAATTTCGTAAACTTATGCAGTTTAGTTGACTTAATGTGTTTTTGTGTTTTTAGATCCAGCATTAATTGTTTTGAACGAAGATGATAAAGACAATCCAACTGTCAAAATCAATTAAGAAAAATTACAAAAGTATACAAATAATCATTTAAAAAGGTGGCTGCTTTACCGTGGCGATTCTCTTAAAGGTGTAGTAACGTTGCGAGACTCTCAAGTTAAAGTTTTACAATATTTTCATATAGGAACAGATTCAATTGTTTTTGATTCAACTCTTGAGAAAAAATGGTTATCAAAAAAGGCATGTTTGATGGGTAAACATCTAAATATACAAAATATAAAAACATTTCCTATATTGCCTGAAAATTTAAAATGTGAGCTTTTAAATTCGAATTCTAAAAATGGATGGAGCAAGTGTCTAAGGGACTTCCTGCGTTTTCAGCTGAGAAAGTTGATGCATATGCTTTAAATGTAAATAGTAATTTTTTTCCTAAATCTACAAAAGTTAAAAAACATTTGTCTAGAGGAGAAGTGTTTCTTGAAGAACAATACATTGATCTATCTTCTATTCACTCAAAACAAAGTATTGAACTATTTTGTGTAAAAGGAGTATGAACAGCTTTCATGAAAAAAGTTGAGAGATGGATTTTTATTGCAATTAAAAAATTAGATGGATCAGTTACATATACATTTTGTGAATGCCCAGCAGGAAAAACTTGTTTGTGGAACTTGTTCACATGCATTTGCAATGATGAAACTTGTTGCAAAATGGGTGGTTGAAAAACTGAAAACTGTTCCAAATGTTCAAGCCTGTACATCAAGAATTCGTAAAAGATTTGATAAAACACCAATAAGTGACATAAAAAAAGTATCTTCATTTGCCACAATCAAATCATCACTGTACGATACTAGAACTGATTTAAACATAAAAAGTGATAATGAAAATAAAATAAATAAGCTTTATAATAATCTTTTAAACAGTGATGTTAAAGTGCATATGTTGAATGTTTTGAATAAATCAAATGAAGGAACAGTCAAAACAAGCCTAGGAAGCGTCCCATTTAGGTCTGTATTAAGCTATCAATGTGCTTTAGTTCCACCAAGTTACAATGTTTACTACAACTTACCTGCACCTTCAAAAAATTTAGACAGTGTTCAATACATTGAGTACCCTTCCTTTCCCTTTTAATGAAACTGATGATTCAATATCTTGTTACATTGAAAAAATCGTTTGTAATAAAAAAATAAATATTTAAAAAAATAAGAAGTTAGTGAAGGAAATAGTTGTTAAAATCGAAAAAGAAACACGGGAACAGGATGGAAATTCAAAATGGTATGATTACAGAATGAATTGGTTCACTGCATCTTTATGTAATAAGTTAGAGTACAAATCTCCAAAAGGATTCAAAAGTTTGGCACACAAACTTGTCTATGATGAAAACAAAATTAATCTAAACAATATTATTTCATATAAACTTTCTTATGGTAAATATTATGAACCTATAGCGTTAAAATATTATGAAAACTTTATGGAATCCAATGGCTATAAACTAGATGTAAAACCATGTGGTTTAGTAATTGATGAAAAAAATTTTGTTTTGGGTGCATCACCTGATAGGAAAGTTAGGTGTGATAATGATTGTGGAATAATAGAAATTAAGTGCAGTGAAGAATATAGTAACCTAGACCCAAAAGATATATGTTTTGTAGCAAAAAATTCATCTATAATCTGATAATATGAATACGCTAATTTAATATTAGTCGAGTAACGTCATTTTCTAGGCTTTTCTATTTTAAAATAGTTTCTAGGCTTTTTTATACGTGTTTTTTTTTTTAATTTTATTTACTAACAACGCGTATTACGGGTTGCTTACTGCTAGTATTTGATAAATCTAGTAATAAAATTTTAATAAACAAAAACCATAGTTATTATGATCAAATGCAACGTGGATTAAGAACACAAACGTGGTGTGATTTTTTTTTTTTACACTTCAAACGGATTAGTAATTGATCGTATTACTTATGACAAAGTATATTGGGAGACTCTAAGGAAGAGAGTATTAGACTTTTACTTCAACTATATGTTGGATGAAATAATAGAAAAAATAAATAACAATGCTTTAATTTGAAGACAAATATTTTATTAAAATTTGCAGATTCTATTGTACAGTATATACATTTATAAATTTACACAAACACTTACAATTGAGTGTTTTGGTGAGCAAAAAGTGAGGTAACGTAAGGAAAATGCTCACTGTTTTATAATGAAAAAGAAGAGAGAAAAGGAATAATAATGAAAAAAAATTTGATCCCTGCCCTAACCAAAACCCTTGAATATGTTATTAACTCCTTTGCGGGTTCTCCCTGAATCAGTTGATGTATGTACTAAAGGCCTCACCCTTACTTAAATGAAAGTGACATACTGTTGCTAACCAAAATATACAATGATGTCACACTGATTTAGGGATAGAAGAGGGCTTCAGTACATATATTGACTGATTTAAGGAGAATTTGCATGGTAGTTAATAACACATCGAAGGGTTTGGGTTAGAGCAGGGATCAATTTTTTTTCATTACTATTCCTTTTCCCTCTTCTTTTTCTAATAAATGTCACTTAAAGAAAGGTATATATTTTATCACTTTTATAAAAGAAACCTATTTGTAGTTATTTATGGTATATATAAATGTTCAATTCAATGTTAAATTTTTGTTGTTCTCTCAACGCATTTTTATTCATTAGTTTTTATCTGCGTTTTTTATAATAGGCTCATGAAAGTTAGTTAAAATTCCACAAACTGTAAATATTTGATTGAGAGAACCAATCATGTTTAGAGGAATAACTCTATCAAATATATGAAAACATTTTAGTCTTTGAATCATTCTCTCAACATGAATGCGCTCACTTGCAATTTGCTGACTTTGTATTACCTCTGTTTCAGTGAATTGTTGGCGACTTCGAAGAAATGATGGAATAATTAATTTAACTCCGAGTGGACTTAAATAATCTTGTATAGTAAAACTTCTGCCATAACTTCTATACCGTGATTCCATAAAGTTGGATTTAAAAGTCCACTTTTAATCGTTATTTCTTTATCTGATATACTTCCAGCGTAAGCAGCAGATATAAAAGTAAAACCACCTCCTGGGGCAATGCCAACTAAAATCTTTACAGTTGTGTGACTTTTATAGTCAGAATAGAGCAATTTATGTACAGTCAATGACTGAGGTACAGCTACTTTTAGTTCGAGACAATAAATGATGCATTTAACATAGGGAAATTTATCCTTCATTGACTCAGGCATATTTAGTTTTACTTGAGTTAATGTAGGTCATATGTTAAGGCTACCCAGCCTTATATACATAAAGTTCAACCATGTTATAACAGAGTTACTTACAGTTCCTTCACATAATGAAAAAAGAAATGCTAAATGTCTTATATCATAATTTCTTCCTAATCCCACTAAAGTTAATAAACATGCTTCTAATGGTAAAAGAATTCAATTTCTCCCCCTATTTTCATTTTCTTGTGAATGCTTACTGTTGTATAAGATAAGGTTTGCTCCATTTTCTCCGGGGTCAAGACTCATAAAAACTTCAAATGTTTTTTGATTCGGAAATCCTGTGTAATGTTTTAATTTTTTTTCACATGATAGAACATGCTCAACAAATTTATTTCCTTCATTTATTTTTTTGTTTTAATTTTGCAACTGTTTCATTTTTAATTTGCTCGAAAGGAGTGATTCTCTATTTGACCTACTACTTATTTTGATAAGAATATCATTGTCAGGCAAAACTATACTTTTAGGAGGAGATTGTCTATAACCAGGTGGTTTTCTTTCTTTTTCACTAGTTTTGAAATTATTCCAGCTACGAAGTGATGGTTTGGTGCCTTCCTTAAAGAACATCTCGTTCCTCCAGCAGCGCTTAAAATGTCCTGCGATTTAAAATGAGAGTAGCATGAATATGATGAGTTAGGAACATTAAAACCATCTAAACCATTTTTACGTTTTTTATCAAGTAGCACCAAAGAGAAATTTTATTTTTCCATTTTGGAAAATGAAAGAATTTAATGCCAGAAGCCTTTCGCTCTCCAAATTCGATAATATAGCTTCGATTGAAGCAATTATAGGCAGCACATTGTATGCCAGATAATTTTCTTATAGGTTTTTTATTAAAAGCCATTTGGTTTGTTTACAAACGGTACAACCTAAGCCTCGTTTTGGAATAATGCGGACGTTTATTTATGAAAAGGTCTATTATCGACTAATATCTATCCTCTTTGTTTTTTCAAAAAATTTAGAAAGAATTATATTCAATTAAATATCATCTTGCTGTTAATAATATACTTTACATTAATGAATACGGCTTTTAAAAAATTCGCAAACAATTTATATATGTCAACGGATCTTTTCCACAAGATTGACTATATATAGATTATCTAAATATAACCTGTAAAGTTCCGCAGGAATCTATAATTGGGACTTCATTGTTTCTAATTTATGTTAACAATCTCCATGAAGTCTCAAAATTAACAACTATAATGTTTGCTGATAATACAAACCTTTTTCTATCTAATAATCACATCAATAAACTTTTTTATGATTTGAACATTGAACTAACAACAATATCTGACTGGTTTAAGTCACAAAACATTGATAAAGTTAAATGGATTTTATTTCGTCAAGTAATATTTTTTATCTTCATATTGATAATATTCAAATAAAAAGAGTAATTTTCACAAATTTTCTAAATACCATTGTAGATGAAAATTTATCATGGAAGAATCACATCGGACATTTATGCAACAAAATTGCAAAAAGCACTGGAGTTTTATATAAAGCAAGAAGCGTTTTAAACAAAGCTTCATTAACTCAACTATATTACTCTTTTATACACTGTCATATTAATTATTCTAATATTGCATGGGGTAGTACCCATAAAAGTAAATTAAAGCCACTATATTGTCATTAGAAACATATAACACGTCTTAAAAATTTCAAAATTCGTTTTACTCACTCAAGGCCACTCTTATTTAACATGAATGTTTTTAATATATATCAAGTAAATGTTTATAATATTCTTTGTTTCATGTTTAACTGTAAAACCAACTCATCTCCAGCTTCCTTTTTTGATTTCTATTCTTTTAAAGAAAAAAATAAATATTCTTTAAGAAATGATAATTTTATTAAACAAATAAAATTTCAAACAAATTTTGGTTAACTTTGCATTCCTTTTTGTGGAGCTTTTTTATGGAACTAAATAATTTTAAAATATTTTGATTTTTCTCATGAATGGAATTATTATATGCTTAAAAGAAAACTAAAAAAAGTAATTTTCTCAATCTAAAATATATTAATATACTTTTAATTATACCCAGTTTTGTCATCACTCAATTATATTTTACTTTTATACAATATTGATTTGAAGTTTATGTGAGAAACTATAATTAAACACCATTATTTGAGTTTTGTTAAAAGTTGCACTGACATTATTTGTACAGTAGTCATCTATTATTTACTTTTATTTATTGTTTACTTTAATTTTTATTTTAATTCGTAATATTTGTAAATATATTGTCTTACGAACGGTATATACTAATATTGAGTTTGATTTTGTTATAATAAAAAAAAAAAAAAAATTGTATATATTATTTAAAAAAAATAAAAAATTGATGTATTTGAATGGATGTATCTGCAAATATTGTATGCATGATACTTCTGGAAGTTAACAATCCTTTAACAGTGGTTTAGCATTTTTGTTGGTGGAAGCGTAAACGTAAACGCAGCAACATTTGATAATTTTGGGTACACACACAGTGAAACCATCATTTAGTTTTACAAATTTTTCTACACAATTTCTTGCTCAACCTTGAAATGCATTTGGATGTACCTAGTGCAATCATATTCTTACGATTTTCGTTTATTTATTAATTAATTAACAATAAAGATTAGTGTAATTGTAAGATACATTTAAGTAACAAGATTCAGTGATCGTATCGATGCGAGTAAGATGCGAGATGTATTTGTTTATCAAGAATATTATGATATTATTGTTTTCGCTTGAGTCATGTGGTTCAGAAGAATTAGTATTTTAATTCAAGCCACAAAGATTTAACTTAAGAAAAGTTTAAAATTTGTATTTATTTATCTATTTTTGTTTTTCTCAAAATCTAACTTAAGTTCAAAGTTCTTCAACAGCGGTTCTCTGTGACAACACCTGTATGGTCTTGTCACAGAGAATTAATCTTTATTCTTTAATAAGAATAAATATAAAGAACGAAAAAAAAAAGAAAAAAAAAAGACATAAATGTTCAAAATTAGATAAACCATACGCAGGGCGCAAAGATGTGATATAAAAGTTCTAGCTTCCATTAAACTATGTCAAATTAAATAAAAATCAAAACTCTCTCTGAATAATGTCAAATAAAAAATAATCTTGGAAAGAAAGAGTATGATAATTTTTTTAAGTAAATAGACAAATTGTCAAAAATTTTGATGTGATTTCCCAAATTTGACTTAAATTAGCTTTTTTTTCGAACCCGTACCTATATATAAGTATCATGTAAATCCCAAAGTAAGCCAATGTGTTCAGAAAATAAAAGTATGTTTAGACAGTGGCTTAATATATGTGTGTGTGTGTGTGTGTGGAAGAATGTGGTTTAACTAACACATTCGTGATTAATTGCTTACAATATATTGAAAATTCGTATTTATGAAAAAATTGATCGGTGAAAATGCAAATGTGGAAATACAAAGTTGACTTTGAGAATTTTTCAAGATGTGTAATTTGTTGTCCCATAAAAAATAACATTTATATACAAAAAGTTCAATAAGCTTGTGAATATCTACTAATGACAATTTAGTTCGCATCTTAAGATTATCTTTATCTTTGTTTAGAATATTAATTATAGCAATTGTTGCTTTGTCTACCCAGGAAACAAAGAACGTTTATAAAATGTTTTTTTTAAAGTTTGCAACGTTCGTTGAACGTTTTGTGTTTGCTGGGTAGTGGAATCGATGGATACAAATATCAAACGAAGCTTGAATTTCATTTTTTTTGATAAATCGTTCTTCAAATTTTACTCTCTTTTTCGTCAACTTTTAGCAAACAAATATTGATGTAAACACAAAAAAGTTTATTTTAAATATACCTTTAGTACTAAAATTAGCTTATTTAATTCATATTTATGTTTCCGAAAGTTACAGTTTTTTTAATTGTCGCATGATAAAAAAAGTATTATTGTAAAATGTTATTTTTTAACCATTAATTTATTTGGATAATAGAAATTAAATTTCAAATGTTTTTGGTCAGATTTTATACTTTATAAAATTTATATATTCCATGAAAATAACAAAAGAATTTTTGCAATTTTCATGTAACGTAATTTAGCAAAAACATGATAAAGTTTTTTTTTTTTTTAATTTAGTTAAAAAACTTAAGTTTTTATAGTAATATATGCAAAAAAAAATTATATGTTACATTTTTACATTTAAAGTTTTGAATAACGATGCTTAGTTAAAGCAAATTTTTATTTCAAATTTAAGTAACGTAAGTTAAAACTACATGCATTTACGAGGTTTTTGTTTACAAAACAAAACATGTCATTACGTAATTCTTTTTTTGTAGCGTTGCACAGTTGGCCAGTAGGTGGACAAAATAAGAAAAAACTTAGTTGTTTAATCTTGAAAATTTATTAGTATGTACATATATTGTTGATAATTTTTAAGTATTATAATTAGTATGTACATATATTGTTGATAATTTATAAGTTGTTGATAATTTTTTTTTAATTTAATCCCTTAGTTACCAGGACTCTAAGCATTTGAATATTGAAATTAAAAAAAAAATAATTGTAATAATTAATTTATGATGACATTAACGCTAAGAAAAACCAATGTGTGAAATATATGTCATACCATGTTATCTCATTTATACATAGAAAGTCACAGATTAAAAAAAAAAAAAAATCTTCAAGAAATTTTTTTATTGCCGCACTATAACTAATAATTACCATAATTTGCTATGTGCTGTCTTATATCTACTTAAGCTATATGATGCTTCAATCAAGTTTTAATTGATTGCTCGTCCCCTTAAATTCCCGTTCAGATTTTATAAATGTTTTAACTTGGTTGCTATTGTACTGAATTTTGTATAGCAACAGCTCATTTTTACATTAACGTTGTTTTAACAGTATTTTATCCGCGCTAAGCACAAAATATTGGGAGTATGTATTAAAATGAGATTAACTCTTATTAGGTCAAATTTAGTTGTTGCTATGGCTACCTTATTTTGCATAGCACATAAACAAAATGTTTTCAGTAGTTGTCAGTAATTTAATTTCTAACACTAACAGTAATTTAATTACTTTTAATTTTAATTACTAACACTTGTAGTAATTTAATTACCAACAGGAATTTGTAATCCACACAGCGCGTATACTATAACATTAAACTTTTAAATACAAAATATTTGTTATAAGAATTATTTAGATATAGCTTTATTAAATTTAGACATTAATAATTTTCCCACAAAAAACAATCTTAGTATTTCAATAAAAAATATTACTGAAGATATATTGAAATTTATTCAGCCAAATTTGTTGAATTTAAAGACGTTGATTTTTGACATGCTGTTCAACGATTTGTTTATTTGCATAAAAAAAAGTGGAAATCTGCAAACTATACTGTTAAAATTTTTGAAAAGAAGTTTGTAAATTAGCTTAATGAATATTTAATTGTCAGAAAAAAAAACATCAAACCAACTGCAAGTAGACGTGGTCAAAAACCAGTTGCATTAGATAATAGTTCGAATAAAACTAAAAAACGATGTGTACCTGGCTAAATTGAATTCCATTCATCTAGTAAATTATTTTTTGCTGCTAATAAAATTATTAGAGATGAATCTATTGTTAGTGCTGCCAAGAACGTTTTAAATATATTTCAAATACATATAAAGCAACTAAATATTCAGCAGACGAAGCACTGACTTTAATAGTTAATGCCAGTCTGACAAAAGCTTCCTATCAATGCCTATCAATCTGACAAATGAGTTCCTATCAATCTGACAAAAGCTTCCTATCAATTGATTAGAAGCAGAGCCTTGAAGAAAGAATATAACCTCTACCTCGCTTACAACAATGTCAGATATGGAAAATTGAAATGTTATCCTTCAAATATAACAGTGGAGAACTACTCATTTTTAGTTTCTTTAAAGGATTTAATGGTTCATACTTTGCAAAGATTCTGTGCAGTTCAGGAACCTGTGCTGAGGCACTTGATAATGAACGGCAAAGCAATAAAAATAATGACACTCACGTGTAAGGCTGGTTTTGATGGTGCTACTGGCCAAAGCATTTATAAACAAGTTTT
This sequence comes from Hydra vulgaris, assembly GCF_022113875.1. Classification (NCBI taxonomy): domain Eukaryota; kingdom Metazoa; phylum Cnidaria; class Hydrozoa; order Anthoathecata; family Hydridae; genus Hydra; species Hydra vulgaris. The sequence continues at coordinate 34,643,787 of NC_061159.1, read as the reverse complement.
ATCAGAACGTAACATCAACAGAGATTTAAAGTGTGAGGAATAATTATTTATTATTTGTCAAGTCCCATTGAATTTGACTGGATTTAACAACAGAAACGAAAAGGTGTCTATTTGGAGAAATCAAAAGTCACTATCCACAGTCTATTGTAGACCCATAAGATTTGATTATAAAACGGAATCCAAAAAACCTGTGAACGAAGAAGATCAGTGCATTATAGTGAGATAGGAAGCTTGGGTATAATTTTATTAGAGGTTTGCGGTTCTTCTGTTGAAGTGAATTGTATTATTAAACTTTTTACAATGATTTTACAATGATGTTACAATAATTGATGGGAAAGTTAAAACTATATTATCTGAAAAAACTAATTCATATTAATGCTGTTTAGTGTGGTGTCTTTCCAAAAAATAGAAATAGTCTTGATATCCTTGATATAGATTATATTAACAGAGAATTCAAATATGGTCTTTCCATTCTTTATGCATGGATTCAATTTTTTGATATGGTTTTGCATATAAAAAAGAAACAAGAAACTGGCATTCAAGATCTGAAGAACTCTAAGAAAAGGGCATCTTTAGCTTAACAAAAGTTTAGATTGATTTTATAAACAAAATGGGAATTTTTGTTGATTTTCCTAAAAGTGGTGGTTCTGGAACAAGCAATGATGGCAATACCTCAAGGCGTGCTTATGCAGCATATGAACAAACAGCTGAAATTCTGAGTATTGATCCAAATCTTATAAACAGATTTCACATTACCTTGGTAACACTTTCTTCAAGATATGAAATAGATAGCTTAAAATTCAAAGATTATTGTTTTTACACTGTTAGACTATATGTGTCACTTTATCCATGGTATTACATGGCTCAATCAGTTTACAAAGTACTGGTACATGGATATGACATAATTAAAAACCATACATTACCCATCGGACTTATGTCAGAGGAAGCTCAAGAGGCTAGAATAAAGACTTCAAATTATCTCAAAAATTTCAGCCATAAATTATCCAGAAAAGCAACAAATACTGATCTTATCAATAGACTTCTAGTTTCCAGTGATCCTGTTATTTCATCACTGTGTAAATTAACATCACACCAAAAAAATCATAAAGTATTTCCTTCAGATGTTTTACAATTACTTAAACAATCTTTAAACGATGTTATTGTATTAAAATTTTTTGATGTAATTTAAAATTGAAAATATTTTCTCGTACTATTTTTTGGTTTTTATTATTGCAAAAACATTGTTAATCTAAAAATTCAATTGTTATTCAATATAGGTGGGTCAAAAATCCGATAGAATATTAAAATATCAATTTACATCTTTGTAACTAAGGAAAGTATCTGGTAACTTAGCACTATAAGTAAATCCGATAGAATATTAAAACATCAATTTACATCTTTGTAACTAAGGAAAGTATCTGGTAACTAAGCACTATAAGTATTCATAGCAACAAAACTTAAAAAATTATCACTTTTATAATAAGTGTGATCTCATATTGGTACTTATATAGCACTCATAAAATATCTGCAGATAACAAAAATAGGTTGTTGCTATGGAAAATAAAAAAAGTGAATTCTGGCCCACTGCGGGTTGGGTTGATATGGTCTAAAGTGATATATATATATATATATATATATATATATATATATATATATATATATATATATATATATATATATATATATATATATATATATATATATATATATATATATATATATATACATATATATATATATATATATATATATATATATATATATATATATATATATATATATATATATATATATATATATATATATATATATATATATATATATACATAAACCAAAAAAAAAAGAGTGATATCAATGTTTTTATTTAGACAAAAAAAAAAGAATAATTTGCTATTGTCAAAATATAAAAAAATCAATTTAAACCATTTTTTGTTTTTTGTTTAAGTAAAAGAAAATGTTAGCAAATGTAATTAAGGAGGAGGAGGGGTCATTCATAAAGTTCGTTATCCTATATTTGTCAATTCTCAATCCCTTCCCTCCTACCACAAACAATAACATAAACCCCTCTCCCTCCTAAGCTGAGATTTTGAATGTAAATACTTTGCGTTCTAAAAATTTAGCTCTATGAAAGAAATTTATTTCCCTTAGCCGGTCACCTCTGATAAATTTTTATATCTTTTTTAAATTAGTATAAATTTCTCAAGATTTCTCAAAAAGGAAGTTTTTAATACAAACCGCTTTACTGAATGGCAAAATCTGACCTAAAAGTTTAAGCATTTTTTGTATCTTGTTTTCCGTGTAACTTATGTTAAATGGCATTTTTAGTAATAAGTTCGCCCTCTTTTAGCCAAACTCAAAACTTTTTAAATTATTTTCTTTTTAGGCTAACAGCTTTCATACAAAATAACTAAAAGTTTAATTTATCGTTTAAAGTAGGCAAATAGTTGATAAAGTAGTTGCGCATATAACGTTAAAAATGGAATTGCCACATTTAAATTATCATACTATGGTTGTTCAAATATGATTCTTAATGCGATAAAAATTTTTTTTAAACAAATGTTACAATTTTGATGGCAGTTTAAAACATAAAATTTTATATAATAAAATTGTGCATCAAACATAATAAAAATAAATATCAATAAAAATCAAATAAATCCAAATATATGTCCAAATAAATGCCCCTTTTCGGTAACAAAAATTACTATATTTTTCTGATTTAAATGTTTTGACAAGAATTTTTTTTTTCTTTTTTTCACTTCAAAGTTACTTTCTTCACTTAAAATAACTTATTTCCGCGTCTTCAAAACCATCCATATCTTTTCTTCCATCACCATAATCTTGTTAGCCGATCTCTGGATGTCAATTCCTGTCTAAGAAGTTTTGGACCCACTTCTATGTATATTTAATTTTAGGTATTGTCAAAATATTTAAAAAGGCTTAAAATGTAACTAAACTGGTCATCAAACTAAACTTTAAACTAAACTGATCATCGAAGGTAATTTTATTCAACCTTTTAAAGGAAATTGTCAAAATAATATATAAATTAAAAACATTACAATGAATAACAGATGGGTTGATAAAAAAGTATATAAAAAATCAATTAAAAAGCTTGTGCGCTTATTTTTTTTATTATCTTTTTTTATCAACATGTCTAGGTGTGCGTGTTTGTGTTTGTGTGTGTGTATTGTGTGTGTGTGTATTGGCGGCAGAATATTTTTAATAATTCTGATGAATGAGAATCAGGTTAAGCTTAAGACTAAGATTAAGTTAGATTTTTAAATAAATATTTAAATAATTTGTTACTGTTCTTTAAGGTTGTTGAGCACTCTTTTTGTAAATTATACTAACATATTTGACATTTGACAAGTATGTGCGGTATTTAAATTTTTTTGTTTGTTTGTTTTGTTGGTATTTTGTTAGTTTATTAATTTTATTAAGAAAACTACGAGAGAAACGTGCTCCTAAAATACTTATAATTCTATGTATAAATCTGATGTCTACGCTTATTTTATTTGTTGCTTTTGTGGAACGGACCAACTCTCCCGTTTTGTGCAAGATTGTAGCTTCAATGTTGCAGTTTTTTATTTTGTCAACATTTTTCTGGATGGCAGTTGAAGGTTTCAATTTATATAAAATGTTCGTAAAAGTATTTAACAATTCAACTAAGTCACGCAATTTTTTATTGAAGTCATCTTTATTTGCATGGGGTAAGTACATAGACTTTTGACTTTATTATTAATTTTTTTGTATCTCATTTACAATATATAATATAAACTTTTATTAAAAGTACTAGTTTTATGTTAAAATTAGAATTTTTTTTTTAGGCATACCTCTAATAATTACTATAGCAACTGCTGCTAGCAAAAACTATTACATTAAAACTCAAACTAAAAATAATCCCAACATGTAAGATCAATCAATTTTCTTTAACCACATAATAATTCAAAATTTATTGTTTTTATTCTTAACCGCGTAGTATTGTGTTTATTAGATTTTCATCACCTTCCCTTTCTTTTTCCTTTAAATAACTAAAAAAAAAATTTTTTTAATATATTAAAACACATTTTTGGAAAAAAAAATTAAAATTATGAAAAAATTTCTTATCGCTCGTATATTTATTTTAGATGCATGCATCATGGCATTACATTTTATATTGGGATACTTATACCTGTTGGTGCGGTAATGACTGGCAATATTTTAGTTCTAACGATTGTTCTCAGAAGCATTATTAGGAAATCTGTTCTACATAGCAAGTGCGACTGTAAAAAAAATGTTCGAAGTGCATTTGTTTGCTCTTTATTACTTGGTACAACTTGGGTATTTGCAGTGTTAGCTTATGGAGATGCGCGAGATGTATTTCAATGGTTATTTTGTATTTTCAACTCGATGCAAGGCTTTTTTATTTTTATTGTCTACACTTTTCAAAATAAGCAGGTCAAAGACCATTGGATGTCATTCATACGTGAAAAATGGAGTTTGACAAAAAAAGATTCTGGTAAATTGAACTTTTTATTTCCATATTATATTTTGTTTATTATTTTTACTTCTCGTGATGAATCTGAATATTTAAAATGTTCTTTTAATGCAAGAGTACAGTCCACGGAATTGTTCATAGTTTTTTGTAAATATTAAAAACGGTAAATTCGTTTGTTTAATTTTTCTAGATTTTTCCCAGAAACAAAGTTTTACCATTCCATTCGAAATGAGGAAGAGTTTAAGTGAAGAAGTCAATTGAAGTGTTTTTTCTTTTTCTCATTTTTTGTGAAAAATTTTTTATTATATTTTTTAAAAGCCGATTGTTATAATTGTAATGTAATTTTCGTTAGGTTTTGAAAACTTGTTTGATAAAAGATATACAAGAAACCAAACAAATTTCCTAGTACTAGATTTTTTCAAGTTTTAAAAATTAAATTTTTCCCTATAAAAATTTTCCCAGTAAAAGTTTCTTAACTTATATTTAAAGTCATTTAAAACTTACATAATTAAATTGCAATTGAATTGGATTTCATTCAATATTGCGTATATATTATCTTCTTATTTAAAGTGCTGTTCTCAATTGGATATTGTTCTCTATTGTTTTTTAACTGTGTTTTGTTAATATTATATAACTGTAGGTAAAATAATTCGAAATATTAATTGAACTCTTAGTAAAATAAGTTTCTTAAATTATTTTAAGAGCCACTTAATGTCTGTCGTAATGCTGTAAATATATTCAACGATCATGAGAAAACTGTTGATGGAGAACACATCAAGTCTTTGAATTATTATAATATGTTTTTATCTAAAGCTAAAAGTAACCTTTTTACTATTAAGTTTTCTCTAGGTATTTCTAGGAAGCAGTGTATAAAAAAAAAAGAAAAAAAAGTTAAATCAATTTTTAAGACAATATAATTTCGGGTCGAATTAATTTCTCTACGAGGTCATAGAGAGGATATATAGAGAAAATAAAAGTCATAGACGCAAGTTTATAGAAAAAAATAAAGGAAAATTTAGAGATATTTTCAAAATTACAAGGCACGGTAATTTAGTTGACCTTTTAAAGTTTAGAATTGATGGAGGTGAATTAATTCTAAAGGAGTATCTTGTCTATGCCCCAAAAAATTCTACATATATTTCAATGACCATTCAAAATGAGTTAATTAATTGTTATGAAAATGCAACTAGGGAGATTTTATTAAATGATATTTAAAAAAGTAATTACTTCTCCATTATTTCAGACGAGGCTTCAGACTGTGCAACGGTTTTCTATTGTCATACGTTATGTTGATATGAACAGTAATATTAAGAAAGTTTTTTTAACCTTTTTTTGAATGCAAAACAGGAACAAGTGGTTTAAACATAGCTTTCAACATTTTTGAAACTTTTAAAGAATTTGGTTTAAATATAAAAAAATGCAAAGGCTAGTTTTGCGATGGATATGCTTCAAAATCAGGTGTTTCATCTCTAGTGTTTCATCTCTAATAAAAATATTATTACTGAGATATTTTTTGTCCTCTGTGCATCACATAAACTTAATTTAGTTGTTGAAAAAAGTTGCCTAATCCAGCAAGTAAAAAATTTGCTTGAGCTAGTTAAAGACATATCTTATGTTTTTAAGTTATCTCTTAAAATAAGTATTTGCTTCAAAAAATACTTTCTTCCTGGTCAAACCAAACTTACTGACTCATGTAGAACTCAGTAAGTAAAAAAAGATCCCAAAAACAAAGAAATGCAGATGCTTGCCGAAACAAATGGTATAAAATTGATCTTGTGTTGGCTAAAACATTTGACTCTAATAATAAAAAAAAAACATCCTTCTCACTGAACTAAAAAACAGTTTTGATGTTGAGAACAGGTTTAATTAAAGTTATGGAGGGAGTTTTGGATAGAAAAGACAAATTTACTATTTACTATTTCAGATACGTTTAAGTTTATAGATATTAGAGGCTTTCCAATCATTTTACAGGCATTTCAAATACTTACAACAATATCAATCACATCTTGTGAGTGTGAAAAGACAATACCTAATTTTAAAAGAATATAAAAACTTACACAAGGAGTATGCCAGATTGAATTGACTTGTTTTGTAATAAATTGAATGGACTTGCTTTAATGTCTAATCATAAGGAAATAGTTCCTGATACAAACATAATTAATATCAGAAACTATTCAGAGGAGACAGAAAATTTGACTTTCTAAGGGCTAACCTTAGACAAAACGACAGCTTACTATTAAAGTGCAAAGTCCTACGGTTTACGCAGTCAGGAAATTGATATCATATTGATATCAAAATGATATCAAACTATGATATATATGATATCATGATATGAGACGTTTATGATATCAATATGATATCAAAATGAAATCACGCATTTATATCATTCTGAACTCAAAACTTGATATCAAAATAGGAGAAGTTTACAAGAACTTGTTATCATAATACTTCCGCTATAACAAATTTAAATAAATTATATTTTAATAAAAAAAACAATTTATTATTATTTTAACTAATTATATTTTTATAAATAATATTTTATAACTATTTTAAATAATGTTCTGTTTATTTAGTAAAGATAAATTATATCGTATAAATAAACATTTCTAGTGAAATTGATAGATTAAATTTTATATATATATATTTATATATTAATTCAATATTATTTTACATAAGGCTTCGAAAAAAGTTAATAAAAATAATTATTAAGAGTTTTATTGAAATTGCAATTGTAAACATAGAAAACCTAGAAAAAAAATAACATAAACATTATATCTCACTTTTCATATCTAACATAAACATTATATCTCACTCTCACTTATATAAAAGCATTGAAGAGTGTTGCATTAGTTTAGCTTGTATAAGTTTACAGTAAAAGTTTTGAACTAGGCCTACCTAAGTATTCAAGTAGCACTAAGAAGCAGTCCCCAAAAGCTTCTAAAAGATGTTATATAATTTAACTTTGTTCAAAAAATTCAAAACGTTCTAATGATTTGTTATCTTAAAATATGAATATACAATTACTATTATAACAGCAAATGAAGCTTGTGTACACATTGAAGTAAATATACACAAACTTTGTTATAAAAACTTATCTGCACCAGGTGGTACTTTATAATTTACAATTGTTTAAATTCAATAACAACAAAGTTTAATAAATAATGATCTTCCAAAAGTCTGAAAAAAAAAAAAATACGGATTCAAAATAGAACATGTAATTATACCACAGCACAAATAAATAATAACATAGTTTGCCTGTGTATTTATTTAAATAACGGAATTGGTTGTAAATAATTTCAAACTTATTATTTTAGTATTATATATAACTATTTTACCTGACTTGAGCCATTGTCATCATTTCATTGAACTTGCTTAACAATTCATAAGGCATAGTATCTTAAAATACACTACAATTATAAACTAAACAATTTTTTAAATATTAACTAATATAATTAAAATATTATTTTTTCAATATATAAAGCCAGATAAAAGTATATAGAACACTAAAGAAAATTAATATATATATATATATATATATATATATATATATATATAAATATATATATATATATATATATATATATATATATATATATATATATATATATATATATATATATATATATATATATATATATATTATCTTATTCTAAACATTGTCCAAAATATTTAATCTGTAACAATTATAATGTTATTTGACCCTAAAATGGACTATATTATTAATCAAAAAGCATTATATTATCAAAAAGGGCTATACATATACACACACACACGCGCGCACACGCACACACACACAGACACACACACACATATATATATATATATATATATATATATATATGTATATATATATATATATATATATATATATATATATATATATGTATATATATATATATATATATATATATATATATATATATATATATATATATATATATATATATATATATATATATATATATATATATATATATATATATATATATATATATATGTATATATATATATAAATGATTTGAATGTTGACATCTTGTATGAGAGTATATATGTTAAAAATATAAAAACATCAATTAATACGAGTTCTTTCAATACTACTGTTAATTTATTTGAAATTTTTGCTGGGTTTAAGTTTTTTGCCAGCATCATCAGCTATAATATCGTAATTAAAAAGTAAAATTATGACCGTTATAATAAGTTACAAAAATTAAACTTCGACGTCAGCGTCATTGCTTTAGAACTCTTAAAGCTGCAATTATGTTAAAAAAAAAATGCTCCCTCTTAATAAATAGTAGCATTTCAATTTTAACAGAATTTTAGATGCATAATGTTCACTTCCAATTGAAGGTGTAGCAGCAAAAACAGCTTTTAATTAATAGCTAATTAACAATCAAACATAACTGCTACAATACTTTAAAAAAATAGAGTGCAAAACAACGCATTTGCTGGGTCTATCTAACACAGCGTAAATTACTACTACTATTACTAATATGTATTTAATTAAGACGTTCATATTAGTATTTTAAATAAGGTAATTAGTTACAAATTGCATATATAGGTCAATGTAAGCAGGTGATGCTGCTTGATTTTTTGCAATTACAAAAACTAATGTTATTTACAATCTTTATTTTAAATACAGATGTCCTTTTATAAATAAGTACCAAAATTTAAATGTCTAAGCCGTAGAAAGACAAAAAATAACTCTAGAACAGTTAGAGTGTTTTCGAATAAGAATAGGTGATGTGGTATATTATCAACATATTCTGAAACATATTCGTATTAAAAATAAGTCATCAAGAACAAATATTTTAATCGTTAATTTCATTACTTTAAATGCAATTTAGTTTTTACTTTACTTTAAGTTGCTGCCAACAATAAAACAAGTTTAAAGTTTCTTTTACTTGGTTTTACCATTTTTTTATTACTTTTTCGCATATCTTTGAGCCATTTTGAAAGTAATATTCAATTCTTGTAAGACGTTTTCCAGCAAAGTAGTATGAATGTTAAGCAACTTGTATTTCACATCATAACATGACAGATTCTAGATATCATAATGATATCATTAAATGAGTTTATAAATCAAAGCTTACGATTTGGATACTAAAAGAGAAAAAATTAACTTATACTGTCCTTTATAACTAATATATATATATATATATAATTCTGCTATAAATTAAGTTTATTTCCCAAAGATATGGTATCATAATGATATCATTGTATGATATAATAGCTTAAGAAGGTTTTAATACCATTCTGATAACACATTGATATAGCTTCAAGACTACATTCTCGTTGGTGCACTTTTTTAAGTGAGTTAGACAAGTATTGTCTAACTCACTTAAAAAAGTGCACTAATGTCTAATTTATGAAACAAAATACCCATAGCAATATTTTAAATAACTTTTTTATTAAATAAATAACTAAAAACAATACAAAATAGCCTTTGCCAAGATTGACTCGACTGTTTAACATAGCTTTGCAGAGTTATCAAACATTGTCCAAAAAAAACATACTAAACAGGTTTCAATAACAGGAGTATATTATTTACAAGTCGACTCCTCATATATAAAGTTTTTTCACCAATAAATCTTTTAAATATTTTATGTGTAATAATTTTAAAAATCTATGCGATTTTGAATCACACAATTATTTAGAGAGTTTATTTCTAACAAGAAATCTAAAACTTTTTTTTATTTAACCAGAAAGTTATTTTTACTGGTTAAGATTAAAATGTGACTATTTTTGTTAGTCTATATATACAACATGAATGATCTCTGAGGCCTGTCTTTGATTGCCAATATAAAAATTCGTTGTAGGCGACACAACATCACAATATATATATATATATATATATATATATATATATATATATATATATATATATATATATATATATATATATATATATATATATATATATATATATATATATATATATATATATATATATATATATATATATATATATATATATATATATATATATATATATATATATATATTCCAGAAATTTTACTCTGGTTGATATCAGAATATCAATCACAGTAAAATTTCTGGAAGACGCTGATCAAAAAAAAAGACCCAGCAGTATACCAACTAATGACTAGAATGCACTTCCTTGAGATAAAGCAAACGAAATGGAAAACTTAATATATAATACTGGACATTCCAGCCATCCAACTATAATACCATTAGCCACATTTGCCTCTTTGTTCAATAAGAATAAGACTAAGGAAGAGATAATAATGATTACTAAGATGAGACAGAATCTAAAGGAAAGCAAACTCATTAAAAACAATATTGTTCTAAGTAATATTGAACCGTCTCAGGGGTCTGCAGACAAAACTAAGTACAAAAATAATTAATTAGTAAAAGAAATACTAGTTGTATTACAAGTAAATAATACCCAACCCAAAATCTTCTCCAAGAATGTCTGGCCCAGATGTTATTACAACAAAAAGGATCATTGTCGAACTAAAAGATAATTAATCAGTCAAATTAGCATTTTTGAATGCACGTACATTGGGAGAAAATGAAAAACTTCAAAATGTTTATGTAAACCCTAATAAAACTAGCGTTCAGTGAGCAGCAGAAAAAAATAGAGAAAAAAGAAATTAACTAAATGCTAACATGAAACACAAGAACAGCATGGATAGACGATATGAAATAATAAATGGAAGAAAATCGTTTTATATTATAAAAAATGGATCTATTAAAAAGATATGCATACAATTATCTGAGGCTGAAACAAACTAATCAGCAATTGCTACAGCTACAACAAGAAGAGACGCCAGTATTATTAGCAATTAAAAAATAACTTAATAAGTAATGGAAATGCAGAGTCTGTTACAAGCCCAAGCAATACCACCCGTAAAAATACAAACAATCAAATTTTCAGAAAGAATAATAATGAAGGACTAATTAAAATCTTGAAACCTAACTTAGAAATCAATCTACCGAGACTCAACTGCAATAATATAAAACTTAACTCTTAGCATAAAAACAATATAAACTCATTCTCCAGCTTATAATGTTTTTACACGAAAGCCATTATTAAAAAGCCATTCTATTTTTAACAAAATTAATGAAATTCTATTTTCAACAAAATTAACGAAAGCCATTATTATTAAGCCATTCTATATTTAACAAAATGGATGAACTCAAATCTCTTGCAACAGTCGCAAACTCTTCACATATCATTTCAATTACAGTAACATGGTTAAATACTGATTCGAAAACATTATTACCAAACTATCGAATAAACGATACAAATATTATTTATTCCACAAGAACAGAGAAATCAGAGAAAGTGGCGTTACTATTTACGTCGTAGATAATTTTAAAGCTATTGAGATCAGGACAGAAATGAAAATCAGGACTGCGAACAGATTTGGGTTGAAACATCTATGGGACACGAGAAAACCCTTGTTGGAAGAATTTATTAACCTCCAAATTAACTACTCTCAATATCAATAATTTTTATAAAACAGCCATCAGTATAGTTAAAAAAAAAACATATCTACTTATCATTGGTGACTTCAATTATCCAGACAATAACGAACTAATCTTGGTGGTCTGTGTATACATAGAGGTAAACTTTCTAGTCATGAATTCATCGATCTTATGAACAATAACTTCCTAGTACAACATGTGCAAGGACCAACTTTTGCGAATAACACTCTAGATCTTGTCAACATTGAATTTCTACAAGAATAGGTTCAACTAGTATAGGTCCACCTCTGAGCTCTTCTAATCTTAACCATCTTTATTCAACTCTGACTTTCAACTATAATATCAGCACATATAATCATAAAACTAAAATTTTAACCAAAAGACCGAATTTTAGACGAGGTAATTACATAAAAATTACTCTAAATCTTAGATTTAATCAAGTGGTAAAATTTTTACAAAGATCTCAACATTGAGTAAATGAACTCAATGTTTTGCCATGCTTACTTAAATTTAATTGAATTACACATTCCTATCTTCAAAGAACAAACAAAGATCCAAACTAAATGATTTACCAACGATTTGAGAAAATTAACTAAACTTAAATACAAGCTCTGGTTTAAAACGTTCAGCTTGGCTAATAAATCCAATGCTATTATCGAATATAAACTAATCTCAAAAGAAGTTAAATAAAAAATTTAATTATCAGTAAAAAATTACAAAAAAAGATCTCCTGTCCAAATGCAAGTCTAATCCAAAACTTTTGTACTCATACTTAAATGTTCAAATTAAAAAAAAATCTAAAACTGAATCAGTAAAACTTCAATTTGGCGATGTTATTTTCGACCAACCGCAAATTACAAAACAACTAAAGGAACTTTTTTAGTCAGTTTTTGATAAGAATTCTTCGAATACAATTATTCACTACTGATTTTTAAATCAACAACATCTAACATGTGCTTATTCAATCATTGTTCTCTCCATTTCAATAATTGATGCGCAGCTACAAAATATCGACACATGCAAGACTCTTGGTGGTGACAATATCCACCCTCAACCACTAACAATTGTCATTCTAGCTTCTCTGAAGCTCTTCCTCCGATCTTTGTCAATACCATTTAAAATGATACTCATCCCATCTCATAGAAATCAGCCGACGTCTCTCCAATTTTTAATAAAGATACAAACAAATAGCTTCAAATTATTGACCAATCTCTCTCTCATCTGTTCCTTGCAAGATTATGTAACGCATAATTAAGATCCTATATATGATTATGCAATACTTAACGACAATGGGTCTTTTTATTTGCTAGAAAAAATGTTTTCAATAATAAAGGAATTGAAAACATCACTCGAAACTTTTTTCAGCCAGAGCAAATTACGTGCCTAGATTTCTAAGGCGGTCATGTAAAACATGGAATATAGAAAAATTTATAATACTTTATTGTATTAGACATTAAACTGATTTAAAAGTTCTAAATACGAGCTACGAAGCTGGTTCATGAACTAAATAACATGACATATTAAAAGAGACTTACAAAAGTTAGCTTAATAGCATTAGAAGAAAGTTGTAATAGAGGTGATGCAATTCAATATTTTAAAGCGATAAATAATTCTAACGTTATCAAACAATAAAACGCAAACACAATTGCCAGGTCAATCAGTTTAGATAGACCTGCAAGTGAAGTAAAGGGTTAACCTGATTGTATTTCTAAGCAAGTAACAAACAACTGTGCTCAAAGAGAAAAATTCTTTTCAAATAGAATTGTGCCTACCTGGAATCAGCGGCCGATAAAAGTCGTCAACGCTTTGTCAGTTAACTGCTTTAAGAATCTTTATGACAAGCACTAAAAAGTGCAACGGCTGCTATAACCATGCAAACTGGTTTACTACAATCTACTACTACTACTACTACTACTACTACTACTACTACTACTACTACTACTACTACTACTACTACTACTACTACTACTACTACTACTACTACTTCTACTGCTACTTCTAAAAACAAGACTCAATTTTGGGACCCATGGTAAATTAACTAGTTTTTCGGTAAAAAATCTTTTGAGAACAAGATGGATTGGTAGAGTATTTATATTTTTAGCAATACCTGAATACTGTTCATAGAAATGTCCATTTTCAGTAAAAACTGTAATAAGATAATTAATTTCATCTTGAATGCTATGTCCTGAACAAATTTTGTATGCTCGTGCTAAAAAACCATTAAAAATACCAACTGCGGTATTAGGTGAAATAGATGATTTCAGTTTTATAAGTTCGTTTGTAATTGCATTTTTACGGTGTATGGAAAACTCATAATTTGTGAAAGGAGTGATTGGTTAAAGTACAAATATCTAATAAATTTATTTGGTGTTGAGCATTTTTGTATTCGCATGTATATTGGATAGATTTATCTTGTGATTTTGAAAGTGTCAAAAAATAATTTGCGTCGAGAATACTGATACATCAACTAAAGGTTTGGGCTGTGGCAGAAATTTTTTTTAAAAGTATAAACACACAACAAAAACGAAATACTGCCAAAACTTAAAAATAAAAATTGATTAAATATAATAACGATTAACCGAAGAATTTTGAAGCAATGCTTGAAGCAATGTTTTGAAGCAATGCTTGGTGACACTTTGTTTAAAAAATTTGTTTTATGATGTACTACAGGTATTTCAGGCTCCACGCCATCAACATGTGCTACAGTCTTTTCAGGTCCCAAAAGAATCGTTTTTACTACATTTGGAGCAGCATGGTTTGTAACTAATGATGGTCAATGTTCAACATCTTCAAAAGTTTCTGGATTAAATGGTTCAATATCAATTATTTAAAACCCTCTCTGTATATTAGATAGTAATAAATCTTTTGTATATGGTTTGCAAACTATTGGAATAATATCGTAAATGGTTATTGGTCTTGGATTTGTGACCATCCACGCAGTTGTCACTCGCAGTTTTGTAAAACCTTTTTAATGGTCCAAAAACAGTTCTATCCAATGGTTGTAATTTATGGGTGCATTAAGGAGGAAAACTTAGCATTGTAATTCCATTGTTAAATTGAAAGATCAATTTTTATAACAGAAATATGACTTTTATGGCTGTCCAGAAGTAACAAAACTGGAGATTCACGAGAATAATGTTCCTTTTTCTGCAGATGTTCTGCAGATTCTTCCGACTTATTTTCTTCCTTTACCTGCTAACCTTTTCACTGGCTTTTGGATCGTTGTTAAACCAGTTTCATCAATCTTATATTTGCAATAAGGATCAAATTTATATTGATTTCTAACTGTTTTTAAATTTTGAAAAAATTCGCCTATAGTGTGACGGTTAAAGGCAGGTGATCGAGCAAAGCTAGTTGCTTCGGGCGTTCGTAAAGAAAACTTTGATTGTCTTTTTTATAAAACCTTGCACCTAATCAACCCCTTCAATTTCATTTTTGAGCAATGATGATGAGCAGATCTTATCATTTTTTACAGCAAACTCATATGCCAATAATCGTGTTGACTTGTAGAAAGTCCATAGTTCATTTTTTTTGCAAGTAGTAAATAATTTGATAAACTTGTTCATCTTCTGCAGTAATAACTTGTTTATTGTTGTAATTAGACTTAAAAGATTCATTTCGATTGAGCTTCTTTTTATGACAATATCTTTTTAAATTCATTCAATTTATGCAAAACATTCACTGGTCTCCCCACAAAAACTTTATTAACAGCTGCTTTTACTGTATCACATGATGTAGCAATACTGTCTATTTTTTTTTCAATGACTATTTTAAGATCTGAAAATTAAAAAAAGGTTTAAAATAGAATATTTGTTTTAAATAAAGTTTTTTCCATAACTAATATTATGTAAACTAATTGTAAACTTATGTAAAACTAAAAACTAATACTATAAATATTAGTTTTTAACACTATATATTATAACACTATAATTTAATATTATATATTGTAACACTATGTATTATAACACTATATTATAACATTATATATTATATACTATTACACTATAGTATTAAATATTGTAACACTACATAATATAACACTATTTATTATAACATTAAATACAAGGCCGGTGCCACAGGGGGTGTGGGGGTGTGTGACACCCCCCATCAATGATTTTTAGTCGGCAAAAGTGGCCCTTAGTCGGCAAATTTGACCCTTTTTGACAAGTTAGTCGGCAAATGTAGACCCTTTCGATAGGTTAGTCGGATATTTAGACAGTCAGTTGGCAAATGTCATGTCATGGCAGTCGGCAAATTTTCGAAAATGAAGACCTTTTTTTTTTTGTTTTTTTTGTTTTTGTTTTTTTAGTCGGCAAAAGTTGTAATGGCACCCCCTACGTGACACCTACTCGCGGCGGCCCTGTTTATATATTATAACAGTATATATTATACCATTATATATTTTAACATAATATATATTATAACATTTTGAAAATAATTTTATATAACATTTTTAAAATGAAATCTTAACAATTATATAAAAGTTTTTTTTTCGTTTTAAATACATGGCATTTATTCAAACGTATAAAATTTAAACAAAATGTATAAGTTATATCGGGCGCTTTGATTCTCCGATCAAGAAGCACCGCATAGTCAACGATCAATGTGCCCCATTAGGTTCAGTTGGTATATTGATGCCATTAACTTCGGTAAAGATTGAAACACATACAAAAACCAAATTTATTATACACTTAACACATATAAGTTTTAAATAAAATGGTTGTAGTCATACGGAAATCTAATTAAAAAATTACTTGAGCTTGTTTACTACTTTCAGAACATCACCGTTAATGATAAAAAACTGTATTTTCTATTTCTTAAAGCAGAAGATGATCTTATCAAAAATAATACGATTACAATAAAGGGTAGTATAATGGTTAAATAAATTGCAATCTTTGTCAAAATAAGACAAAAATAAACGAGTAAAAGTTAAATGATCATACTGTCCCGGCGATCAATGCGCCCTTATCTTCCCAACAATTGATTTTTATACGTTTTATAAACTTATATTCGACAACTTTTAAATACAATTCTTCAATATAATGCTATTTTCAAATAAATTATAGTTATTTCC
>NC_061159.1:34569287-34621787 GCF_022113875.1 Hydra vulgaris | reverse complement strand
ATATATATATATATATATATATATATATATATATATATATATATATATAAATATATATATATATATATATATATATATATATATATATATATATATATATATATATATATATTTATATATATATATATATATATATATATATATATATATGTAATAGTGCAATTTAAAGTTTTTTCTTTTATTTATAAAGTTGCACTTGATAAAAATAAATAAATAAAGATGAACATTTTGAATATTTATTGATTATTATGATAAATTATATAAAATATATATAAAGTATAAATATTTTGCAAAAACACTTATATTTGCAATAACTGCTTCATTGCATTGTGGCATGCTTGCAATTTAATTTTTAAAGTTTCTGTCAACTCTTGGTTATTATGCTAGATCTTGATAATCTCTTCCTTATTAGTAAGATTATTTTTTTTCTAATCTTTTGCTTTACTATTTCCCAAATATTTTCAATGGGGTTAAGATCATGCGAGTTGTCTGGCTATAGCAATACATCAACTAAGCCATAACAGTTTTTATTGTGTGGCAAGTTGCACCATCTTGCATAAATATAAGATTTTTGACATTATTTTTAAATTTTTTTGTCAATTTTTGACATTTTTGGCTGGACATCAATCTCTCTTCTTTTAGTCTTCTACAAATGGTCCGGTCTGACACAACAATTATAGCTTCATGGATAAGCTTAGTGGCTTTTTTTCTCTTTTCCAGGCAGATATTTCTGATTATACTGTCCGCTCTTGGTGTTTTCTTGCGTTTAGAAGGTGGTCTCCTTGGACCAAACTCTTCCCCTGTTTTAATTCTTTTTCTTACTTGCATTACGGTTTGGTAAGAAACCTTTGCGGTTTGTGCAATTTTTCATTGAGAATAATTTGTATTTTGTAAAAGATATGTTTATCAATTTTTAATGTAACTATAATAATAATAACAATGTTTAATGCAGGATGTTAACCAATGGTTTAAAATCAAAATTTAATATGGCTGGCGGTAAAGGTAAAGAGAAGTTTAAGGGAACAAACATTAGGTATTTACTTGTAAGTTAAGTGTAAAATTATATATTTTTAAAAAATCACAGTTTGTTTTTTTAATGCTAATTTATTTTTTTAACTTTTTGATGTATTTAATGTAAATTACTCAGGCAATACATTTTTCATAGAGAGCGTTTCGTCAATTAAAGTGACTGCTACAGTTACCGAAATAAGAAAAGGAATAATGACTTTATTAAAATACGCACTCGACAGATCAAATGGTGGTGGTCGGCGCGTAAAAGGCGATTCACCCGATGTATAATATTCATACTTTTTCCTAGTTGTTCTGGAACTATTGATAATAGTTATTATTGATAAATTGATAAATACATTACTGATAAATAAAACTTTTTTTTTCAAACATTTTACTTTATTTGCATTGTATATAAAGTCCATTGAAGCAACTTAGTTGTATCTGATTAATTTACGTGAAGTATAATATCCCCTGCGCAAATTATTGCTTTTTTATTGTATTGTTTTATTGCAATGAAAGTTGAGATAATTTTTAAGTTAATTATATTTAACCAAAATAAAAAACAAAAATCAACGTTGAATTTACGTTGTTTCAACGTTGTTCTAACGTCTTATCGACTACGTATCAATCGAATATATCACTTATTCAAAGTTGAAATATGGTTGATATATAGTTGATAAGACGTTAGATCCACGTTGAAACGACGTAATCATCGACGTTGTTTTAACGTCGTAGTTTTCGACGTCGGATTTTATTTCCAATTCAACCAAATTTCAACGTTGTTTCAACGTGGTATATGGTCGGTTTGCGACGTTGTTTCAACGTTATTTAAATGTCATTGTGCCTGCTGGGTTAGCATCAAAATAACCAAAAACAAGTGAATTCAGTTCAATATATTTATACCCCGTACATACTGACTATAAGAAACGTTTAATTTTAAAAGCGTATTATACTATTATTGAAATTTTTTTATAAAAAACAGCAATAAAACAGAACTGCTTAGCTGTTCGTCAAAGTAAAAAACTGTTGTTAATATAAAAAACCTCGACATATTGTTTTATTGCTGTTTTATAAAGTTGGTAACAATAAAAACAGAAAAAGCGTTTTAAATAAAACATGCTTTATTGTCAGTGTGAAAATAATTTAAACCTTTAAATATTCATATTAAAACTTTAAATATATACAAAATGATTTATGTATGTAAATCATTTCATTTATGTTTTAAAAATTAAAAATATTCAGTTTGAAATGAACTTTTTAACGTAAACATTTAGTTTAAACTAAAATTCTATTTGATTGTATGTTTATTGTTTAATAAATTTTTTGTTTATGCTTGTGTGTGTGTGTGTGTGTGTGTTTACACACACACACACACACACACACACACACACACACACACACACACACACACATATACATTGATTAGAAATCACAATTTATGTTAATGCATGAAACAAAATGAGTTCTAAAATTATGGAAGACAAGGAAACCAAAATAATCAGAAAAATTTGCGGAGTCAGAGATGTCACGATTCTTATATTTAACAATATGTAAAATAACAGAATGTGCGGCTACAACAGACATGTATCTGTGACAAAATGCAGAGATAATATCATTGATAATAAACTAAAGCAATTAACGCTAGCATAAAGATAATGCTTCAATAAAGTCCAGAGTGGTCAAGAGCATTTCTACGGGTCATCAAGCGTTACATAATGGGCATCATTCTTAAAAAGTTTTCAATGGTTATGTGTAAAGAAATCATTTATAAAGCATATTGCCTTGACTGAAGTAAACTAAGTGCAATAGTGTTTATGCCATAATTGATGTGTACTACCATTAATATTAACAGAGGCAAAGTCAGAAGAATGTGGTAAAAGCCATTAATGAATTCCTATAAAAGTTACAGTAGACAAGAAGTTTGTATAATTCGGTAAACTGTTTTCTAACTTTTTGGTTTTTTTTACATTGACATTTTTTTTACATTGACAAATGGCATCTTTGTATAAAACTCTTGATTTCTTAAAAATACTGAAAATTGGACCAAATTTTGGTTTGTTATAACTATGCTATTGACAGAATGCATCTCATAAATCTTATACATAACAGCTTGATTTAGCATCATTTCATAACGTAATGAGCATCTTTTACACAAACTGTTCAACCTAGCATAAAATGATTTTTTTTTTACAATTAGATTTAGAAGCGTTAAGACAATTGAATGAAGATTGAGTATGACAATCATTAAGTACTTTATACAGAAAATTATTCAGCCTTATAAGCTCGTTTGAATAACAGTGAAGATTTCTTCAGTTAACTACTTCAAACAGATATATTTTGATTGAGGACACTGAGTTAAATACAGTAAAAGTGTACTTTTTTATCATTTAAGCAACATGATAAAAGGGTAAACTTTTACTTTATTTATATATGCTTGTGCATGGCATTAAAATTTACTTAGATAGATCTTGTAAAAGTTGGAAGAACAGTAGCAGACAATGAGATATCTAGTTTAAATAAAATATCAAATATGAAGAGTAAGAACTGGTAGACCTAATTGTATTGAAGTTATTCACCAAGCATTGTGATAAGACTATGATTAATCCAAAAAGAGTTTTCCCATGCCTCTCTAACAATAGTAAAAGAATCATGTAAAAGACAGCTTTCAGCTATAAAAAGATGTTCATGGATATAAAATTAGGGATCACAAATAAAGTTATAATTGCAAATGTACCACTTGCGCCTAAAATAAAAGCAGATAGGTAACCAAGGCAACCAGAGTATTTATTAACATCCTTATATAAGTCACTAAGCATTTATATATTAGTAATTATAAACTTATAAGAATGACATTTGGTAGCAGCCGATCAAGTACTATCAGTAGTTATAACCCAAGTTTAAGCAAAGATCTGATACTTTAAACAGATGTCTGCATCATATGTCTATATCATATGAGGAAAACCCCAAGAAAAGAATGTAATCTGGAAAATAAAAATAGTAATCTTTTTCTTAAATTAAAATATATTATTTCTACACTTAATCATTATATGTTTAGTTTCTCACAAAAAAAAAATTAAGATTCTTGGTTATATTCTAGAAAAAGCAAAAGTTAGGCCCAGTTTCTTTCAACCAATAAAAGAGATACGATAGCATATTAAATTCAAACCTATGAAGCTATGCGTGTCATCCCTCTATTAAAATGAACCTCTAAATACGCTCGAAGTAGAAACTGATGCATCTGACATTACTAGCTGCAGTTCCTTATCAAAATGGTTGTCCTGATGCTTTCATTTCAAGAAAAAAACTCAAACACCCTTCTGTTGAGAAAGAAGCATGCAACGAAGCAGAAGCAGTCAGACATTAGAGACATATTTAACTAGATGGGGTTTTAGAATTAATACTGATCAGCAACCTAATAGGAAGAAAACTAAAAATTCCAGCTAACAATTTTATAGATTACATTGCCCATCAATAAATTCTGACAACTTAATTTAGATTCATCAATTACTCTGTCATCCTGGAATAACTAAATTTTATACTTTTGTTAAAAATTGTTATTTGTCTTTCTCAGTTATTAATGTTAGATAATTTTCAATTCATAGCTGCTAACCGTCAATATCTTCTTATAAGGTATCCAGATAAAGAAGAAACCACATTCTCTACAAGAGAATGTGGTTTCTTCTTTTTAGCCCGAATGCTTTTAATAAACTTCTAACTCTTATTAAACATTAACACATAAAGATGTCTTTATCAAAACTTTCCTGAAAACACTTATAGTAAACTTTTTTTTTTACCAACCTTTAACAGCAGAAATTTTTGTCAATGATACTTGTCCTCCTCATCAATTGTTATCAGAAATACCAGGAAAAAATACATGCAGATTCTCAGGAGGGATTCGTTGAGCATTAAGGTTAATAGAATAAAATACGCGTGAACCTTAGTTAATAAAAAGGAACTTATTTACTTTATGGCTTCGGAGAATATTGCAATTTGATTATTTTCTTTGTTTTTTTCTAGATTAAAAAAATCTATAAAGATTATTAAATATTTATATACTTAACAGTTTACTAAATCAAAATATACACAAGCACAAGCTTAACATACACAAATGCTTTTTTTTCTTATTTTTATATATTTGAGCATCTTTGCTTCCAACAAGGCTGCAGTAGAAATTACTGAAAAAGAAATTGTAAAGTTTATAGAGCAAAATAACGATTGACAGACAACTTTAAAGACTGCAAATTATATAAATCAAGAAAGCAAGATAAAGAAAGCAAATTCTAAGCTAGCTCTTTAGAGCAGTGTTTATTATAGTATTTGTAGAAAAAAGAAAGGGAAGCAACATCATGACAATGTGATAATGGTTGGAAATTATCTACAAGAGCAGGTGTAACTATGTTTACATTATATAGCCCCTGATGTGGAAACATTATTCAACACAAGGTTGAATTTAAGATTTGTTGAGACAAAGAACAGAATCCTGAGTAGGAATGTGTTAAGCGCAATAAATAGATGCAATCTTAGCAGATGTTAATTTTACAATTAATTTGATATATGGTTTACAAGAAAAACTAGAAAGTTAATCTTTGAAGATGAAAGGTAGATAACTCATTGAGTATATTAATTTTATAAATAAAGGAAGATCTAAGTTATTGCCATAACGAACGGCTGAAAAAATTTGGTTCTAATCTGAATAAAAGTTCCTCAGCCACTTTGAGCTCAATGCTATTGCGTAAGTAAGATTTTTTTCAAGCTTAAATGCCCTCTCTAAGTAATAATTAAATATTTGCTTTTCATAGAGAGAGAGAGAGAGAGAGAGAGAGAGAGAGAGAGAGAGAGAGAGAGAGAGCGTTAGGTATCTATAGGTATTTTCTTATTGAGACAAGAATAAATGATGATCATCAGCAAGCAATGCCACCTTAGATTAGAGAATAACTAAAAGTTTGTTAATGTAAATTTGAAAGAGTTTAGGGCCGAGGATAGAACCTTGAGGAACATCTAAAGTTACAGGATATGAAGTAGATTGTTGTCCATCGAAAACAGCTTTTATACTACGATTGAAAAGAAAGGATTCAACAATCTTAAAGTTGTTACCTGATATACCGTAGTTTATGAAGAAGACCAGCATATCAAACCTTATCAAAAGTGTCAGAAATATTAAAAGCGACTGCCTTAACCTCTCCACCTTCTTCCATTGCACAATTAAACTATATGTTTATTACTGTTAGCAAATCAGTTGCAGAACGAGAAGATCGAAATTCATGTTGATGATCAGAAAGTAAATTAATAGATTCAAGATGAGAGATTATTTAATTAAAGATTTAAAATATTTTTAATAAAGTATTTGTCAATTAAAGGTCGAGAAAATTGCTAATGATAGGAAGAAGACTAATAAGACGGTAGTAAGACGAGTCAGCACTTGTTAAATAGTTTTAAAAGTATAGGCTTCAGCTCCGGAGAACACTTCTGCAAGACTTTAACAAGTGTGTTGTCCAGACTATAAGCTGTAGACGTGTCTAAGCAAAATATCACTTTAGATACAGAAGCTGAAGCGATAAGAATGTCAAGCAAGGACCAATCTGTTTGTCGGCTATATCAGGTAGAACACAACTGGTGAATCAGGAGGTAATAGTGATAAAAAAGTTTTTAGCAAACAACTAAGTTTTTTCTTTAGGTGAGGTGACAAACTTTGAAACATACATACATAATACCTAATCAGTTAAGCAGTTTGTGAACAAACGGATATTAATTTAAAATACGTTAGTTTTTTATACTATTCTTAAACTTACTTTTTTATATAAGTTAAAAATGTGAAGTAAATTTTTTTATAACTCATTAATTATATAGGTCTAAATGATATTCAGAATAATGGCAATTATGAGTGGTCAGATAATGCAAGTTTACTCTTCTTCAATTGGAAAATTAATTCACCAAACAATCAGATTAACAAGGACTGTTTGGAAATAACATCAGAGGGTTGGATTAATAACTTTTGCAATCTTTCATTAGGATTTATTTGCAAAGTTAAAATTGGTTAGATATATATATATTTTTTTATATTAATACCATAAAATATTGTGTCAACTAGTTGTTTGTAACTTATTTTTTTTGTTATTTAATTTTTCATTTTAAATTGTATGCTAAAGGTTTTAAATTATAAAATATCATGTTAAAGATGTTATATTATAAAATTGTATGTTAAAGGTTTCAAGTTTAAAAAAAAGTAAAAAAGTAAAGGCCGCCCCGGTGTCATTGGCTCTGTATTAACTAACATTTTGTTTTATTTTAATAATTACAATTAAACAGAATAAGCACTTTTTATGTTATAAATAACTTATTAAAAAATTTGTAATGTGTGATTTTAAATTTTATTGTAATAAAGGCCTGCAAAAAACTTTTTTTGCAGGCCTTTATTACAAAACACTTCTTTTAGTCCTTAAATGTAATTCTTAATCTTAGCAGGCAGTCAGCTATAACAATCGTAGGCTAGGATTTCATAAAAAAATCACTTCATTTACAGAACACAAGGAGAACTACACTTATTTGCTATAAAATTACAAATGAATTTTAAGTTTAAATTTTGTCTATTTTGAATTATGTTATTTTTGATAAAATCCTTATAATTTTGGTTAGAAAAAAAAATATATTATAAAGAAACTACACGAAAAAGTTTGAAAAGAAAAAGTTTGAATACCACAATGAAGTTATGGATAATGCTGATCTCAGTGTAAATATAAATGCTACTAATGCGTTTTGTTTTCAGATCATTGACAGAATTAAAACTGAGACGAAAATATATCTAGCAGGTTACTCAATACGTCATAAAAGGTTTAATTTTCTCTCTTGGTAGATTCTTTTCGAGTTTTGAAAATTTTTTTCTAAAGCGAAAGGATTTAATTACAGAACATTAATCAGATCTCAAAAAATTATTCACAAATATTTTTTTTTGTTCTCAAGAATGTGTTCTTAAATAAACCTGTGGCTAACCTGTGGCTGTGGCTGATTAGAGCACAAATAGACGATAGACTGGTGAGAAGTTTTCCTAATTTAAAGTTTGCACTCTTAATTTATAATTAATTTTTGTAACAAGTGCTAAAAATGATTATTTTTAAAACTTAAATATAATAAATTCTCCGGGGTTAATGGTAAGACAACCACGATTTACTTCTTTGGATTGCTTTCCATTTAAAATGACTTATACTGGAAATAACATTTAATAAAGTTTGTGATTATGCTTGCGCAAAAAGTGACAAAGTTAGCTCAATGCAATAGCAATGTTTCAGTTCCAATATTACTATATTTGTAAATATTAAACAAAATTAAATTAGTTTGCTTTTGAAAAATTTGTTCTTTTCTTTCAGGTTTAATAATAAATTTACTTTTTTCCGATAGCACTTATGGTTATGTTTCTAGGCCGTAGGCTATAATAAATTAATTTTTTCATCATCTCATTCTCTGGTTTTTGTTGGCAGTAAAGTTATTTTTCATTCTAATTTTCATAAACCCTTAATGTTTGTAGACTCTAGGGACAATGCTAACTGTATTGTACAGAAAATAGTGTCCTGACAGCATAAACTGTCACAGAAACTGAGTTGTTATTTGGAAGACTTCTTTAATATTAAACATTACAAATTGCAAAATTTAATATTTATTATTAAAGAATTTAATTTTAGTTTTTATAAGCATTTAGTGCAACTAGTAGCCTTTCGATAAGAAAAAAAATTTAAAAAAAAGTTTTTTTTAAAAAAAAGAGAGAAATAAACTAAACAAAAGTTTCCACTTTTATTAAATTTATATCAAAAGTCAACTTGTTTGTGTACTTTTATAATATTAGTTCTTTTAGTTCTTCTTAAATATTTTGCAAGAATTCAGAAACGTGAACTAATTCCAATTCAATCGAAATCAAGCCAATTCATTCGAATGCCAATTCAAGCCAACTCAAGCCAATTCAATCGAAATCAAGCCAAATTCAATCGAGTTACATACACAAATGATTTTCTTTTTATTAAAAGTTTTTGCAACTGTTTTTTTGTTTGACAAATTTGACAATAACTACCAACAAAACATCAAATTTATATTTAACATTTGTGAAAAGCTTTTTGATCTATTTTGAAGTTTTGTTTTCATGTTGATTTTTTATATTAAAAAAAAATTTAAATTATATTTTATTGTTACACTTGTAATATAATGGAAAAAACAGTTTTTGCAGTCACTGTGAACCAAAGAGTATAACAGGTTTTATGATGCGGCACTCAAATCGAACCTTTTAAACATAAAAGTATACTTGATACATTTAAATTATTCAAATATATATTACAAAAAAGTTGCAATTTATATATTAGCCTTCTTCATTAAAATTATAAATATAATATAGGAAAATCATTTTTTTTGTTGCGGACTTTTTTTTGCTTTACTTTATCCATTTTCGTTGGTAAAAGTACAAACGCCCTAAAGAAACACAAATAAAAACAGAAAAAAAAAATTTAAATTATTAATTTTTTATATACTTTCTATTGAAACTTGTTATAATTTCTCATTTTGCAAGTTTTGCTTTCTTTGTTTTTAATACTTAGCTTATTCCGCAAAGTATTGAATTGCCTAATTTTATAAAACTTGCAAACGGCCGTGACCAAGTTTTCTAAAATAAAATACATGCGTGAAAAGATAAGATAAAAAATGTGCGTGTCTTCAAGGAAAATTAGTTTTGTATCAATATCCTATCAGTCCAATTTTTTTTTTTGCATCACACAAACTTATTAAAAATTTGTATCACTTTTAAACAGCCTTCCTAATTTATTTCTGTTATCAAACAATAGCTCAGTTAAATTCATAAACTTAAATAAAAAAAACTTTTTAAAATATCTAAGGTGGACAATAGCCCCCATTGCCCTCTTTACCTTCTTCTTGCCTATAGATCTTCCCTTGATAGGAATAATTTTAAATGTTTTCTATAAAATAGAGTGCTCAATATTGTTATAAAAACAGAGCAATAATATATAGTCAAAAATCACCAATTAAAAATATATTATAAAATTATATATATATATATATATATATATATATATATATATATATATATATATATATATATATATATATATATATATATATATATATATATATATATATATATATATATATATATATATATATATATATATATATATTATCAAATATATTTTTTGCTTGTTTCCTCAGTTAAATTTATTGTTTATTTCTCACATTAAGTCTACTTGAAAAAAAAAAGTTAAACAGAAAAAGTTACAAAAAGACTACAAGGAATGTACAGGAATCCTGTAACTTTTTATTTTTTTAATCAAGTAGACTTAATTCAAAAAATAAACACTAAATTTAATTAAAAAAAATCACAAAAACCCAACTTAACAGACTAAAATATTTTTATTTTCTTTACAGTTTACATAGATCAACTGACAAATAGTTTGATGCAAGGAATGACTGACAATGAGGTAGAATATGCAACGATTGCTGTTCAAATTTTTATAATCCTTGATTATGGTGTGCCACATGCAAATATAGCTGACTCAGTTGAACTTTATGAATAGGGTTTCCATATTGTATTTATTTCTAACGTGCAGAATTTCTAATTGTGCAGAAAAAAATGAGTTCTTTAAATATGTTATAATTTTTTTTAGTGAACATGCTTGAAAAACAAAAGTATGTTTACATTATAAAAATCTTTCAAACACTGAACAATCGGAATGAATCAAGTAAATGATTGTAAATTTTTTAGAGAATCCGAGATATCTAACAATTAAAAATAACAATGATCACATCAAAAAATGAACTACAACCATCTGTGTAAGTTCTTATAAAGACTTAATTTGGATCTAAGTCATACAGTTTTAACGTGTTCAGCATGAAATCTGATGTATTTTGAAAAAAATATAAAATCTCCTAAGATTAGGTATTCATGATACAATAATGAATCATCATCCAATATCTAAATGATTCGTGTTCAGAATGAAATCTGATGTATTTTGAAAAAATATAAAATCTCCTAAGATTTGATTCTTCACATTGTTGTAATTCAATCTTCTAATTCAGAAAAATGACCAAAAAAGGTAAAGCTCTAAGTTTATTTGGTGTACCAAATGTAATTCTGAGAGGATTTACCCTATTAGGTAAAAAAAAAAAAAAAAATAGATTTCTCAATAAAATTCTTTTAACCATTTTAGTTTTTGTTATTCCAGGAGCAACCTATATAAAGTTTGCACAAAATATATCTTTTTACAGAAAAATTAAGACTTAAATACGATTATTTTTATCTTAATCAATAAATAATTTTTTTTTTACTTTAACTTGAAACTTCGTATAAAATGCTGATTTAATAATATTAACCACCGTGCTGGTGGGTTTAATGTTGCAAAAATAACCAGATGTAAGATATGTATAGCAAGAAGATCATAAATCTGATTTATATTTAGGTAGATTATCATATAATAAAAAGTAAGATTGTCACTGGATTAACTTCTCAAAAGAGTTTTCAATGTAACCTAGTTGAAGAAGCTTCCATAAGTAACTGAAAGATAGTAAGAATGATAAAAATTATGACTAAAAAATGATTAGAAGTAACTTGATTACTTTAGCTTACAATTAACCACAAGGCGAGTCTCTCTTTAGAAGTTTAAAAGTATTTTTTTACCTAGGACAAAGAATTGATAAATAGCATTTGTTGCTAATTAATAATCCCAATATATTATTGTCGCTAATTAATAATCCCAATATATAGTTAGCTGAATTTGTCTCTAAATAAGTTTTTATTCATTTTTTCTTATTGAGTTCACCTTACTTTTAGTAGAAAAAAGAACAAAGAGAATTTAAAAGAAATACCATTAGTATTAAGATTAAATCTTAAATTTCTGCAATTTAAAAACTACTTAACTACTGTGCTGAAGTATTTCTTATCTAGCAAATATATTAGCTCAGTTAGTCTAGAAGTAACTTAGACTATAATCTTGTATCAATGATAATAACCATATAATTAATACAGTGGGATTGCTCCAAATAATAACTATGCCTTTAAAATTATTTTTTGTAAAAATTTGTGTAATGCAATAAACACATGTAAATATTTTAAGTACAACAAATTAAAAAAAATGATTCTGAAAAAAATCATGTGACATTCGTTAAGAAAAAATTGTAGTTTCCAGTGATAAAAGTATTTTTTAATTTTAATTTTTCAATTAAATATATTTGACACTTTCAAAGTTGTTTCAAATCGTTTTTTAAAGAAACAAAATAAGAATTTTATTTACAATTTTAGAATATTGTTTTGTATAAAAATGTATGGTTGTAGTGCATTTTGACTTCGGTAATAAGTTTTTTTGAACCAATATGGATAATACTTTTTTATGCATAAGAATTTGTTTTAAGTGCGGCAACATAAAATCTGGTAATCTCTTTTGTTCACAGTACGTTATGAAAATTTATATTGAGTATTTTTATTTTTGACTTCAACAGGGCTACAATAAGCCTTATTACATTTATAAAAATTTATGTGTGACTTTTTTAGATCTGTTTCATGAGATAATTAAATTAGTTTTAATGTGTTTTTTAATGCTAAATTCAAATATGAGCTTCGTTTTTGTCAGTATGTTTTATTTTTTTTTAAATAACCTATTAACTTTATAAAAATAAGCCAATATAAATAATATTTTCATATGCCAATATATTTTAAAATAATACCAAAGAAAATAATATTATTATTGGCATTATTATTCAACAATTATGAAAAATTTCATGTTATTGTTTTTCAATTTAAATATATAACGTGATGGTTTGTTTTAACCTTCATAAGTGCTATTTTAATTATAACTGAATCTGCTATATTTTCGACTTAATTGATTTAGACAAAACAATGCTGGTTTTTTAAAACTATTTTTTTAAATGCTTCAATAATCTACAATTATAAAAAGTGGGCTTATGGCCTACTTAAGTTACACGGTCTGATTTTTTGTATTTTCCTTAAAAAATTAGGAGGCCAGTTTTATTGCGACTCAAGTTTAAATTTTTGTTATAGCTAAGAGTCTTGTTTGAAATATAACTTTTTTATTTTTGTTTTATTAAAATGGTTTAATAGTAGTTAAATTTTCTTTGAGTACTTAGATTGTTTTGTGCTGGATTTTTTGTTAACTGAGTGCCTGCTTCAGTTTATTCCAATAACACAGAATATTGAAATAGGCTTTCAGATAGCTATATCAACACATACTAACATGCTATTAAAAATAACCTTATATGTTGCTAAAATTGCTTAAAACTCTCCATTGAAGTTAAAATCAAAGGTTTGTAGTTTCGTATTTATTATAAATAAAATTATAAGAAAAAATAACTTATAAATAAGAATATTTTTTGGTCTTTGTCTTTTCTGGAATTCTTTTATTTGATCTTTCCTTAATGAATATGTAATTTCTTAATTCAACCAAATAATATTTTTTATAATAATTTTCAAAAATAAAATACAAAAAAAGAAATACTTTGCTATAACAAATAACTGCTATATGTTACAGCAGTGATTTGTTATAGCAAAGATTTGTTATGGTATAACAAACCTTTAAAACTTGTTTTTCAAAATTTTAATTATAAAAAAAAATGACTGCAATGTTTTCTTATGAGAAATAACATAAAATACTAAAAAGATTATAAATAAAATTAAACAGAGGTTGAATTAGATATATAGGTCTTTCTCTGTATAAAGTAACGTTAATTGGTCATAAGTTTATCACCAAATCTTTTTGTTAATTTTTACCAATATTACTTGCTATACTAAAACCTTAAGTGTATATATTTGTGCTATTTTCAGAAAGCTGACATGCTGTATTTATTAGACAACTAAGCAATATCTTCCATAATGTTTTTTAAGGATTATCAAAATTCTGATAAAAATTTTCTGTGAAAATTTTTTTTATTAATGCATAACAGTTATTAGTAGGCAGTTATTTCTTGAACATTAGCAGTTATTTCTTAAAGACTCACAAAAAGTCTACTAATGGTCATTTAACTATACTATTTTCGAAAGGATCACTTTGTAAATTGGAACTAAGAACAAATGTAAAGCCCTCTTTAAGCAAATTAATCATAAAAGATAAAATTGCTTGCAGTGCTGTAGACATTAGAGCAAAAGAAGTTTGTTTGAATAATGTAAAGTATTAATCAAATTTTATTTTGATCGAATTTCAGCACATTTGCTTCTTCTCTATAAAGTGTGGTTGGTTATCTTTGCTGAAAAGAGCATTACTGAGTTTGATTGCATGAAATAATTTTCTGCATTGAATTAAGTATGATAAATAACTTATAAAACATTGATAAAAATTCTGCTGCATTAATTCTTTCAGTAACAATTCTCTATATTACAGCTGCAGTTGTTTTTAACAATATTATTATAGTTTCCAAATATTGTCCATATCGAGAACTTGAATATTGTTTCGAAAATATGACTTGAAAATTAATTTTTCTTGCTTTTTCTTGTCTGTTTAATAATTGATTTTTTAATAAACTTTAGGAAATATATTCTCTGCAATGTAACCAGCAGTAACTTTAAAATAGTCGCTGAAAAAAATAAAATGAAAAAGAAGAAAAAAAAAAACTTTTTTGCATTTAACAAGCTGTTTCTTACATTATAAAACGGAGTATATCAAATAATAAGCATATTTTAAATACTCTTTTTCTAAACTGGATGATAAATTAGTAATTGTCCATCTCTAGTATATGCTTTATGAAATATAAAAATGATATTAACATTGGTAGAATGGTTATCAGTAACAACAGCACTTATCTTAAATTCAGATAGATGCAATAAAGTAATACCCGCAACAATTTCATTTTTCAAATATAAGCATGTTATGTAAACTTGAAGATTTTAAAACATAAGAATAAATTATTGAAGCTCTACAATCATAAAAACAAAAAAAACTTCTTTATAAAGATTATTTCTCAATCTTTATCTAACTGTTTACCTCTTTAATATTTGTCTGCTTTTTGAAAATACATCTTACCCACAAGAAGCAAATAATCACTTAATACCAAATTTCTGTCAATAATTTTTCTAATATTCTATAATTTTATAATTTGTTATTTTTACCCCTGCGAAATCATTTAAACAAAGAAATATGACAATATGAAATATGATAAGCATTTACTATAGAAATAAAAATTAAACGGCTTTTGACTTCACAACAGTTGGTATGCCTTATTTTTATTAACCTATTGTGAATAAATGGCCCGATTTGTTGCATTTTAATTGCTATATGTTTCAAACATGCAGCATAAATAGAGTATTTATATTACAAAATATTGTATTGCAGTGTAAATATTTCAAAGAAAAATTCATGTTTTATACATAAATAATTGCAATTATAATAAATAGAAAATTATAATTCTTTGAAATTATTTCCGAATGGAGAGTTGTGAGTAGTTTTAGCAACATGTATGGCCATTTTTAGTAGCATGTTAGTTTGAGCAGATATCTAATAGCCTATTTCAGTATTCTGTGTTATTGGAATAAACTGAAGCATTTAACAAATAATCCAGCACAAAATAATGTATGTACTCAAAGAAAAACTAACCACTTTAATAAAACAAAGATGAAAAAATTATAGTGCAAACAAGACTCTTAACCATAAAAAAAGTTAAGTTTTTATACTTGAGCCGTAAAAAGTGGCCTCCTAATTTTTTACGGAAAATGCAACAAATCAGGTCATGTAATTTAAGTAGGCCATGATGGGCTCCGTGAAATGTGTGCCTTATTGTAAAGAAAATCTTTGAGATTGGGAAACGGCTAATTACGGAGTTTTTCATTTAGAATTTTTAATTTTGTGACATAATAAACACAACATGCAGGGCTTTTTTATAGTCTTATTTGGCTCTTGGACATTTTACATTTATATGCCGCGAAAGGCAAATTTTGTTTTAATTCTTTGAAAGCCAATAGTCCGTAAGGCGCCATAATGGTAACAAAAGGTCATCCTTAGAATATACTACATAAATATATTGATAATAAATACTCTGCATTTTCAGGCAACTATTAATTATTCTTAGTTGCAATGTCGTTTTTAGCAGGCAGCCCACTTAAACAGCAATTATACCTGTAGGCTTGGTATTATAATAAAGTCAATGAGTTTAGTTGGCAATGATAAATACTGATTAAAATCTTTTTAACAATACTTTTACAATATATATTTTTTAAACTTTATTTTTTTAAAGTACATTGTAATTTTAAAAATAATCTTTTTCATGGATGGAAAAAAAAAAGCAAAATGGGAGAAAAAAAAAGGAATATAAATAAAAAACATTAAACAAAGCGTAATTTTTTGCTCCATATTGTAAAAAAAAACAACGTTTAATAATGATTAAACATTTTATTTACCCCTACTGTCATAAGAAACACAAGAATTATTCAAAACAACAAAACAGGTATTTTAAAGTTTAACAAATCTAAATACCATTGCTAATGATTAAGAAATAATGTGAAGCATTTAGTTTATCAATAAGTTTATGAATCTAAATTAGCCAGATCCAATTATCCTGCTGAACATAAAATTTTTGCACACCTCCCAATGTGTTTTGCATATATATTGTTTATAGAATAAAAACCAAAAAAAAAAGATTCTATTGTACAATTTCAGGTTAATTACTAGTCACAAGAAATGTGGGAGGTTTTCAATTTTTAAACTTTACTATCATATAAATGATAAAGAATTAGTTAAAACATTCAATTGCAAAAAGAAGACACCTAGGTTTGTAGATGTTCTTAAAAACATCTTTAAAAACAAAAACAAAAAAACTATGTAAATTTATGTGTTTGAACTTTGAAAGCTTTTGTATTTTTGAATACAGTATGACAGTTTATTAAAAACTTCATTTTATAAAAGTCATCTTGACCAGATTTCTTGAAGATGCAAGCAAATAGTAAACAGCGCAAGTCCACTAAGATCTTAAGACAATGTGAATTTGATACTGAGTATGTTGGAACACATAATTGCAGATTATTGTTACAAAAATATAGAAACAGTTTAAAATACAAATAAACGAATTCTGAGAAAAAATTATTCAATAAACTTACTTAATACTAAAATTTTAAGATTTTTATAAATGTAAATAAATTATATGGAATATTTGTAGCTTTGTTCAAATCAAAAACAGTGATACAAACTACTCAATTTAAATTTTTATTATGCATTGTGAAAAAATGAGACTGCCAGGTTTTAAACTGTGGCACTCAAATCCTAATATATTTTTATACATATATAAAGTGTTTGAAAACTTGATAAAATTGAAATTTTTCTTTAGAATTTTCTGTTTTCTTTTTAAGTTTATTAAAAATGAAACTTGCCATTTTAAAACATAACATAGGGTTTCCAAATTAGTTTCTAAAATTTTTTTTTCAGAATTATTTCAAAAACCATAATGTATATGCTATATATCTAATATAGCAACATCCTTGAATTAAAACAAAAAACAATCATTATAATAATCTAAAAAACATAAAAATTATGTTAGCTTTTAATTATTCAATTATTTATTTATAATTTACTTGCATGTTAATTTAAATATGTTTTTTTTTTAATTCTATCAGCATTTATTGAGCAACAAAACTCATGCATTGGAGGAGTATATTCAATTGAAACAATGGATCCACAATATAGAATCGGTACTACACCTGAATATGGTGATATAGCTCGTGGTGTTCAAAAAAATGTATATATATATATATATATATATATATATATATATATATATATATATATATATATATATATATATATATATATATATATATATATATATATATATATATATATATATATATATATATATATATATATATATATATATATATATATATATATATAAATTATTCGTGACCTCTTTTGGTATTTTGTTCTATTTTGCTCTTCTTTTATTAAAGTTATTGAATTAAAGCGAAATTATTAAAATTGTTGATGTGGAATAAACCAACCATGACCGTATTACGAGTTATAATTTATTCCACATATTAAAGAATCCTTTATTCCACACATTTAAGTATATTTCCAAAACATTTTTTAAAACCTTTTATACAGGTGGTAATTAATTAACACATTTTAAGCAGGTATTCTATTTATTATTTTGACAGGTACTTATATTCAATCCATTAATAAATAGCAATTCGCATAATGGCTACCGAATTGTTTAAAGTTGTAAAGTTAATTAAAAGAAAAAAAAAATTCATAACTTTAAAAAGTAAACAAACTGTGTAGCACTTTTATATGCTTATAGATTTTTTTTGACCGCTTACTAAGAAAATAATGAACTAAAGAGTAGGTAAAGAAAAGGTAGGTAGAATTACTTACCTTTTCTTTACTTACTCCTTAGTTCATTATTTTCTTAGTAAGCAGTAAAAAAATATCTATAAACATATAAAAAGTCAGCAAAGTATAAATAGTGAGCAAATTAATCACCTGTTTTTACAAGTTTTGAAAAGTACTATATATCCCACTCTCCTTTATGGGGTACCGTTTGTGCGTTCCATATGTGGCTTTAATGTTTATCCTATTAAAACCACACAAAATAAGAACAAAAGCCGCATTATTTTCCTGCCAGAAAGTTATAGCATATACATAAACAAATCTTTTGACTTTTTTAAATCTCATATTCAAACAAGTCAGTAGATTTATTTATGTAAAGAATATACAAATAATTATTTATACATACCGATACAAATAAGTATAATACTTTATATTTACTTATTTGCATAAAAATACCAATTAAAAAACTTAAATGGGAAAAAATCATACTTTTTGCTTTTATTTATCATTTTAATCACAGATAAATGTATACTTTTTATTAAATTTAAAAAATTTATTCTGTATTAGTTCGGTACACAAAACTAGTCTGATGAATCATGCAATGAAGACGCAATAATTTTCTTTAAATTCTTTACCTAGCATTGTTTCTGTGTTTCCAAACAATAGTTAATGATAGTTTTATATGAAATCCATGTACACACAAAATCTAAAGAAAAGAATCATTAATAACAAAAGATTGCTTAAATTGCCCACAATTTCAAAATCTAACGTTGTTATCTGGTCAAACACAATATATTAAGATATATAATTATCTTTGTTAAGTGTAACTCTGATTACTCTTTTTTTTAGTTAAGTATAACTCTGTGTAGAATAAATATAACTTAAGTATAACAACAAATTTTTATTTGTTATACGTAACTCTGATTTACAAAATCTTTATTGAAAGTTTATTTGGAATAATAATTCTCAAGTATATTCATTACAAAACCGCTCAAATGTGTTTACAACTATGAATTATCAAAACTGTAAACCACATATAATGGAATATTCTAGAGTTTACAACAATGAATTTTTATGGAGCCGTAGTTTAAAATTGGTTCGAATTTAAAATTCAAAATGAGGCAAGATTGTGTGTTTTATATGTGTGGCCTATACCATTGCCACATCTAGTTTAGCATGTAATTATATAAAGATTATACCACACTAAGTGGAACAATTATGCGGATACATTATGTATTTCACATGTGGGCCGCACTGATCATCAGCATATATATCATTCATCAATTGGAATATAGTTTAACTCTTTTATTCCACTTTTAAGCACTATGGCCACATGTGAGTAATATCATATATCTATAAATAAATAAATAAATAAATAAATATATATATATATATATATATATATATATATATATATATATATATATATATATATATATATATATATATATATATATATATATATATATAAACATATATATATATATATATATATATATATATATATATATATATATATATATATTTATATATAAATATATATAAATATATATATATATATATATATATATATATATATATTTATATATATATATATATATATTTATATATATATATATATATATATATATATATATATATATATATATATATATATATATAAATATATAAATACATATATATATATATATAAATATATAAATACATATATATATATATATATATATATATATATATATATATATATATATATATATATATATATATATATATATATATATATATACTTATATATATATATATATATATATACATGTACATATACATACCCGTCAAGAAAGGTATATGTAGCCCACATGTGGTCATAGTGCTTTTGTGTGGATTAAAAGTTCAAAAATAAAATATATTACAGTTAATGAATGACGTATTTGATATAAGAGTTTTTTGAGGACTTAGGAACAGTCACAGTAAAAGGATAAGACATAATTGAATGACGAGTAACACGAAAATGAATTTTAGTAGATGGAACAAGAGACGCTAAATCTTTAGAGCACTGTCCATTATCATATTTGTAGAAAAAGGAAGCAACATTGATAATAGTTGAAAGATTGGCTGTAAGAGCAGGTCCAATAATGTTTACAATGCGTTTTCTCATCTTGTCTAAAAGAGAAACGACATCATTAGAAGATCCGCCCCAGATATGGCAACAGTATTCTTTTAAAAACTGGATTTGAGATTTATAGAGATAGAAAAAACGAATCCAGAGGTAAAAAGTGTTGAGCTTGATAAAGAGATGCAACA
Organism: Hydra vulgaris; assembly: GCF_022113875.1. NCBI lineage: Eukaryota > Metazoa > Cnidaria > Hydrozoa > Anthoathecata > Hydridae > Hydra > Hydra vulgaris. The sequence goes on along the minus strand of NC_061159.1, from coordinate 34,601,172 downwards.
TTAGAAAATGTTAATTTTGCACCGAATTCAACATATAGTTTACAAGAAAGATCAGAAGTAAGAATTAATCCTAGAAGATGAAGGGTAGATGACTCATCAAGTACATTAACGTTTATAAATATAATAAGATCTAAATTATTACCATAACGATTGCCTCTAATTGAGTTTTATCTGAATTAAAGTTCATTAGCCAATATGATCCTTATTTTGTAGCAGAAATAAGATTTTTTTCTAAATCAAATGCCACCTCCAGAAGCAGTCAGAGAGTGTTGGCTTTTTACCATGACATAAATAATTGGTATCATCTTCAGTGAACAATTCCACCTTAGATGTGAGAGTATCTGGAAGATCGTTATTGTAAAAAAAACAAAGTATAGATTGAACCTAGGGGAACCCCTGAAGTTACAGGATATGAAGGAGTGCTGTCTATCGAGGACAATTTTTATACTACAATTGGGAAGGAAGGATTCAATAATTTTAAACAACAACAACAACTACAGCAACAACATATAAAAACAACAACAGCAAAAACAACAACAACGACAACAGCAACATCAACAACAAAAACAACAGCAGCAATAACAACAACAGCAACAACAACTAAAAGATATTTATTTTCTCAAACTACAATAATATAATTACAATAACATATTAATAACAATATTAATAGTAATAATATTAATAGTAAAAATAATAATAAAAAAATTAGGAATAAAAATATCAATGATATGATAAATAATAAAATCAAAATATAATTATTAAGAATAAATATAATTAGATGATCGAGAAAGGAGTCACTCATGCAAAATACTATCAACAAAGTAACCCTAACTAATTATAATAATAATAATTATTTAAAAAATAATAATAATAACAATAATAGTTTTATTCATTAGCAAAGCAAATGTAACAGCAAAAATAATTGCATTTATAATAATTGTAATAAAAGTAGTAATAATAAAAAAAGCAGTAAAGCAGTAACAAATATAAATGACAAAAAGAAGTAAATATCGATAAAAAATGATTAATTTTTTTTTTTCCAGAATTTATTTAAATTTGTTTTGTAGTAAATAAAGAAATGAAGATTAATTATTTTTGATTTTTAACTTTTCAAACTCATTCACAGTGCACACAAGACTTCAAATCCATTTACTGATGCACTGATATGTAATTTTTTTTCAGAATTTGTTTAAATTTATTTTGTAATAAATAAAGAAATGAAGATTAATTATTTTCAAGTTTTAACTTTTCAAACTCATTCACAATGCGCACAAGACTTCAATTCCATATTATATATAAATATTTTCAATATTTTTGGTTTCTTTATCAAAAGTTGTATTTAAATTGAGCATTAGTTTAATCTACTTTTTCTTTGTTTTTTTTTTTTTTTATTTCTAATTTATTTTCTAATTAATTATCAAATTATTTCTTTACTTCAGAATGTCAAACTTTATCAAAGCTTTACAAATGTTAAGAGCAATGACCTTAACCCCTCTACCTTTATCTAATGCACGATAAACCCTTTTGGATATTACTGTTAGCAAATCAGATGAAGAATGAGGCAATGAAAATCCATATAGATATTCAGAAAGAAAATCATATTTAGAAAGTTATTAGATTCAAGGTGAGAGATTAAGTGTTTATTAATTAAAGATTCAAAAACCATGCTTATGATAGGAAGAAAGCGGCAGTTTGACGAATCAGATCGATCTACAGAATATTTAAAAACAGATGCCTCTTTCCTGCAGGCTGGAAAACAAAACTCTGATAACTACTTAGTGAATAGTTTTAAAAGTATAGACAACAACTGCGGAGAACTTTTTTTGCAAGACTATCATTTAAATGTCCGGGCCACAAGCTAGTAGTAAGTGTTTCGAAACCCTAATTTTTGTGAAGAAATAAGAGATTTCATGACCTAAGAACAGCGTTGGCGTTCGACAAAACCTTTTTATAATGGTTTCTTGCAGTAATAAAAAGACTTCTGTTTTCTTGAGATTTTTTTGCTGATAGATATAGAAGAAACGGTTTCGATTGGAAATTGCAGTAGCACAATGTGAGAAAAATCATGGAAAAGAGTAAGTCTTGACCTGAAATTGTTGAGAGAAAATAAAAGATTCCATGCCAGCCTGAATCCACATTATATATATATATATATATATATATATATACATATACATATATATATATATATATATATATATATATATATATATATATATATATATATATATATATATATATATATATATATATATATATATATATATATATATATATATATATTTATATATATATATATATATATATATATATATATATATATATATATATATATATTTATATATATATATATATATATATATATATAAATATATATATATATATATATATATATATATATATATATATATATATACATATATATATATATATATATATATATATATATATATATATATATATATATATATATGTATATATATATATATATATATATATATATATGCATATATATATATATATATATATATATATACATATATATATATACATATATATATATATATATATATATATATATATATATATATATATATATATATATATATATATATATATATATATACATATATGTACCTTAAAGTCAAAAAACAGACTTTTCATGACAACACTTGGATGCAAACGAGCTTTTTTAACTGCTTTTTGTGGTGATGTTGGGAGCAGCGAAACAAGACAGTCTACAGCTAGTATACTTTTCTTGTGTCATTAAAAATAATTATTTTCAAAATATATTCAAAAGCAGAGAGCTAATGAAATAGTTTAAAAATTAAAAATAAATAAATTATAAAACAAATACAGCAGAATATTAAGAAATAATTAAAATAACTAAAATATACCTTCATCCAACTCATTTTTTAAAGAAGACATTGGGGGAACCAGTTATGATTTTGATCGGGCATGTTCCAGTATTACTAGTTTATATCCCTGTCACTGATCATGCAGTCGCATCTCAACTGAATTGATTCTCTGGAATTCTTTAAGAATCTGAATATATTTAATACTGTAAAATATAATATGTATATGTAAATATAATATAATAATGTTTTTAAGTCATAGCAATTGTTCTCAAATAAAATAAATTACATGGCACAAAAAAACATTATAGGCACAAAAATAACCATACTGCTTCAGGCATCTCAAGGAACTGTGGATACTGACAAACAATTTCTGTGATTGATGGAGATGCTGTATCAATCCATGCTCGTCGATGGTTTCTTGTCACCTTCATTAGCTTGTTAAATACTCTTCAGGAAAAAATAAAATAGTCTTTAGGAAAAAATATTCACTTTATGCTTTGTGCAGGATGTTTCTATAGTGTTGCTATGTCTTTACAATTTGATCGTCTGCTTCGAACAAAATGTTCCAGCTTTCCAGTAAATGACTTTCTATCAAAAAACTATCCCTAAAAGAAAACCTGTAGTCTTACACTAACAATATAATACTGCAAGTGTAACACTGTCATTGTATTACAGTGTTACAAAACAACATTGTTATACAATATGCAATAACACTTAGCATCTTACAATATTACCTAAAGTTGTACATGTAATAATTACTGTAACACTTACAGTCTCACATATGAAACTTATAATCTACACTCTTACTGCTACAATTTAATATAACAAACTTATTACTCACATATTCACAAGCTGTTCCATCGTACAAAGTAAGAAAACAAGCAACAATTGACTTCGACATGTCCTGCTTTTCAGTTGGAGTTGGTCTATCTTTTCTGTATATAAATGAAAGTAAATTTAATTGAAATGCAAATTCAATTTATTTTACTTTCCGAGTTATTCTGTAAATTTACTTAAAACAAAACAAAAACTTCAAGTAAACTTATGGAAAATTCTTCCCTGGTTTGTCACAAAGTTTTCAGTTAAATAATGAATTCTTTTTACTCAGTATTTTCAGATTTCCGTAAATACAATGATTTTTTAATGTTAAATTTCCTTTACTTTTTATTTTAAGTTATAATATTCTTGTAACTTTTTAATACTTACTCAATAAAATTGTTCATTAGATAACGCCCACAAACCTTAGTAAAAAATAGCATTTCAGCTTTGCTAATAGGATCTCCAGCCTTTAACTTGTTAGTCAATACCTGACCACAAATAGGAACATATTTTTGTGTCTGCTCAGAGAAAATATTATCTACTCGCAGGTTCTAAAGAAATTAATGAAATCAAAAAGATATGAAACATTAACTTTTATTGTGTTAAGAAATAGTACAACTAATACAAATGTTTTCTATAATACAACTTTGTCATAACTTAAAAAAATGCAAAATAACTAATAATAGAGATTATATTTAAAATAATTAATAGTTTATTATAATGTATATTATTTTTTTATAATGTCATCTTCCCATTTTTAAAAAGCATCCAACCAAGCATAAAAGCATCTATAAGAAAATGATTTTATAACTCGCTTATTATGGCTAGTATTCAAATTACACATATTTTTTAGTTCTTTTTAATCATCAAAACTAACCTTGAAACTTATAATTGAAGTAGCAGGACAGATATTGTTATTGAATAAAGCTGAATGAGCTCCAAAACTGCTCGATGAGCATTGTGGGGGAGTGAATTCACTGATGGTCAGAATGGTTAGTGATACAATAATTTGACAATAATACAATATTTTGAATCCAGGCCTGAAATAACCGCCTCTCTGCCATTCTAAATCCTAGTATAACAAGATCATCTTTTGTGGCTAATAAGAATGAACTTAAAGTAAATCCAGATTCTAAACAAAATATTATATGGAAAAAAATATATCATTTATATCTATTATGACAAATTTTCATAAAAAAAAATTAAAATACACCTGAAAATTCAGCATACCAACTAAACTTTGTTGTACTTCACTAGGAAGAATCAACAAATCCAGAACAGAAGCCAATGTGCTAATAAGACTCATTATTTAACCAAAAAAATAAACTAGAATCTAAATTATGATCTTGTCACATTAAACATAGATTTGTCTTGTGTTTTCCAAAAAATTACTAATAAAAATAGTCATTTTATCATAATTGAGTAAAATTTATAATTTTACTCAATTATGATAAAATGACTTAATTAAAGCGTACTTTTAATTAATTACTTAATTAAAAGTACGCTTCTCAAACAATTCTTCTTCAAATTTTGTCTGAATATCTTCCTTAGTTGCGTAACAAATTGTGCAAAAATAACTGGCGGAAAAAGGTTCAATAAACCCAAGTAAACTATTGAGAGTTAAATTATCACAAGTAACTTGACAAAGACTTGCATTAATTGTATGGTTTCCTAAAACTGGAAATACTCCATTTAATCCAATCGTGCTTAACTCATGCATTTCAGATACAAATTTTTCCGAAAAAAGTCCGAATCCATAAATTGCAATATCGTGAGTTTAGCCCATTGCTAACAAGTAAACATTACTAAAACATGAATTAAATACTGGTGAAAGATTTTTTATTGTGTAATAAAAAACACCAATGTTATGTACAGAACCTTGACTTCTAAGTGAATTTGTTACACCTAAGCCATCATAAAACAATTGGAGCATAATTGAAGTTTTAGAGACATCACTAAAGAGGTAATGCTTCCTAAAACGACTTCCATCAGAAAAGTCACTTAACACACTGGGTCTGCAATTATTACGCAGAAAAGCTTCAAACTTTTGTTTTGAAATAAAGTGAATACTGTTTTTTCACAGAAACATATTGAAATTGATTATACACAAAACCAGTACTCCCACAATGTGGTTCTAATTGTGTCATATAGTAAGTAACTTCATGTTGAACTATTAAAGGATGTCCTGCAAAATACAAAATAATACGATAACGTGCTGAAAGAAAATCAAGTGGATTTTTGCATAATTCAAATTTACATTCCATGCTCTGTGAAACTTGGTCAATAATTGCACAACCAATACCAGCTAATAGCGAAATGCTATTAAGCTCTTCTTTAAAATAACCTGACAATGATCTTGCCACATTTTTATGTAATTAGACAATTGTAGGAATAATACCATAAGAAATGCTGCTATTGGCACGAGGTTGTGTGACAAGTGATGCTCCTTCGGCTTTAAAATCCATTAAAAAATCTAAACAGCTCACAGATGACTTTGGATTCAGACTACAATTAAAACCATCTGTTAAGCGATTTGCGCAAGGTGTCTACTGACTGTAGAGTTACACAAAATTTCTACTTGGAATTCACCTGCAAATAAAACTACTTCACGATTGATCTCAGTGTTCTTTTGGTGGTAAGAAATCAAATGACGAAGAAAATTTAACAACACAGTAAAAAAACTTTTACAATTTTCTTGGCGACAATATATTAGTATACTCAATTGTCCGTTGTCTTTATGCCGATGCAAATGAAATCTTAACTGAGCTATAGCATTAAAACTTTTATAACAAAGATAACATGAATACATTCTGTAAAAAACCCAATAAATACCTTTCAAATAAGTCAGATAAATAAATGAACGACTATAGATAGTATATAAATAGAGATTCTAATATGTTGATAAGAGTAATATACTATTACTCTTATCAACAATGTAACGATTATTTTAATTACGCATGGCTCGAACTTTATTTTTTCCACAAAACTGTGCAAATACAGTGTTTAATAAGAATTCACAAAAATACAGAATTGAAAGTCCACATAATTGTGCAAATTACGGCCCCTACACTAAGTGTGGAAATTTAAGTCCACACTTTCCGCGAGTTTGTATCGGAATAAAAACTTTATATTTTGATCATTTAAAAATGCAAATAGTGTATCAATGGAATAATTACTACATATTTAATAGTTAGTAGGAAGTATGTTAAACGTATATATTAAACTTTGTAAATTTATTTTTAAAGATGTATAAAAATTTTTTTTTAATAATGGTAATAAATAAATGTAATTTTTAAACAAACAAAAAAAAAATTAGACTCATAAATTTTTTTCACGCACAATGCAAATTATAAATCGCAACCATCAAGTAAGTTTTGTTAATTGTTGGTTTAAACCTTTTGAGAACCTTATGGAAAACCTGTAAAATCATTAAATCCTTCGGCCCTGATAAAAACCAGATAGAACCCAATCAAGCAATTTTGCATCCATATGGGACCCGCCTGCAGACCAAAACACTTACACGTCAAAATCCCGTTCCCGAAAGCCTAGAAAATAAAGGGTATCTATCCGTGTAGCGAATAGATACCTCAAAAACAAAAAGGGTACCCATCTGTCAGTGTTGGCTCGTTAATAATTGATTTATTTTCCAAATTAAGTGCTTATAATTTTTAAATATTTTTTCATTCGAAATGGATTTTGTTTTTAGGTATTTAATGTACGATTTCTGATTTAATTTTGAAGATTATTTGAGTTTTTTAGTTATCAAAGAAGCTTTGGGACAAATTATTTTTCAACAAACTGGAAAGTTTGCATCATATACAGCGTAAAATGTTTCACAGATTTTATATTATAGATTTGATTTGAGTCATCATAAAAGTTTATATCATTCCAACTTAGTATGAACAGTTGTTCTTTTAATAATTTTATTTTCGTTAAAAATGCTTTTTCAATATATTTTATTCATACTTATATCATTTGTAAATGTTGTGAAGTAATTTCAAAATTAGGAATATAGAAATTAGAATTAAATAAAAGCACAATTAAAGAACAATTTATATTAATCAAATAATATTTAAAATGTTTTTAGTTTCTTCCAAAAAAAGTCAAAGTTTTGAAAAACATTTTTTTAAGCCTCTCTAGTAATGTTGAGGATTCTGATATTTTTACATTCATATTTATTTTCATTTGTTAAAAGGAATTCTTTTATTTTGCTCAGATAATACAATAATATAAGCGCTCTGCTTGCGTATTATTATAAAACTATATATCTGGATTGTCTTTTTAATATATAAATTGTTTACAATGAAATACAAAATAAGGTAGTTCATTTTGATAATTTTCTTGACAATCTTAAAGGTATTCTTTTAATCTCCGTTTAAAGGTGCGTAACAAGCTTATTATAAACAACTCAAGCGTACTTACTTCCTGCTTGTAGTTCGTTTGCTTTTAAGAAAATATTTTTTTTTTTTTTGATGATCACTTCACTGAAATCGTAATTTATATATACTCTTTCTTTCCACAGTTTAAATGGATTATATTGATTCAAAATTTTTCTCTATTTATACAACTTAAGAACTTTGCAACAATTGTTCTTTTCCTTGCTCTATCATTAAATTTTATTCCAGTTCTATTAGCCTTTTCAATTCATACTTCATTTGTTATATCAAGGTTTTTTTTGACTTTCCAGGTTTTGTTATTTTTTCCTATAAAATCGTTCAAAACGTAGATTGTTTCTACTAATCCTATCTTCTATTTCTTCATTTTTATTTTCAAACTTATTTTCTAATTTTTTGCTTACTTTTAAATTGTTTTGATTTTGTTTTTGTTTGTTAAACTCTTTCATATATTTATACTGTTTGTTTTGGAAAGTTATTACAATTTATGTAACTAGTATTTATTTTTTTATTATTTTTATTTTTTTTTTTAACTTATCAATTTTATCAAAAAAAAAAATTATTATGTTATTTTCATGAGCATTAGTGATTCTTTGGTTTCAATTATCAATAAAATTTCCCTTATTTTTTGAAAAAAGCATCTAAACTCGTCAAAAGCTCGTGCAAAAAAAATCTTTAAAATAACTTAAAGTAGAAATCTAATGCTAATGAGAAAGCTATTCTCACTACCATTAAATTTCTATTTGTTTTTATCCAAGAAAAAAAAAAAAAATTTTTTTCATAAAAATATGCTGTTAGTTATAAAATCACTTTGTTAAAAAAAAAAATTGATATTTAGTTAATCACTAAGTTATTTCAATTTTTTAATGATTTTTCACAAATATTTTACAGCACTTAACGGAAGAAATGATTCAGTTTCTTTTCAATCTGCAACCCGTTTGAAACGCTACATGCGTTTTGAAACCGATAGATTAAAAATACAATCACCAGTTCCGAGATCCATGTGTACAACTTATTCATCTTATCAAGATTGCGCTTCTTTTACCATTCTCAATAATTATTTTTATCCAGGCTACTTTTTGTTTAAACTAACAAAATATATTTTCAGTGGTGTGGAAAATTTGTCTTTAAGAAATGATAACAATACCTTTATAATTTTGCAACCACAAGATAGTCTTGATTTACACAGAAATGATGCAAGCTTTAGACTTGTGAAGATGGGAATTTGTAAGTACATTTACATTTTATAATGAGTAGAGTTGTATATATAAAAATAAAATGCTAATTTGTTCTACTAAGTCAAATTTTGCGTGTTAGCAGTTATTAAAAAGTAATTTAAAATTATTAGAAAATATGTCAAACAACAAACAAATAAATTGTATTTTGTTATATAAAAAGCTACTTTTATAAACTACTTATAACTTTACTGTTTATACAGTAAAGTAAATACATAACATTATAATTTACTAAATTAAACAATGATAAGCTTAAAATAACCTTAAATACAACATCACTTAAATATATAACTGTTATAATTTTAATATTTGTAATTGTATTTGTAACTTCTATTAAAATGCTAAAACAAAATAAACTTTCCTTAGGTAATTATACATCATGGGGTGAATGGGGTGCTTGTTCTGAAACATGTCATATGGATGATTGTGGAAATCCTGTAAAAACTCGTGAAAGATACTGTCAAGCAGGTTCATTAAGCGGAGTTGTTTATGATTTTTAAAGTTGTAACTTCCAAGTACCTTGTCCAGGTAGAAAAATTATTTTCAGTTAAATTTGACTAAAAACTTACCTTATGTTAACTTATTAGTTTGAAACAAAGATTTGTTATTTGTAATTTGTAAATTAATTACTACTAATTTTTTTATTATTTAGTCCGACCTTTTTAAGATTATTTAGTAATTTTTTTATTTTATTTTTAATATTAAAATAAATTTTTTCTATGTATACTTAAGTGTTAATATATATATTATATAAGTGTTAATATATTTAAAAATAAAAAACTAAATCTAAATAAAAATATAACATGAGTCATCTTAACATAAGTATATATAAACATGAATATATGTCAGTATACATATTTGAAATAAAATTTTAGGAATTGTGCATTTTAAGTACAAAAAACCGATTTTGTGTTACTATGCTATTTATAAGGAGGAAATTTTCGATTCGGAAATTTTCCAGAAAACTTTCAAAAAAATTAAAAATGTTGGTTATTTTCTAAAAAAGGTCTATTGTTTCATGATTTAAGTAAATTTTTGTGTCTTATTTAGGAAGTTGTAAACGAAAATTTTATCGTCAAATATTGAAAAACAGTTTTCAATACTTTACCATAAAATCTTTCAGAATAATTTTAATTTCAAATTTTAATTCAAATTTGAGTAAACCCTCTTTGAAAAACATTATTTTTTTTATTTTGTTGAGCTTTTTTTTTTTTTTTTTATAACTATAAGTAGCAAATATAATACTTTAAAATTTTCTAAAATTATCTGATTCATTATTTTTTTTAAATGATTAATTTATTAATTTGATTTCTAGACTTAAGTCTTACTTGTCGCAAACTTGATGAAGCCCTTTTGACTTTATATATCAATAAATTAAATAAGATTGTTTTAATTTAGAATGATTTAAATGTATACCGTATTTTTACACCAGTAGGGGAGACCGGAGCACGTTGGCCTGCTTTTTTTTCCTTGATATATCACTTTTTAGCTTTTTATTTTTTCATTTTTTTTTTTTTGGAAAAAGTTTTACTAGTCCCTAGACTATCCAGAAAAAACATTAATAAAAGTTCATAATAGGGTTTCAATACATTTAAAACTATTTTTGTTAGGTCATGTCGGGTGGGCCAACCTACCCCGTTATCGGGGTAGATTGGCCCATTGATTGGGGAAGGTTAACCAACACACAACTTATGGCAGACTTTGAAGTGTGAAAACGCTCATTAATCAAAAACAACTTTATAACTTGATAAAACAAAATTGAAACAACTTTAAAACAATAAACTACAAAAAATAAAGTAAAAAGAAAATATAACAATAACATTTTATTTAACAACAGTATAAACATTTGTAATCTAACCACTTTGCATCTTTTTCTACGCAACTCACATAGGCTCACCACTGACAGCTCAAACACTGTATCCATACAGCACCTAAAAGGCTGTTTGAAAACGGTTTAAAGCAACTATGACACAAGACATCTTCCTCATTAACATTTGTTTTTCTTGTTGCGTTTTTTTTACAGGTTGACTGGCAAAAATCTTGTTTGTTTTAAAGTTACTTAGACCGGCTTCTTTGATAAAAAATTGTTTTTTATTTTTTGACCCCATCTATTTTTTTTTTTTGCTGCTTTCTGTACCTGTAGCAAGGCTTTTTTAACTAGGCTTTTATAACTGGTGTATCCGTTAATGTAGCAGATATTTGTTTCCGATTTCTGAGCTTATTTATATTGTTTTTTCTAGGCTGAGCTTTTTCAAAAGGCCTTACTTCTTCAGGAGATGGTATATTTGAAGAGCTTGGAGTAAAACCTGATGTGCTGTCTAAATATGAAAAATTTCCATTGAAATAAAGTTTTTGAAACTTTTTGCTAGGTGTTTGTTTAGTGATGCTAAAATCCACAGATGACATTTTAGTGCTTGGGTCTGGTCTATCTGTTAAATTCGATGGCAAAAAATCAGTTTCTGAAAAAATATCTCTGTTAAATGGATAAATACCTGTTGCTTGGAAACTACAAGTTGTGAGATTTAAAATTAACTCTGGGGAAGATAAAATATGGGGGTATGCTATTTACTTTGGTGTTTGTTCTTCAAGCAAAACTTCCTGCTCAGGTTCAAATACCTAAAGAAATATAAAATATATATTACCATTAGATATAAACATTAAAATTAAAAAAAAATTATTTTTCTGTCCCAGTTTCTAAAAAAATTCAAAATTTTAAACATATCAAAGCAGTGTTTTATATTGAAGTATCATATTAAATGTTTCAATAAGTTACGGTACTAAATTGTATTCAAATTAGTTAAAGAAAATAGAAATACCTGAAATCTATTGGCATAGCCAAACTTGTGCCAGGGTTTTTCATCTAATTTAGGTGATAGTAACTTTCTCCCTATAGCTGTGTTATCAGACGTATGCACTGTTTCAGTAACATCAAACTCAAGTGTGTTATCATTGTTAGAATTTGAAAAAACCACTTGGCAATCAAGTTTTTTTTCAGTTTGAATTGAACCATTAGATGTAGGTGGCAACCCTTTGGATATGCAATACCTTCCTAGAGTCTTACGTGGTATATTAAATTCTCTAAAAACTGCTCTAATTGATCTTTTATATTTTGTAACTTGTATCACTGACAATAACATCGTTTCTTCTGACACTTTTACACGTTGTGATTTGCAAATATAATTTCGTACCATTTTTAAGTAGGTCTAAAAAAAAAATGCAAAAACCAAAAGTACATTACTTTTTTACAATGTTTTATATTTAGCTATATCTTTATTATATAGTTGCATACTTATAATATAAGTATGCAGCTATATAAATAGTTAAATAAAAAAGATATTGCCAAATACAAAACATACTTAAAAATCTTTTACTGCTGAGTTAGGTGAGCATGATGATATCATACTGAAATAGCCTGATGCGGGGGCTTCAGTACATACATCGACTGACAAATAGTCTGACTTGCAGTGGAGTGCTGCTACATCGACTGAGGGTTTGGTATGGGTTAGCAACCTTTTTATTCATTATTCTTTGTTTTCCCTCATCGTTTTCTCAAAACGCTTACTGAATTTAGCAAAAAAAAGTGAGCAAAACTAGCAAAAAAAAGTGAGCAATTGCGCATATAAATATGCTATAGTAGATAACTATATATATATATATATATATATATATATATATATATATATATATATATATATATATATATATATATATATATATATATATATATATATATATATATATATATATTTATATATATATATATATATATATATATATATATATATATATATATATATATATATATATATATATATATATATATACATATATATATATATATATATATATATATATATATATATATATATATATACATATATATATATATATATATATATATATATATATATATATATATATATATATATATATATATATATATATATATATATTTATATATATATATATATATATATATATATTATATATATATATATATATATATATATATATATATATATATATATATATATATATATATATATATATATATATATATATATATATATATATATATATATAAAACCTCGAAAAACAATAAAAACAAATTCAAATTTGTTTATGAGGATTATTTCTGATTTATTATGTTTTACAAGTTTTAATTAATATATAAAAAAAGAGTTTTTCCGTCACAAATTTACCGGAATTATTTTAAAAATCTACGGGGCATGTTGGCCACATGGCCAACGTGCCCCCGGTTGCATCGAGCCAATCTGCCCCATTGTCGTGTTTAGTGTATGAACAACTTTCTAAATATTTTACATCGTAGTTGAGAGAAGTAAAAGCTAGAAATATGTTATATTAGTGTATGAACAACTTTCTCCTTAAACCATCAATTAATTTTGTGGAACATTATATACTAAAATAATTCTTACACTATAAGCTTTAAATATAGCACTTGAATAATGCTGTAATGTCAAACGTCAGTGAGTATAAACACGTAAACAAGTTGTTCAAAATTTACTTTGATGTATCAAAAATTGATAAAACGGCCCCACACAATCAAATATGGTCCAATAAATATGATTTTTTTTCGGAAAAAGGATTGAATTACTTCTAACCTCCACTTAAATTCCCAGCTTGTTGAAACGTCTAGCCATGGAATAAACTTGAATGGGCCAACCTACCCCGTGGGCGTGTGCGTGAGCGTGTTTTATAAGTATCATACCAAGCAAATTATTTTATTATTATTTACTGAATAATAAAGTATTTTCTAATTTCATTTTTAGATAAATTATCATTACCTTTCACAACTAGTGGATTTATAATATGTTTCTTTTATGAAAATATATTGTTGACTTTTTTATAAAAGCAAATGATGAAAGATAATGAGGACAAAAAAAAGGCGTTTTTTAAAAAAGCAAGTAATGGAGGATAAGGAAAAAAAAAAATCTAAACTTTAAACACGTCTTGATCAGTAAGTGAAAGAAAAAGACCAGCTTCATGTTTTATTAATTTGTTTTGATTATATGCAAAACATCCAACTGCCTAGGATCCCGGTTCAAGAAATTTTTTACCTTAGTCAGTTGACTACTACAGTTTTTTGCATTTATTATATTTATAAAAAAGCATTCAGTAAACTACCTGTACCATGAAGGAACTGCTAAAAAAGGTCCAAATGAGGTGTGTTCAATGGTATATGACTCTGTATAGTGAGATTGAACAATGTTCCATCTCACTATACAGAGCTTCGTGTGATCTTAGAAATTTGTAAAGGACAAAATAAAAACTATTGTATTGGCCAAATTTCTTATAGCTTTGAAAGACATGAAAAGGTTTGAAAAAATTGAGCAATTGTTCCTTGCAAGAGGTCACTCTTTCTTACCTTGTGACCATGATTTCGGTATAATAAAAAGAGCTCAAAAAAATTATGACAGGATTTACAGCCTCCATAAACTAATCTGCATTGTTATTCAATCAATCAAAAAACACAAGTTCATTGTTAAAGAATGTGACACCAACGAAGTACTCGAGTTCAAAACTTGGTGGCTTAAGTTTTATAAGAAAATGATTACATATAAGGAAACTGAACACCAGTACTGTACTGAAAGACAAAAATATTAACTTTTTAATAATTACGTTCACGCACTTCACATATTATTCAAAGTTCTCATTGCAAGGTATTTCATAGATTCAATCGTGGCACATACATTAAGCCTAAAACAACCTGGAATTAGTGAAGTAAATTTACCCACTGCAATTGCTAACCCACTTAATAAAATATCATTCAAAGATGAAAATATCAAAGACATCCAAAAATTGCTGCATTAAATTCCCAAGGTAAACCTCCAGTTCAAGAACGAAATGTTGGAATGGAACAGAAACCTTGAAGGGCACGCTCAACATAACTGCAGCAAAGAAGATGATTGAGAACTTTTTTTAACATTTTTATTGTGAATAAGCTGGCCTTTAACATACATACGTACTTGTATTGGCATAACATTTTTAATTCTTTCAAATAATATTAACGGGGGTCCAAAATTCTATATTTCTTGTTTAACCAGTTATTCTTGATTAATTTTTTGAGAAAAGTTTAAAAAACAATTCAGTTTTTGCTAATTTTTTATGTTTGACCTTCTACTTCTATTTTAAAAATTTTAAGATATAATAATTAAATGTCTTTGCAAAAGTTTCTTTGCGTATAAAATTACGCAACTTTTCTTTTAAATTCATGCTATTCACATTTTGATTGGATAAATTTGATTTTTAATCGTTGTGTTTTAGAAAAAAAAAAAGCTTAAATAAGTAAAATGACAAATTGCTTCAAAAAAAAAGTTTTATCTGAAGTTTCTTTCTAAACAAAGCGTTTTAAGTAATCAAAATAACAGACTCCTTCATAATGTCTTAATTTCCTTTTTTTTTATTTATTTTTAGTCGTTATCAAAGCTATCAAGAAGGCTATTCAAGATTTCATTTTTTATTTCACTTTTCTCTAATATAGTCAAGAATAAATCTTCTTTTAAAGCGCCAGTCAGTAGAAGTTCAGTTATATTCTAAAGTTTTAACAATTCTAAAGATAAACAGGCTAAAGGAACACCGCTACCTAAAAGGCTTTATAAAAAAAAAAAACTGGGTGATCAAATTTCGAAATTTTCTGCTCTAAAACGCAGTGAATAGCTAGTTAAAAAAAATTCTATAAGCAGTTATTAAGTATACCTCAAAGAAGTTAGATGATTGTATCATTCTTGCTAGAGTATTTTGGCAAAAGTTAGCCTCAGGACTACAAAAAAGATAAAAGTATTATTTGTTTGGTTGATGATGGAATATGATTAGTATTAACTTTCTAATTAAGTTGTTGCAGTTGGAAAAAACCATTTAATTTCAGCAGTAGATGAATACTTAATTATTTAAACCATATAAAAAATGAAGGTTCGCGCAGTTTAAAAATATTTTGGAGGATTATTGTCCAGCTATTTGTCCAAAAATTTGAAACTATGGAATATAGTTGAAACCAACTACAAAAACAAATGGATAACAATAGAAGAGCAGCAAACTTTACATCAAGTGTGCAAGATGAGTTCTGTTTTAGCTTGATTAAAGTTACAAGGCACCCCATGTAGCTGTGAACTAGACATTATTAAAATAGATAAAGATATGTTAAAATGGAAAAAAAGTTCAAAAAATGAGGTTTTTTATTTTAGGGATACAATGTAGGTCATTGTCGCGGAGGTCTATTCTGTTTAAATACATGATTGTTGATATAAAAATATAAACCTCCATCTTATGTCTACCAAAGAACACGCATATAACCTAGATGTTCTATAAAGAAAGTTTACGCAGCAATCACTATCACATATGACTTTTATAGTCATTTTCCATTTTCAATAGTAAATAATAAACTGTATGAATTATTTTCATATACAATGCTTAATTTTTTTGTTACTTATAAATGATAAGGTATATTATTAATAAATTAAACAGAAAAAGATTTCTAGTTTTCTACTTTTCTTATTTTTAATGATAAAATTAATTTCATCTATTTTTAATAATGCTTTTTTTTTCTGTCAATATATTCACTTTTATTAAAACTGAAGTAGAAAGCTAAGTAATTAAAATGAAAAAAAATGATTATGATTTCTAAAATCAGCATGAAAAACTAATTAAGAAAAATTGGTTAAACTATAAAAAAATTTAAAAAAGACGATTATGGAACCCCCTAATAATATGCATAATAAAGCGTGTGTTATCAGTTAAAAAAATCTGTTTTTCAAATAAATACCGATGACATGCTGAAAAAGCTATAGTCAAGCACTCTTAACATTATTTTTTCATAGAAAATTTTTTTTATAAAAACCAGGCTCCTTGCTTACAAATCAAACTATTTTAGTACTATATGTTAACGTTTTTAACAAAAGAAAATGTTGAGTCATGTTTGGGTTAAACAATTTTTTTTGTTTTTCTCAAAGCCCGCTAATTTGGACTGAGGGTCTTTAAGCATGTGCCTATTCATTTATGTTCAACTAAAAAGTTTTTATATTTATTTACAAAACTCTAAGGGTATTTTCAAACAATTTTAAGCGAAAGAAATTTTAATAAAGATAATAACTTTTTACATTTATATTAACATTACATTAATTACATTAGTTTTAACAGTATTTTAAGAAAGTAGCTTATGTTTTGAGAACCGCGCTGTTTTTACAAATCTTTGAATTACCAATTCAAAAAATATTCTTATTATATATATATATATATATATATATATATATATATATATATATATATATATATATATATATATATATATATATATATATATATATATATATATATATATATATATATATATATATATATACATATATACTAATAATAAATTCAGATAATGCAAAAAAAAAAAAAAAAAAAAAAAAATTAATTTTATTAAACTTTTATAAAAAAACTTTTTTAATCAAAACATTCAGCGTACAACGTAAATATTATTAAATTTAATAAACTGAAAAAATAAATTATTTGACTTGCTGCATTCACACAAATATGTATGGTTACTATACATTTTTGGGTGAATGCAGCACAAAGAACATTAATGTCTCAGGTGACTTTAAAAGAAAAGATAGTAAATTGCTTCAAAGTTTTGAAGTTCTAAATGTCCCTGAGGTAATCAACTAAGGGGTCAGGGTTAGGGTTAGGGTTAGGGTTAATCTTGATGTATTAACAAGGGATTGAACAACATGGTTTAAAGGTTTTAATTTTAGACAGGTATAACAACCACATATTGAAATTTATCTATTAAAGTATAATTGTTATGAGTTTCTTATTTACTTTGTTCTTGATTTTTTTAAGCTTTACTCAGCTTTTTTTCAGCAAAATGATAAAATAATTTAAAATTACTTATCTCTAAATTTTCAATTTGATTAGTGTATTTACTTCGAAAGCGTGACCCTTATAATGCTAATGCCAGATGTAACTTGACTTTTTTTATATTAAGTGTAAAATTTTAGTGAGTCTACCCAGACAGTAAGCGTACATCGGACCAACGTTAAGCGAATTCAGGTGACGCATTATTCCAACATTGAAATTCGATGTTGGTCTAAGGATTTGATTATTGGTTAGGCATTGGCTCAACGTTGTGTACAACATTGGCCTAATGTTGTATACGACGTTATATACAACGTTGTAAACAATGTTGTATACAACGTACCTAATGTCAGCCTAACGTTGTATACAACATTGGCCCAATGTTGTATACAACGTTAGGCCAAAACCTTCAAAGTTGTATACAACGTTACCCAAAAACCTTCAAAGAGTATTTTGTTTAAAGTATATAAATTGTAGAAAGATATCATACAAAATGCATAAACGGATCATAAAAAAATACTTAATATTAGCTTAATTTTATTCTGGACTTTTTTTTTCTAGAGTATTTGAATTTTCCACTGCTTTTAATGGTAATGACACTCCTTAAGGCAAATCAATAATAAGCATATCTTTGTTATTCAAACTTTATATAATTAAATTTGATGTGTTTTGTAGTTCATTAAGTTGTACTTAAATGTTACCCATTGTGCTAATAATACCTGCATATCTTTAGGGGATACAACTTTATCTTGAAACAATAAAGTTAATAATATTCTTAAGAAACTATACATCAAATTACATAAAAATTTTAAAATATATGAAATTAAATGCAACATATACTATTAAAGCATATAAAACTGAAGACAAAGGAGAAAATTTTTAATGATAAAAATATATACTTGCTAATGGATTCATAACATTTTTATGAACTATGGAATTTGCTGGTGTGCAATCAATTTCTACAACTGACACAAAACAATTCTCATTAACGTTTGAGATGCAGATTGCACTAAAGCAAAAAATTCATATTAAAACAATGTTTTTTCAAGAGGGTTCTTAGCCAAATATTTATACAAATTTTCCTGACTTTTTTTAAAAATCAGATGAATTTTCTTGACCATTGAAAAAATGGTTTTTACAAAATGTTTAAAATTACCATCTACTGTAATAGAAATGCTAAAATTGCACATGCTTTGAATGACAAAACTTCTAAAACTTAGCTATTAGTTAAGTTGGATATTAGTATGGATCTTATTATACATGTTAGTATGGATCTTATTATTAAGGATGACTAAGAATAAACACTAAGAAAAACGTAAGTATATAAAAAATAAATGGGTAGTACCAAAATAAACATAACAGCTTATTTGTAAAGCGAGTACCTTTTTAATCAGAATTCCCTAACTTTTTCATGATTATCTAAAGAATAAAATAATCCCCTGACTTTTCCAGGTTTTCCATGACTTTAAACAAAATCAACTAACTAGCCAGGTTTTCCAGGTACAGTATGAAACTTGTTAAATGTTTATAAACAAGGTTGGACAAGCCCTCAGGACACCAGGATTTTTGGAATTTTTTGGAAGGCTAGACAACTTTTGTGGCTGTGACCGCCGGCTTCCGTCTGTTACTGCACTTAGTAAAAAAAAAGGATTTTTTCCGCTTTTGAAAACCCATCAAATTTTATTAATAATAAACATAAGACATTATAACAGTATAACTTTATAAAATGTCACGAGTACCGTAAAACTGATAGATAAAGATTTTGAGAAAAGGAACCACTATAGCGTCAACAAAGTACATCTCTGAAAATACGTCTTGTTATCAAAATTATATTTGATTGCGGATATGTTCTTTGTTCTCACGATGCTATTTGTGTTTTTTTTAATTTAAGCATATAGTTATCCGGTTTCCTGTTATGTAAAATGTTACTATAATTATTAGTACACACATTTTAGTTCATGAAGGCATACATTTAGATACAACTTTTAACTTTATATTCTGTCAGTTAATTAAATCATCAGAAATAAGTTTAACAAACGCATAACAAATGGAGCACTCTAATAATAAAAATTTTTGAGATGGTACAGAAAACATAGTGAGCGTAACAAAATAACATTGATTAATGAAGCAAAAAAATGTCCACAAATTGATGAGATGTTTAAAATATTAAGTTCACCTATTCAAAATGTCGAGGTAATTAATTTTTTTAAATACTCTTGGTTTTTATAACTCGTAAGTTATAATTTTCTTACATATTTATATTTTTTAATTAATGAAAGCAAAATATTTGATTCTAAATAGGTTTATGATTTGCAGGTTTTCAATTTTAGTTAAAATTGAATTTTGAACTAAACGGCTGTTTGGTTCAAAAAAGTTTAAATCTACTTCAAATTTTGAAGTAGATGATACTTTAAATATGACCGGAGAATATCTTAGATAAATAAAATAGTTTGTTTTTTTACCGTTTATTTTATTTATAATTTAAGAATGTGTTGAAATGCACAAGGCACTTAAAGAGATTAGTTCTGCCTTTAAAAAAGAAAAATTTAATACCTCTCTACCATTCTAAATATATCTTAACTTTGTGTTGCACCCAAGTAGACTATGAAAATAATTTTATAAGAATTATATGAAAAAATGTCTACGCAATCATTTATTACTGGACAATTTGGATGCTTGGATGCTTGAAGCTTAATGGAATAAAAAATAAAAAGGTATTTTAAAATGGCACGAAAAATCTTGTTTTTGTAAATATGTCAAAAATAAATTGTTTTTTATTTTTTACGTCGAAAATAACGAACTTGTTGTATTTATTTACATTTATATTATTTACTATGTAAGCTATTTTTATTTTATTTTATTTTGTTTATTTTTTTTTTCACGATATGTATGTTTGTTTGTAATGTCTTATACAGTTTAGTGTGTTGATTTTAATTAGTTTTTTTTATTATAAAACTATTGTAAACAATCAACTGAACATAAAGTTTTAAATAAAAAAATAAATAATGAATTTAAATAAAGACATTTTAGAAGAATTAACACACGACAACATTATTGATGATGTAAAACATAGTTATTTACTAAAAAAAGTTTTAATTATTTAGATTAATATACCTCATTAGTTATTTAAATAATGCTTTCTTTAATTTTATTATTTTATTTATGTATTACAGGGCTCCTGCTCTTCATTAAAAACCGTAAATAATTAAAACCTCCTTTAAACTTATAAAACAACCTCAAAAAAATTGAAAATGATCATTTTCTGAGTAATGAGTTTCTCAGAAAATGAAAAACTTTAATAAATTCTTTTTTGTTTTTAACCAAATCACCTTGAAAACTAAGAAAATTTAACAAAACCTAAAAACTTGTGAAAAGACGTTTATTAGAACCTGGTTTCTTCAAATAAGGGACATATTTTTTTTTGAAGAAACCTCAGGCTGTTTCTTTTGGGCGCATGATCGTCTGTTGATACTGTCACCCATATTTTTCTTATATATAATAAAAGAAAATAAAAAAAAAACAAGAAGTGTAAATAGGCTGTTACAATTTGATGAGGTCAGTTACTATTGGTTTTACCGGTTCATGTTTTAAAGTTAGTTCAACCCTGTTTGTAAATAACTGTATTTTTTACATATTTTAATTCTGAATATTGATAATAATACAATTTTAAAAAGAATATCATCTATAAAAATATTGTATACATACCTTCGTCTATTAGATAAAATAAAATAAACGTTTGTTTAACGAATAATAATGAACCATCGGTAACTGTTAGTACTTAAAATTCATATGAATAAACTCATATGAATACTAAAAAAAACTCATATGAATACTGTTTTATGAAAAACTCATATGAATACTATTTTATTTTTCAAGAGTTGATTTTAAATGAATTTCAAAGTTGGTTTAAGTTTTGATATGTTGAATATTGCACAATAAAAAATGTTAATTAAATTTCTGACTTTTTGACCATAATATATAAAAAAAAGTCTTTAAAAATTGTAAAGGTTAAAGCTATAAAAAAGATTTTTATAACTTTTACCTTTAACCTTTAACCAATCATCAGACAAAAAGGCTTTTGAATTAAAACTCACTTTTTAATAATTTTGTTCATTCAACTTCTCAGAGCAAACATTGAGTTTCTGAAAAGAATTTTGAGTTACAGGTAAATACCAAAATTATTTTCTGTTTTATTACATGAAATTATGGATAAATCATCACACAAAGAATCTGAAGAATTATCTATACCAAGACACAACTTTATGTCTCTTCAATCTTTATTTCAGCTGATCATTTTCGCTATCCTCCTTTTGTGTCTCCAAAGCAGAAGTTTAACCTTCTCCTAAGTTTAATCTTGCATTGCTAAAAAAATCTTTAAATCAATTCATTAATAACTAAGTTATTATTAAAGTTAGTATATAAGCTTAAAGTTGTTAACTTTTGTACTCAAACTAAATATAAAAAATATCCAATAAAGTTAAATTGAAAACTAATAAAACCAAGAATAATGTCCCTCATCTCAGAAAGATTGAATATTTACAGGGGTGTTTTGATTAAAACCGATTGACTTAAATCAGTTTATTTAAATCGATTCAAATCAGACGAATAAAAATAATGATTTAAATTGAGTTTGTTTATTTTAATTGCCTTTTAATGATTATTTATTGATTTAATCTCATAATTCAATCAATTATTATAGTCATTGGTTTTACAATAAAATGTCATTGGTTTTACAAGTCATTGGTTTTACAATAAATTGTCTGGCAATATTAGAAAGCTTTACATAACAAGAATATAGTTTGTAGTAACATTACTTTTTGTATAATGTTTTAATATGTTAGTAGATGGGGTTACAATCAAACAAAAATAAACAAACAAAAGAGACATATTTAAAATGTAAAATATCAGCTTCTAACGACTTCAATGCCACTTTAATAGTCATATATAAAATTTTATACCTAATGACATGTCATAGATTTAAAGTTGTATATATATTATTGATACCTTCAATAATATATCTTACAATACCTATGTAATCTAAGCTATTATGAATTAGTTAAGAAATTTTGTTTGTTTGATTTATTTAATAAAGTTTGATTTATTTTGTTTGATGAATTTTGTTTGGTTTATTTAATAAAGTAAAATAAAAATGCCAACACAGCAATAAGTATAAAAAAAGTAACTTTATGACTTTACACAAAAATAATATGATTATTGCCTTTATTATTACAATGATAATTTAGAATGTAGTAAAATGTCAAAAGCATATTATTTAAATGTTAATTAATATTTCATTATTTAAAAGAATAAAACGTTAAGTCACGAGAATCTCTTGAAGTTTATTTTTTATTAGGAATCTTTTAAGATTCTTAAAAAATTAATAAATATAGTTTATTTTTTTTTATTTTAACTTGAATCAAAAAATAATAATAATAATATCAAAACTTTTTTTTATTCTGTAAAACGATACTATTTTTAAAAATGTTTTGCAACAAATTTAAAAAATATACTAATCCACAACTACATTGGCCGAATATTGGCTACATCACAAATGCAAAAACAGATTTTTATAAGCCTGTACTACATTTGCCAAATATTGGCCCAACGTAGTATGATATTTGCAAAAAACCCAATTGTAGAATTGAAATATTACGTCAAAAAAAAAAATTATTGGCTTAATGATGGTCCAATGTAGTACGATATTTGCAAAACCCAGATTTGCAGAATTGAAAGTAATACGCAGAAAAAAACATTGGCTAAACGTTTGCCCAACGCAATAAAGTTTCTAATAACTGAAGAAGAAAAGTTGATTAAGGCAACCATTAGCATTGAGATAATTATAAACACTGACATCATCATGGATGACTTTAATACTACGGTTTAAAATGAAAAATAGTTTAATAATCAAAAAAGGTTTTACTCTCGTCATTACTCTAAAACTCTAAAACAAATAGGTTTTTTAAGTAAACGTTAACTTCTTCAAAATTAAAAAATGCTACTTATAAAAAGCATAAGGACATGTGACTGTTGTACTGGATTTTATGTTAGCAGGGTGATTATAATAATTTATATAATTTATATATAAGACCATTTACTTTAAAAACTTTAAATAACTAAAATTGAAAACTTTAAAACTGAGAATTTAATGTACATGTAAAATCATTAATATAGATGAGAAACTACATAGGTCCAAGGATAGAACTTGTTCCATTAGAAACAATTTTTATATTGCATTTAGAGTAGAATGACACAATGATTTTAAACAGATAGTCCCTATGCAGAGTTTTTATAGATAATAGGAAATAGAAAACAACTAGTTATATTTTTATAAATAATATTTACAAAATACTATTTTTATAAATAATTTTCTATTTAATAAGTAAAGGTAAATTATATTGTATAAATAAACATTTTTGGTATAATTTATATACTGAAAATTTTATATACTTAAAACCTAATTCAATATTATATTACAGAAAGCTTAGGAAAAAGTCAATATAATTATTATGAGTTTTGTTTGAAAAAAAAAAATACATAACAAAAATTCAGGTAGAGTCATAACAAAAAGAAATACAGAAAATGTCACAAATTTTAAGATTGGTCATTGACGAATATATATTTAAAAAGAGAGATATGGGCTCGGCTGTAGCATTGCTTTAACTTTATATCGGGATTTCGACAGATATTTACAGACTTGATCTGAAAGTCACTTTTTTAATTTTGCATTCTACTTCTTTTCTAAATAAAATTCAGATTTATCATCTTAAAACCATGATGCGAGCTGAAAATAATAAATAAAAATTTTAGCTCCCCAAAAAATGCAAATTATTGCCTAAATATTAACAAAATAAAAATGATTTTTACATTTTCAACAAATTTGTCATATAATGAGTTATGTCGTTTTTTTTTCTGATAAAATTCAAACATCACACAAGCTTCATTGTTTTGCAACTTAAATGTAATTATAAACCTAAAAATTTAAAAAAAAAACATTGACATTTTATCTCAGACTTATACAATAGCATTAAAGAATGTAGCAAAATTAGTTCACTATATATAAATTCACAGTAAAAGTGTAAACACATTCATAATACTAGGTCTACCATAGTATTTTAAAAACACTTATAAGCAGTCTTTAAAAGTTTCTAAAGGATGTTATATAATTTAACTTCGTTCGAGAAGTTCAAAAAGTTCAAATGATCTGATATCTTAAAACAATAATACGCATTTAGTAAGAGTAAGTTTTTCAAAATGGCGGCGTAAAGATGGCAGCCTAGTTGAGAAAAATTTTTAATAATGGTAGTATCAAAAGATACAACTCAAGCAATTAATACTTTAAAAAAACAGTTACAATCAAAATAACAACAAACCACTCTTTAGTAGTCTTATTAAGAAAACAAGCGAAGGAGCACCCCCTATTAGTGATTCAGAAACAAGATTATTAAATGCAATTTCAGTTGAACAAAAAGAAAAGATCACAAAAGAAAAAAATGTACTAGTGTTTGGATTAAAATTTACTTCATGCATCAGAATGTGATTAAACCAACTTTTCAAAATAACATTGGGAATGAAACGAATGTACTAGATTTGATTATAGCTGAGAATAAAAATAGAGTTTATAAACTGGTACACCTTCCACCATTCGGAGGTATTAATCATGGTCATCACATTATTAAATTTAACTACAGTCATGAAGAGTGTATTGACAACATTGTACTTATAAAGGAAAAATTAAAGTTTAATCGAGGGAAATTTGATAAATTAAATAATTATTTTAAAATCTTAAACTCGGACAATGAATTCAAAGGTGTAGAAATAAACAAATGTTACGAAAAATGGTTAAGCCTTTATGAAGAAGGATGTAAACTCTTTATTCCAATCATAAAATCGGAAAGCATTCAAATCAACACAAAAACTCTCTGGATTAATAGAGAATTGAAAGCGCTGTCAAAAGAAAAAAGAAAAGTTTGGTTCGAGTTTCGAAGGCAGAAATTCAGAGACAATTGTTTACTTGCAAAATACAAAGAGTTAAACAAGGTTTTAAAAAAAAAATTGAATCAAAGAATTAAAGATTTTGAATATGATCTTGCTTTAAATTCAAAGTTTAACCCCAAGAAAGTTTATTCATATATTAACAATAAAAGTAAAGTCAAAGACAATATAAGAGCAATCCAACTAAAAAATGGTAGCATCGAAACTAATTTAAAAGTAATTACAAATACATTGAATGGGTATTTTGCATCAGTATTCAATAAACCACAAACTTTATCTGCTCCAATAATAGATATAGAAACACAAAAAATCTGTAAAAATCCAGATTTCAATGCCTCTGTTGTTGAAGAATACTTGAACAAACTGGACACTAATAAAGCAACTGGAATGGACAGAGTTCATTCAAAAGTTCTAAAAGAGTGCAAATCCACTTTAGCCAAACCAATATCGTTATTGTTTAATAAATCATTTAAAACCGGTAAACTTCCGAAATTATGGTTGTGTGCAAATATCGTCCCCCTATTTAAAAATGGTGACAAGTTGAACCCATGCAACTATAGACCTGTATCTTTAACATCTGTAGTTTGTAAAGTCATGGAAAAAATAATTAAAGATAAAATGATAAAACATTTAGTAGAAAATAAATTATTCAATAAAAACCAACATGGATTTGTAAGTAATAAAAGTTGTGTGACCAACTTAATGGAAGCTCTAGATTTTATCACAAGTTCAATTGATATTGGTTTGGATGTAATAGTTTTGTTTCTGGACTTAGCCAAAGCGTTTGATTCAGTTGATCACGAAAGATTATTGTTAAAATTGAATGCTCTTGTTTTAAATCAAAACTATTTGACTGGTGCCAGGGATTTTTAAAGAACAGACTTCAAAGAGTAGTGATAGGAAATAATAATTCAGAATGGGAAGAGGTCGAGAGTGGAGATCCACAAGGATCAGTGCTAGAACCACTATTATTTGTAGCGTATATTAATGATATCTCCAACAAAATAAAATCAAGCTGTAAACTATTTGCTGATGACATGAAAATCCTTAGAGCAACAAAAAACGATAATTATGTTATTGAACTTCAACAAGATATAGACTTACTAATGGAATGGTCGAATGAGTGGTTGATGAAATTCAACCAGCAAAAATGTAAGGTTATGATAATAGGAAATAGCCAGCACAAAGTTTTAATGAATAATACAGCTTTAGCCTACACAAGTATGGAAAAGGATTTAGGAGTGTACATTTCAGATGATTTGGAATGGAAACACCATGTAAATAAAGCAGTAAATAAAGCAAATCAAAAGCTAGGTCAGATCAAACACACTTTTAAATATTTAGACGAAAAAACAATTAAACTCTTGTTTATAGCCTAAGTACGTCCATATTTGGAATACGCAGCTCCTATCTGGAATCCTTATCGTCAGTATGATAAAGATAAACTAGAGTGTGTCCAACAAAGAGCTTCTAGAATTAAAATTTTGAAAAGATACAGTTATGAAGAGAGGTTAAAAAAGTTGGATTTACTATCGTTGGAGAACAGAAGAAGAAGGGGTGATTTGATAAAATGTTCAAATAGGGTACGATATTATAAACTTTTACACAAAACCTGAAATGCTAGATAACGGATATAAAACTAGAGGTCACAATAGTAAACTGAGAAGACAATATACAGGAAATATAAAACGACATAAATTTTTCACAAATAAAGTAGTAAACGACTGGAACAATCTTGAACAAGATACAATAGACGCAGTCAGTATCAACCAGTTCAAAAAAATATTGGATGAACATTTTAAATACTAACTTTTTTTATGTTTGTATGTTGGTGTGTTACAGCTGTTAAAGTTACAAACTCTTCGTAGTTTGGACTCATCACTCTTTAAGTGTACAGCACTGTTATATTATATTATATATTATATTGATATTTAAAAAAAAAAAAAGCTTGTGGGAATATATTTATTTATATTTATTTCATTTACAATGAAATAAATAAAAATAAATTTTGTTATGATAATTTTTCAGTACCGAGTGGTACTATATAATTGACAGTGCTGTCAATTATATAACAACCAAGGTTTAACCAATAATGACCTTCCTCAACTCTGGAAAAAAAGCACAGACTCATAATAGAACATGTCATTGTACCACAATATAAATAGATAATAACACATTTGATTGTGTATATATTTAATTGACTTAATTGATTGTAAATATTTTTAAATACATTTTTTTAATATTGTATATTCCTATTTTACCTGACATGAGCCTTTGTCATCATTTCATTGAAAAGGCTTAAAATTAAGAAATGCACTGCAATTATAACCTGAAATTTTTTTGATGTATTTCACATGTACTAAACTAAAGTAAAACAAAATCAACACTTAAACAATACTTTAACACAAATATAAAACTTTATAAAAATTAAACAGTATCATCCACTCTTGAGACAACAACTTTTATAATTATTTGCATTAAATTTTTTTACAAACTGCTGCTCTTGATAACTTCTTTAAGTCACCGAGTATTCTGAGCTACTACTTGAAAAGGATGTATCATTCTTTTTTTAGCTGATATCATAAGCTAAATGATTTAAAAAATTAATTCTATAAATTAATTAAAGGATTATCAGAGCAGAGCACTCTGGCATGGCTTTTAAAAGAACAAAAGAAGTTTATGAACAAAAGTTTATGAACATAACCTTATTGAGTCAATTAATCTATTTTGTCTAATTTATGTACGCAGAGGCATTTCTACAAACAAAATGAGAGGGGAAGGGGGGGCTTGAATCCACAAAATGCACTGACTGGCTTCTTATAAAAATCAACAAACAAAGGGTCCTTTAAACAAAAATTAAACCAACCAAAATCTGTCAGATATTCGAATAGCCAACTAAATTCGCGAAAAACCGATTATAACTTCAAAATCACCTTCTTTGGAGGGAGGAGGTGTAACTACCCTACACAACATCCTCTCCCGTAAAATTGCCTCTGTATTTACAGTATAAGCTACTCTTAAAGTAACAATTAAAAAATAGATATATTTTTATTTGCTTAGTATATGATTCAAAACCACTTGCCCACAATATAAAAGAAAAATTCTGGATTCAAAGGCTTTTCATACTTCGTATACTTTATACGTAGTTTTACAACACGGTTTACAATTAAATTCTATATGAATGTATTCTTTAATAAATTAATTTGCCCAGATAACAGTCAAAGAAGAGGCAGTCCTTTTTTTCAGATAAAATGTATATTTTTAGCACAAGCAAGGTGCCGTATCTACTTTAAGTGACTCTCTAAGACACTCATATCCTTGAGATGATTTTTATGACTTTTTACTCTAAATGTTTTAACAGTGAGTACCAGTGGGCATAAAAATCCATTCAACCATCATAGGTTTTTTCCAACTTACAAGTAGATCCATAATGACCATGATAGCGATTAAATTAGAACTTTAGATGATGCATCACAAATTAAAATATTTTACCTGTTACTTGTATGACTTTTCTATTATTATCAATAATGTTGTTTGCCATAAGGCAAATGACATTATTGATAATAAAAGCGTTTTTTTGTATTTTGTTTTTTTAGGGCTGCTATAATTTATCTGTAACTTTGCTATTTATTTATCATTAATTTTTTTAATTTTCAATAATTTTTAAGCTTTTAAAAACTTTATAAAGCTAGCTATTTTTAGTCGTTTCTACTATCACTACTATATTTATGCAAAATAAGTGAATTCTATAAATATCTATAAAAAATCAAATAATAAAAACATAACGAAGAGAAGTTTATAACTTGTAATATCTTAAAAGAGTTTTGAACTTGTAAATGCTGCCACAAGTTATAAATTACTAACAACCACAAATAATGTGATAGAATGGGATAAATCTTTCATACATAAAGAGCAATAATCAACCAATAGCAACAATATAATTTTTCTATAAAACACTGGATTTAAGTTAGTTATCTAGAGGAGTCCAAAGAAATAGGTTTGATTATATAACAATATATACTTTTTTAATACGTCTTTTTTATAACTTGCTTTAGACTAAAGATAATTGAGTTTTAATTATCAGATAGAGGCTCATATTGTTTCATCAAATGTAAATCATATTCTGCTATCATACTCTCTCAAGTGTTAAAGTTTTCATTTTGTTACTCTTAAAATAAATTTAACCAAACCTTTTTTGAAGCAACCCATATATCTTTATTGTATATAATCTGGATTAGAGAGTTTTTATCTCAAAGAAACTTGTATTATTTTGCTAAAGTTTCTTATTATCAGCAATTTCATAAAATACAGATAGTTTGTCAGTTGGTTTAACTTACCGACTCCAATGTATAAATATTGTACAACGTCTTTATATTAACGATGCAAATGTCACTAAAAATATTACCCAAATTTTGAAGACCATTCTGCAGAATATCCTATATAAACAACCGAATTACATTAATTGAAAAGAATATCCTATATAAATATAAAAGAATATCCTATATAAAAGAATATCCTATATAAACAACCGAATTACATTAATTGAAAAACATTGATACTTTTACTAACTTAAGATGGTGGTTGGCAGCTCTAGTTAAAGTTTTACTATACAAATCTGAAGAGGAAATATCGTAAAAGTCCCAGACAGCATTTTATTCAAAGTCAGTCATAGATAAACAAAAAACAAAAAAAAACTTCTGTTTTCTTGCCATGAATTGAGTAATCCAACCATTCAGGTAGGACGAAGATTTGAGTTATAAAGTTGAGTTATAAAGTTAAATCAAACCTCACTTAAGTCTGGGGACTTAAGTGAGGTTTGATTTAACTTTTACAACAATTAACCAACTAGTGTATGCACTACAACAATTAACCAACTAGTGTATGCATTAGACCGAACCTTTACAAAACACCCTAATCAGGGGAACACCCTAATCAGGGCTACAAAACACCCTAATCAGGGAAAGCAGTCAGTTTAACAGTCCAGTTCCAAATATAGGGGTCATTTTGCAAATATAAGGAGTTTTTTTTTAACCTAAAAATATACTTTATAAAAAAGTTTAGTGGCACTACCCGGAACTGTAAAACAAAGATAATGTTTTAACGACAATGGATAACATATAGAAATGGCCTCTTTATATTTTTTTGGAGGTTGCGTAGTAGACAGTGATCAATATTTTGCCAGAAACAAAGCTGGTATAACAATTTAGAAGCTAAATTTATGCTGACTGGTCATAAAGTAAAATGTGCATGATATGTAGCACAAATTTCATTACCTGGTTTGGATGAAGCATTTCAAAAAATATCTATGACTTCTTTTGACTTGTGGACCCATCAACAGAAAACAGCATTTACCCAAATTATTATTGGTGTACTGCTACGGAATTATGAGCAAAAAATCTCTTGTTTGTTAAAGGTTTAGGAATAGAAATTTTTATTATGTAAGTCAGTGCTTTAGAATAAATTGTTGCTGTGATATCTTCTTTGTATCGCACAAGATTCAAGATGGTTTTTAATTTTTCTTACGGACAAGAAGATGCTCCCTCATAGACACCCTTATGTTTACATTGAGCTCTGCAAACGCTTCTTCACATTTTATATCACAAAACGTCCTTTTTCATCTACGGCTATAGATCAAGCCCTTTAACAAAACATCAAAATCATTAAAATAGATGGTGGAAGTGATCAAATTTTAGTTGGCCCAAGTGAATTGAGAAAGTGTCGTTATACCATA
>NC_061159.1:34536787-34564287 GCF_022113875.1 Hydra vulgaris | reverse complement strand
CGCAAAATAATAAGTTTATTTTAACGTAAGTTTTAAATTCCTTTGTTTTACGGACTTGCATGGAAACATACATAATTTAAATGTTTTCAAACATCTTAGTGCGGAAAAATAAAAGAATATTCGCGAACACAAAAAACCCGCCAAATATACGAACAGCTAATTCTATTGGTTCAAAAAATATTAAACGAAACTTCTAGAGTATTCAAAAAGTACTAACCGAATGTCCTGAGTATTCTATTAAAATATTTTAAAAAATTGTATTATTTGAATGTTGTTACGTTTTCTTAAGATTTCTAGCATAAATTATTTTAAGAATATACTATCAAACAAACTATTATTTTAATTGTTAGAGCCACATCTACAAAGCTATAAATGCTTTAAACTAACTTTATTTGTTTACAATAATAAATGTTTAAAATTTATATTTTTGAACTAGTCAACGACGGAAAAAAACACATACTGAAACTTTTTAGTCCCTGAGTTTTAAGTCCCTATTTCAACTTATTGCACCTCCTAACATCGAGTGCAATCCTGTCTTTCTAACACGACTACTTCTGCCTTTCACTCTAATATATCTTCGTTCTTCCTAAACTCACTTTACTCTTGGTCCGTAGAGCGGGTTATGACGCTCCTTGGGGAGCCGTACCTGTCTTTGCGGTACCTTGGTAATGTGGCCTCTATATGGCAACTAGCCGGAGGAGGATAAACCACAATACCAACTTGTCAACGTTTTGTAAATATATTATAAATTTTATTAGTATATTCTTATTTTATATATATAAAGGATGTATTTTTTATGTATGTAATGTATTTTTATGTATGTAATGTAATTTTATGTATGTATATTTTATTCAAATGTAATCTTCTAAAGCAATTTGTGCGATTGATTTTGTAAACAAAAATACTCTTAATAATAACTGCGTTTTCAATGAAGCTGTTAATAATTGTCAAAGTTAATACAAATAATTTTAACCACTAATCCATTTTCCTCAGTGTACCCGATAACTGATTCTTTCCCCCAAGAAAGAAAAGTTTTTAAGTACTTAGAAATTGGTTTACTAACTTCTACTATTTTTGCTTCAGCCATTCTTACAAACTCTTTATACTTAGAGTTACTTTTTTCTGTTTTAAATACTAATTAAAATTACTTTTAATTAGTAATTTAGTAACTTTTAATTAATTTTTTCTGTTTTAAATACTAATTAAGCAGTATTGTGAAGCAGTTCCGCTTCCTCCTCACAATGTAATTTAACGTTTTTTTAAATTTCTATCTAGCTAATTGAATTTCTACAGTAACTCAATGATTTAATAATTTTTTTTGTTTATCTTATTAAGAAATAAGACATAAGTATATAAATAAGAAATAAGTATATAAATAAAAACTGAAAAAAAGACATAAGTATCTAAATAAAAATTACATATACTCTTTGATAAATCGAAGAACTTTAGTTTCTTTATATTTGTTACTTTATATTAAAAATGTCGCTTAATTTTATAAAAAAAATTATAAAAGAGCGACGTTTCAAAAATAATTGCTCTAATAAATTTATTTTGCTTAAAGTTTTTTCACGTTAAAAACTATTTATTTTTTAACTGTCTCTCATCGGTCCAGTTAATTTTAATGCGTTTTTTTTGTTTGTTTTTAAAATGTTCTCATAGCGACTAAATAATCTGGCCGGTTTTTCGCAACTAAATATTATTTCCGTGGTCAATTATCGAGTGCAATCGCAACCCGCTTCTTGACCAAGCCTGTCAAATGCTTCTTAAGTTGAGTTTGTGGTTTTAATAAAACATGATAATTTTATTGATACCATCTTGCCACAGCTTGCACTTGTTACTGCCTTCTTATATGAGCACAAAAAATTTACTTTCTCTAAGCTAGATTGATTAGATTCAGTTTTCTCAGATGATGAATGGACTACTTTGTGTTTTGTGCTTGGATACGGGTCTTTGTAAGCCTATTCCAAACCGAACTTTTTTATATTTTTTTCTTATATATCCAAGCATTGCGGATCCGTTAAATACGAGTCTTTTCCAAACCTACCATTTAGATACATACCTATTCCACACTTATTATTTCTATACCTATTTCTTATTTATTTCAATAGTTTTTAGTCAAACAATTTTGTTTTTATAAAAAACTTTAGGAACCAAAAAATTGACAGTGCGTTGTAATCAGTGTTGTTTTAGGAGATTTGAAATGTTAGTGTTTGAAATTTTTTTCAATCTCGCTTATTTTTTATTTTTTTTGTTACTATTTTTCTTTATTGTTATTGAGGTGCCCCAAGAAACCTAACGGTCTTGTCACAGAGCAACGCGGAAGTGCATTTAACCAGGAAGTTGACGCCTCTTCCTCACTGTAACACGAAATATCAAATTATATATTTATAGCAAAAAAATAATAATATAGCAAAAAAAAAAATTAAAATTCAAAATAAAATTTTAAAGTTTTTCATTTTATAGATATATTATACGCGATTATTCCATATAATGCCTGCAAACTCAACATATGCTTAAGACGCTTACACTTTAGGACATTTGTATGTAATGCTAATCAAATGAAACTAGTTTTATCTAAGATCAATAAAACATAATCATAAAAAAAAAAATATTTTTATGATTATGATTACAAACTGAAGAATAATATTAAACGCTAATCTAAATGGTAAGTGAAAAAATTTGTGCTCATTGACGTCGGTTTGTGGCAAAATAAACCTTTATGCGTCAAGTTTCTTTTGCATTCATCTTACATATTTTGTTTTCTTATGTTTTTATTGCATACAAACGCATAAAAATATATAAAACTGGTACAGATATATCGTTTCACGGATAGGAGATTTTATTTATTACAATAGTAATAAATAAATTCTTTGTGTCTTCATTTGAATATATCCCATAAATTTTATTCCATATGTCTTTAATATAAGAAGTTTTCCTAAAAAATTTAAATAAAAACTTATTTTAGTTTATTTTTCAAATTTTTTATGCCACAAAGTGACGTCACATACGCAAATAAATTGTGGCTTCAACGTTTTACGAAAAAGCTGTGTCTATCATTTTTAATGGTCTAAGAAGCAGAACGTAATTATTAAAAAAAGTTTACTTATAATCCATACGATCCTGAATAAAACGTTATATAAGTGCTTTTATAAGTTTTATAAGTCATATAAGTTTTTTTACATTTTATAAACAATATATTTAAACAAATAACATATTTGTTTATATATATATATATTCATATAGGGATGGTTAAGCGGAACAAAATTTAAAGAAAAAATTTGTTTACATTAAAATTAAAAAATGATTTGTATAATGTTTCTTTGCAAATATTTATTGTATTACCCATACTGCAGTCTTTTTTCAATACGCCTGAAGTTAAAAAAAAAAAAAAAAAAAAAATCTTATTTGACTTTTTTAGCTATTTTAGATTTATACAACGTTATTGAATATATATTTTTAAAGAGTTGTGAAAAAAATTCATAAAAATTATTCGTTTCAAAAAATGTTTTACAAAGAGTGTCTTGTAGAGTAACATTACATAATTTCGTCCATCACTCAATCTAGCCCACCATTTTTAATTGCTTATATGTCAGTTAACTCAGACGTTGCACCATTAAAAAGACGTTTTTTTAGAGCAGCAAAACAACTTTAACCTCAAAAGAATCGCATATAAAAAAGTATCTGTTTAAGAAAAAATGTTCATTTTCGGTAATTTTTTTGCTACTTAATTTGCCGAATGCAAACCAGCTGATGCAAATCTACCGAGTTATTTATTTATTATGCATGTTAAATTATAATTCACTTTTATCCTCCAGTGTTTAATCTCTGATTGTAATAACATTTATCATCGTTTGAAATGGTAGAATATGCAAAAAATTATTTTCTACTCAATCTACTAAATTAACTAAATTTCGCCTACAGAATAAATATATCATCGCCCAATCCATTTAATCTCGCTCAGGTAGGCGAGAATAGATGCATCATAATATATTAAGACTTACACTATCAGCAGTTTTAACAAAAAAACCGTGACCCCCGTTATGTTTTTATTAATTTGGGATGACATATTTAAAAAATTATTGAAGAACAAAACCATAAAATCTTGTAAGGATACATATTAAGAGCGTAATCTTTTTAAATGCTTCTAAAGGAGTAT
The DNA here is from genome assembly GCF_022113875.1 of Hydra vulgaris. Lineage (NCBI taxonomy): Eukaryota > Metazoa > Cnidaria > Hydrozoa > Anthoathecata > Hydridae > Hydra > Hydra vulgaris. The sequence goes on along the minus strand of NC_061159.1, from coordinate 34,560,131 downwards.
TTTTTATGTGTTTTTATTCTATATATTATATAAAAAATTATTTTATAAATTAATTACCCTTATTTCAACATCAATGGCATTATCGTAGAAATGAACCCGAAACTTACTTGAAATTGCTTTGACAAAAAATAACGATATTCACGTGAATTTATTTTTAATTGCCTTCAAAACAATACTCTTTCTCTGTGTATTATTATTAAAGAAATTAATTAAAAAATAAATTGGTATGATTCTGCGTTGAGTAATTGTATTAAAAGCTCATGTTCATCAAAATTCAAATAAATTAGCTAGATAAAGAACAAAGAAAGTATTGCAAATAAGTAAACTTCGTCTGCTACTGGATTATTTTTTTCCTGATAAATATTGGGAGGAGAATTAGAATTTTATCTTTTTATGCTATGTTATTTTTTTAGAAATGATTTTTTAGTGTTTAGAAATATTTCATTTGCGATTATTTTATTTATTTTTGATTTAAAAACTAATATTTTTGTTATTAAAATAACTAAAACATTAGGTCCAAAACGTTAGGTTCAGAAGGTCCAAATCTCATTTTATGCATAAAAAGAATATTTTTCTTTGTCTTAAATAAACTTTTGTAATAACTGAGCTAAATGCTTATTTATTTCATTGTAAATTAAGTATTGCGAAGTTTTAAGGTTAAGATTAGGTTACAAATACTTAACATATGGTTTTCACCACGTGTAAATATTTGTAGCTCTTGTAAATTTGGAACAATTTATTAAATTAATATGAAATTCATACTGCAATTTAATTTATCTTGGTATTGTCTTGAAAAAAAACATGATTAAAACAAGAATTGGGAGATGTAGATCATTACCATGATTTCACCGGATGTCGGTTGAAAAGATTGCTTCTGTAGCAGAGGCTACAATATGTTATTATACAACTCATCTTCATGTTGGTATAACTCCTTTAACATCTGGTAGCAGTACTCTTGACGTTTGTTAAATGAAACAGCTACCAACACTTGATCTTTCTTTAACTTGTGACAATGGTTCCAATCATTCCATTGATTAATCAGTCACTGTTAAGAATCAGGGCCGAGTCCTGAAATGGAGTGAAGAAAATACAATATGAGTAAAAAAAAAAAAAATACGGTAAGTGCAACTAAGCATGTCAGATCATAGCCATCATTTTTAGTGTGTAAAGCAGCAATATTGTACAATTTGCCATAAACAACAATGATAAAAGTTGTTGTTGGAGTAAAGTCAGAAATAAAAACCTACCCTGCCATATGCTCTGGAAAAAAAACTTATTGATTATGCCAGCAATAGAGCAAAGTTAAGGGTAGGTTTTGGAAAATTACTTTGCCTGAATTATGCTGAAAAATTTGCCGCAAAACATTAATTCAACTTCAAGAATGGACTTCCAAGCAACCAGTGGTGGACTACGGTTAACCACCGGCATTGGCATAAATTTACTCTGCAAAAACCAGAGTATACTGCTTCGGTTCGACATTAGTGTATGGATAAAGAAAAAGTGTCAAAGTACTTTAGTGCTTTGAATGACATCATGGTGAAAAATGGTTTTCATGTTAAACCAGAATCCATATGAAATATCAATGAAATTGGTCTGCAACCTGACGTAAAACCAAGAAAAGTGGTTGCACAAAAAGGCACAAAAAACCTCCATAGTCAAACGAGTGGAAATCACTGTATTTGCATGTATGAATGCAGAGGGCAAGTTCATTACACCCCAGGTTATAGTGAAGGGAAAGACATCCAGACCTTTATGGGGTTTTAAAACTAAGTTTGCGCCTCTGGGAACAAATTGGAGCTGGTCCTATAGTGGTTAGACTAAACAGGCCTAGCAAAACTCTGGTTTACCAAAACATTTTAAAAAAATATTGGTCCACAACGTCCTTTGTTATTGATTCTGGATGGGCAAAATTCTCACAACTTTATTGAGCTAATTGGTTTTGCTATTCAGAACCAGATACATATCGTTGAAATGCCTTCACACACATCAAACTGGCTTTAACCATACGACTGCATCTTAATTTAGCCACTGAAGCATTATTATCGCTCTACAGCTCAAGACCTGATGGGTCAGTTTCCAGGAATTTTTACTTGTCGTTCAAATTATTTAGAGATATTTGCTTCAGCTTGGGAAAAAGCAATTTCTTCTAGCAGCATTACATCAAGTTGTGTGGAATTTATCTATTTAATCCTCAGGCTAGTCCTAGTAATGCTTATTTACCAAACTATCTACACATAGCTAAAGATTTATCAGTTAATACAACTGAAAACAATTGTTTTTTGGTTAGTATTGTACTATCATGTTATTGTTATTACTACTATACAATAAAAATTATTATGAAAACGTTGGCTAGCAATTGTGACTAATATTTTATTTACAAATTGATAAAAACTCTAAATGAAGCTTAAAGTTTACTAAATTGCATTTCAATAGTATTATTTATTGTTTTCTTAGGAATTTTTAATTATCATTTGTTCAAGAAATTAATTTTTCAGACGTTGATGCTTCTATAGATGCTGGTAAAGTTGCTAATTATGTAGAACGATTACAAAATGGCACTGAAGAAGATAACGCAGCTCACAGTTCGTTACAAAGCAATATTTCTATTTTGGAAGGAGAGTTTGTTGTTTGTAAAAATCAGCTTGCATGTGAATAGTTTTACCAATCTTACTAACAAAAAAAAAAAGGAATCTTAGAACCATTAAACTTTAATTCTACTACTGTTTCAGATTTTCCGTTTGCAAACTCTTCCTACCCTGGTAAGTCAATCATTTACAAATCAATCAATTACAGTTTTTTTTTTCATTTCATTTGATCAAGTAATCTATAGTTGCATGGTAACAATGCAACTTTTAATAAATTTTTAGTTTTAAAATGATTCAAACTTTTTAAAGTTATTTAAATATTTGTTCTTTTGTTTAATATATATATATATATATTTTTATCAATGCAGGTGATGGAAATGATGATGTCTTGACATATCCTCGGGCCACCGTACGAATAAAGATAGCGAACAGAAAAGGTTAGCTTAAATACTTCGTTTTAACTTTTCAAGAAGTATACTCAGCAAAACTGAAATATCACCAAGACAAAATCCAACACGAAAAAGAAAAATGCGAAAGAAAGCAACTGCGATTTGTTAATGCTGCTAAGCAGCTTAAAGAAAAAGAAGAATGAAAGGTATTGGCGAAAAAAAAAAAAAAATTAGAAAATTGTCCAACAACAAAAAGATGTTTATTTCATTATCATCTGAATTACAACCATTGGTTGATCCCGAGAACAATACTGTCTAATATAAACTAAATATTTTACAATTTTTTTTTAATAACTAAAAATGCATACAGTTTCGTCTTATCTATATAAACTTTTTAATTAAATTTGTTTATGAACACTCTAATGGTCTTATTTGTGATAAGACCTAATGGTTTTTTTCACTAAGCACCGTCTTAAGGGGTTCACCATTTAATTGTAAAATCACTACAGCTCGTAAGCATTGATGTGTTGAAACTATACTTTATTTACACATTTTGGAATTACAATTGAGATTGATCTCAGAATCCAGATTCAAGTCAGAATCTAGGGAGAAAGTTCGCATTCACAAAACTCCATGGTTTTATACTTTTCTAATAAAAATGGTGCTATAGAGCATAGAAATTAACTAACGAGATTTAATCTCATTAACCTGTATATAACGTCGCCCTACGCAAGTATAAGTTCTTTTTAAATTTACACACTGGGCGACTTTAAATTAACATGGCGAGATTGAGTTCAAGTGGGCGAGAACCAGCGATTTTGACACAATGTACAATTTATAATTGTACCGCCAACTACTTTGATAAAATCTAAATAATTTTACATAGTTTTGAAGCTGAAAGAAAAAGCTATCTAATGATGTATAGTTCAGCTGTACAAGTCTAATAATGCCTGTCGATTTTAGTGCAGATGTGGGTGAAGTTTGATTAAGTTACCCAAGTATTTTTTTTTAATTTGCGTTTTTATTGAAATGCGTAATATAATAATATTACAGAGTTTATGCAAAATATAAAATATTTTTATAGAAACTATAAAACATTTTTTAAGAAAATATAAACAAACTTTAAATAATTATAACACATTTAAAAAATAATAAAACAATCTTTAAGAAAATAAAAAAACATTTAAGTTGATTATATCAATTATTTTATCAGCGTGTTGCAGAAAATTATACATTAACTTCTTCCGCAATTTCAATTAACTTCATTTCTTTAAGAATTGACTTTCTTATGGTTTTTACAATACCCTTTGTAATAATTGTTCTTTTTTTTCTCTGATTTTTTATTTATCGATTAAAACAACAAAATAAAGCTTGAACAATATTTTTTATTTATAATAAAAAGGCATTATAAGGCATGATTGTTTGTTTATTGCATTTAAAAAGTTTTCTCTGGATAAAAAAAAGCATTTATTTAATACGGATATAGTAATTTTTTTGATTTTCATTACACTTAATATAAATTTTAAACTTTAACGAACATTATTCACCATAATAGATCTAAATATTTTTTAATATAAAACTTTTATTCCAAATATAACAGTCTGATTCCTAACTTTAAAGTATGATAAATTTGATAAAAGACTCAAAAAAGTATCTATTTAAGGTACTTATAACTACTAACTAACTACTGCGGTCCTTTTTCTACTTTTATAGTTCTCCTCTTTTTTATAAATAAACCTCATAAATTCCGAGTAATTACGCAATTAAATGTTTTATATTTAAAATAGGGTAAAGTGACCAAATTCCAGCCGCATCTTTACAAAATTGTTTCTACAGACATATTAACAAAGAGGTCTATATGAAAATTATACATTTCTAGAAAGATAAATCTTTCAGCATTTAGGATATAATTACAGCAATTATTATAAATAAAAAATGTTTGATAAAACAACGATTACCAAAAGTATATAAATTTGACCAAAATACAGCCACTATGACCAAATTTCAGCCAGGCGTATGCGGAATGAACCAAATTACAGCCAATATAAATAACAAGCTTTTTATAATACTTTTATGGGTTGGCATTTAAAATATTTTAAAATTAATTGAATTACTAAATATTGAACCAATAATTTTTTTGATGTGATCTTAAACATTAGTTAGAAAATGATTGCTTAACTTAATACTAAGCATTCATCAACAAATAAACTTAGTAAGGATGCCTAAATCTAAAAAAAATAAGTTTTCAGGACATGATTTTAAAACTATTAAAAAATGATTTTGAAACTATTTTAAAAGATTTGCATAGAATATAATATTCACATTAAAAAAAAAAAGAATTCAGTGAACTCTATAAAAGACTTTTTTAAACACTAAGAACAAAAATTCATAACAACATGATCAAGTTACACATGGCTTTTTTATACTTTTATTGGTTCATTTTTAAAGCAACGGTTTTTTTCTAGGATTATCTTTTGACAATACCGTTGCTTCCTTTATTTTTAAGTTTTGTAGTCTTTTCAATTTACGCATTTCTTTTTCCTTTTCATTTTGAGCTTGTTTTTGCTTCTGCTTTAACTGTGACTCATATGCTTCCTTAGAAGTAAGCACAAAAAACTTGTCTGCATTCTTAGCTCTTTTGCTCTTTGTAAAATTTGGATAAGAATATGGCAAAATGTCATTATCTCCGTCTCCTGGATAAGATAAATTTTTAAAGGGGAAATTTGGGGCCAAAGATCTAGTTTTTGCAAAATCAGAAACTAAAAGAGTTGAAACTGTAAAATCAACTTCATGCTGATCAATAGGCTGTTCAATTTCAGAGTAAGACATAATTCTAAAGCTGTCTTCAAACTTACTAGTAAATTTATTACTTGCAGCTTTTAGTTCTATAGTTTTCATATTTAGTTCTACTAAATCATCACTCCTATGTTCTACTACGGTTATTGGTTCAGCTAAATAGTCGTGATCATTTGCTACAGCAAATCTTGGGTTGGTAATTAGATGTTGTTCCAACTCAATATCTGGTAAAAGTACTTTTGTGCTGTCTGTTGTTTGCTTAATCTGCTTAACTATTGTTGTATTATCAACTGTTTTAATTTGATCAAAGAGATTAGTCATTAACCTGTCTTCAGAATACACATAGTTTGGCAAGTAAGCTTCAGCTGGAATAATTCAAGGATTATATGGAAAGATTCCACAAGATTTAAAGCCAGATTTAATATTAGCTTTGGTTAAAAGTCCTGTAAAATTGGCCTTGTTTGTTATAACCCCAGGCTGATTAGACATCATATCCAGGGCTGCTTTATTATATGAAACTTTGAATGGCTTAAATACAGTTCGATCACAAGTTTAAAGCCAATTGCTTGTATGAGCAGGTAATTCAACAATTTCAATTCGGTTTTGTATGGCCATATCTATTAACTCTACGAAATTATGGGAATCGTGGCCATCTAAAATTAAAACTTGTGGACGTTGTGGTCCAATGTTTTTTAAAAATGTAAGCTCAAACCATAGTTTTGCAATCCCTTGTTTAGTCCATCCAGATTCACTTGGACTCCAGTTGGTTCCTTCAGGGGCATCTAGAATTTGAAAACTTTGAAGGGATTTTACTGTCTTTTCTTTTGGAATCACATGAGGTGGTAAGGCTCTTCCTGCTGCATTCACACAAACAATTAAAGTAATCATTTCTCGATTTCCACTTGTTCTCATATGTAAATATTTTGTACCTTTTGCAGCAACTATTTTGTGCGCATTAAAGTCTAGCTGCAGTCCTGTCTCATCCATGTTCCATATTACTTCAGGCTGACAGTCTTTAATGACTTCTTTAAGTGCAGTAAAATAATTTGGCACCTTTATCAGATTCATGCATTGATGACGAACTGATGCTGTTGATTCTGGTTGTCGAAGAGTTACTTTTTTGTTATGTCGATTGTTAAGTAGTCGCCACCATTTATTAGATGGTTTGCCATTCTTAAAAGAATATCCATATTTTTTGGCAAGCTTGCCAGCATATACCAAGAATTGTTCTTTTCCAAAACCAATGCCCATCCTAGCTCGGTTGTCTGCAAAATCGAGTAACTTTTTTTCAAGATCAAGCGGCATTAAACTTTTTCTTCCTGCTTTTGCACCAAAAATTAATTGCACCTGGTAGAAAGACCAAATTCCGGCCAGGTTTATACCTGGCCGGAATTTGGTCTTTCTACCAGGTGCAATTAATTAAGAAATACAATCTATAGTAATGATCAACATAATTATAAAGCAAAAATTGTCTTTTTAAGAAATATATTTATAGTTTAAAATAAATAATATTTCGTTAAGTAATAAATATTTAATACTTATAAGCTTCAAACAGGATGCTTACATGATATTTTAACTATAAAGTAGTACTTTTTTGAGATAAATATTTTTTATGATGTTACTTCTATTATAAACAGCCGCCAACTATAACAATGCTTTTTTTTTATTGGCTGAATTCATACCAGTCTCAAAAAAGTAGCATTTACAAACATAAAGCAGAAAACAAGACAGAAATAATAAATTTAAAATGTGGCTGGAATTTGGTCACTGGCTCGAATTTGGTCAGTGTACCCTATATGTTTTATATTTAAAAATGTTTTAAATTTATAATGTTTAAATAACTAATTAAATGTTTTTTTTTTTTTTAAATTTGTTTTATGGATTTTTTTAAAAATGTTTTATATTTTTCATAAACCCTGTAAGACGATTTGAAAGACAGTTGCAGCATATATTTATAGTAAAAAAGTAAAATAAACTTTTAATTGTCAAATAAAAGTTTTAAACTTTTATATAGCTACAAGCTTTTTTTTTTTTTTTTTACTTCCACAGCACCGTCTTGAGTAGCAGGACTTTCTTATTGAGGTTTTTTTTATTAAGTTTCAGACAACCTATTTTTGAGAATATCCGCAGCTTATTAGGACTAATTAACTGAGCACATTAATAACATAAAAAATCGTCAATAAATTGCGTCACGTTATAAGGGGAGGGGGTATTGGTGGTTTTGTGACGACTTATACAAAACTTGCTACAGTTTTGGGACGAAAAGGGTGGGGGAGGTCAAAAACGATCAAAATACCGGTGACATAATTTATGGACGATCCCTAAGTATCTCAATCATCGCACATACGCAACAAATAATCTCTCCCGGTGATGTTTTTTTATTGTTTTATCAAATTATAGCTTTGTTGAAATTCTTTCGTTTGTAAATATGTATAATATCGTTACATATGTTTGTATATAATCTCTAAAAGTATTTTGTTTTTTAAATAAAAAAATTAAAAAAAAAAAAATTTCGTTAGTTGTTGGAATTAAATCACGGCTTACTTATTCAGAAGCTCGGCGCGCTATTCACTAAGCCACACTGGCACTTTGTTAAGCGATGACTTTTAAAAATATATATAATTTTTTTTAACGGAAAAAAAAGTTATAGATCAAAATGAAGGAGAGCTTGACGCAATGCAATTTTCATGTGAAAATCAAACTGTAAAACTTGATAAATGTTTCAGTATGTTTTAACATATGTTTTAACATTACTTATTTAAAGTTTACGTATGTTTGGTATTTGCATACACGTTTTCTTAAAAAATTTAGTGCTGCAACTCTTTTTCACCACTACTATGGTTGCAATGGCTGCCAAGGGTTTTGTGTCGAACAGGCTTGAAAGCGCTCTTTTAAGTTCAGTATTTTTAATTAGATATAATAATATAGCCATTGGTCAGAAGACTTACGTAAAAGCTTAAGTCACGCGGTTTAAATAAGCATAATTAAAACGAAATAAAAATTTGTTAAAATTATTTTCAATCAGAAAAATAATTAAATTAGACTTATATGCATTTTCAAGATTCACTTCCTTACAACAACTTTAAGCAAAGCAACTAATAAATAACAATAAACAAGTGTTGGGTGTGCCATTACAATTCAGGGAATTTAATGTGAAATGTCAATGTTTAATAAACATGGATGGTACAGAAATTTTTGGAAACTTTTATTCAGAAAATCTCCTTTATGTAAAGTTGTTCTGTGTAATTCTAATTTTGGTTTTTAAATGAACATTTAAAATGCTAACTATTTTATCCTATTTTCTTGCGGTTACAAATCAGGTTACGAAACCAGACAATCAGGATATAAATGTAGAAGATGATATTGCATAAACAGGTGCATTATGAACAAGCGGTAGACGGTATTCTAAAAAGATTTTTGATAATGCATAAACCAGAGAAGACAGTGATCCAAAATATTTGTTAATGATGTTTATTAATTTTATTAGTAATCTTTGACCTAATCTTAATGTATACTTTTATTTTTTGCTGATAAGATTAAATTTAAAAGATATTTTGTAGAAATTGTTACTATAAAATCTCTACTGCAAAAATCTTGGTCATTTAATTTTATTAATTATCGAAAATAAACAAGTATAGTGCACAAACATTTTTTTTTCTAAATCCCCACTATATGAAAACGTTGTATATAAGTTTATAACTTTATATATAGTTTTAAATAAGTTTATAACTTTATAGTTTTATAAAATGAAAACAAAGTATAAATAGTATAGTATAAAATTTTTTAAACATATTATTATAATGTTTGTAAAAAATATAAAAAAAAGACTTTTTATAACTATATCTTGTACATATAAAAAATATTATATATATATATATATATATATATATATATATATATATATATATATATATATATATATATATATATATATAAATATATATATATATATATATATATATATATATATATATATATATATATATATATATATATATATATATATATTTATATATATATATATATATATATATATATATATATATATATATATATATATATATATATATTTATATATATATATATATATATAAATATTTATATATATATATATATATATATATATATATATATATATATATATATATATATATATATAAAATATTAAAAATTAAGACCATTTGTAACTATACCTTATAAATTTCATTACTTTTGTAACTATATCTTAACTCCATGCCGTAATATTACGGTTTTGTGCATCTCTTTATATTTCCCACTTGTTCATCAGTAATTAAACGTCTTTAATTACTGATGAACAAGTAGGAAGTAATTACAGAGCTTTTCTTTCAATAATTATCTTTTAAAAGTGTTTAATTTATTTTTAAATATGACAAATAAGGAAGTTCTATCAGTGCAAAAATAATTATCAAAAAGTAAACATTTACTCACAAAAAGATAAAATTTTATACATTTGATGAATCAATAATGAAAAGATATATTTAACAAATGATTATTGGAAGAGATAATAAAACATTCATTCTTAAAGATGGTGTATGTTACAAAGACAATATTCAAAAAGGTTCAGCATACGAATGTGTAGAATGTGGTGTAGGACTTTTCGCAGCTCCTTGCTTTTTACAAATATCATATAAAAAGTGAATGTTAGTGAATATATTTTTAAAATTTGATGTATATGTAGTATGATTTATATATTCTTAAACTTGAATAATAACATTTTGTATTGTTTAATAATGTTAAAAAAATTAGTAAAAACATTTTTTATTCTATTTGTAAAAAAACAAGATGAATTTAAAAATACCGGACATTAAGAGACCACTTAAAAAAAAGAAGATACACTAATCGCAATCGTTATTTAAAAAAACACGGGACCGTTAAATGGTTGTTTATAAATTTCAAGATCTATTGCTCTTACTACTTCTTCTTAATTTTAATTTATATTAGCTTTAAAACTTAAATAAATTGAAATAACGTTAACTATATCAAAAACACGTTTGGACAAGATCTAAAAATTTAACATATAATTTTACTTAAACTAAATCTAAACTTTTTATATACGTATAATAGACGTCTGAAATACGTTTGAATATAGTCACGTTAATCTTGATTAAAATTTTAAAATTATCAAAACTAGTCTTGTTCTTTGTTAAAAGGTTAAAAATGTTCTTATACATATATGTACCCATCTTGCATAATAGAAAAAATCAACAATACTTGCAAAATCATCTTGCATAATAGAAAAAATCAACAATTCACTTAAAGATAGTTGTAAAATTCCTTTTTATTTTTAAACCTAACAAACTGTTTTTAAATTTCCTTATATTGCAAAACATCTGACCTAGCAAAATCAATATTTCATTTATTTATCAAGGGTTATAGTAAGTTTGTTACCGTAAGATTAATATTTACTTTTCTAAAATTGTATAATTTTTTTTATCTAAAGGTTACCTGTTAATTTTGAATCATTCGTAGTCTACAAATTTGTGTTTGTTGGATGTAAATTCTGTTATACTGTAGAACTAAAGACACAATGTTTGAACACTATAGAAGATATAAAAACTCTCTTATTTATAAGCACTCTCACTCAAAAGAAAAATGTTTTACTAATTATAGTGATGAGTTTTTTTGACTTCGTATTGTGCCATTAAAAAATTAGAATTAAAAATTAAAGAGCGTAATAATAAAGGTTGGGAAAAGTCAGATATAAACAAACAAGTAAACAATTTTAAATTAATCTTGCTATTTAAAAAAGTTGCTATATTTGACATTTTAGTTAAAATATATTTTAATTTTTTTTTTTATTTCATATGTAGGAAGTTTGCCTTTTTGTATATATAAAAGTTTTGACACTAGATTTGGTGTTGCAGAATCCATTATAAGATATAGATTGTTGGTTATTTTTAAAAGCGCAAACATTAAATTATTAAAACCTTTAGTCTTCAGTTACCTGATTCACATCTTTTTAAAACTATTTCCACTAGTTCTGGAATCTGATAGTTACAACTCAAGGATAATGTGTACACCATTAACGAACTTCATTCAAATAGTCGCTGTTAATTGATTCGATGAAGGAGTTTTCTAGTTGCTACAGTGTCAACAATGTAGTGGGAAGCAAAAAACAATAAAATAATTTTTAGATGCTTTTATAATCCTCAATATTTTTTTGATGTGTTGCTTAATTATCTAATAAGTGTAGTATAAACTTTTTTTGAAGGCAGTATGAAAAACAGAAAATATTTATATTACTTCAAATAAGTGTCTGTTAGGACCTAACCATTTGGATGATATAAGGCAAGTTCAGAGTTGCAGTTCTAACTTGTTTTTTCTATTTATTGCTAAGTATTTTGACTTCTTTTTTGGTCTTGTAGAAATACTGACTCATTGACATTATTACGAAAAAAGAGTCAAAATTAGGTTTTCAAAAGTTTTTGGCCCACTTGTAGCATGCTATTTCTGTTTCTTAGTTTTAGTTATAACATAAAATATTAGCAATACTTTCTTATAGATTTTTTTTTTAACTGATTCTATTGGAGCCATAGATAAATGTTTTAAAACCGTTGTCTCCATTTCCATTTTATAACATTAAATAATGTGCTATTGAAAAGTATTGCAAGTGGTTTGGTTGTGTAATTTTCAGTGTGATTTCCAGTGTTTTATTGAAAACACTGGAAATCACACTGGAAATCACACTGGAAGCTCTTGGGTTCACCATTTATTGGTAAATCATCTATTATTATTTTAGTTTTATACTTTATTTTTCTCGATCATTTTTATTGATTTTCCAAAAAATTTTATATTTTCATACTTATTTTTTGTCCTAACCCAGTTAAACACATGCCTTGTTATGAATAAAGTTTGCTTCATATGTTTGCTCAATGGAGTTTTTGACGCCGTAAAATTCATTGTTTTTGCTTTTCATATTTATCATCGTTAGCTTTTTTGTTCTGTTGGTAATTTTTTTTGTTTATTTCTTGAATTGGTATTAAAAGAATATAAAAGTTATTTATATATATTTAAAAGATAAACAAGTAATAAACTAAATACAAAATACTTTAAATATATGAAAAAAACTGAGTGATATTTATTTTTTTACCAGCAAATTTAATTAAAAATGACTTTTTTTTTTATTAAAAAAATTTGATATAGGCTTTATTTATCAAAATGTGTTAGCACTTATTATATTCAAACAACTTTAATGTACGCTTCGTACATATTTATAATGTTTACAAGGAATTTCATTTTTTGTTAAACTAAAGGTGGAGTAATAGTTTTATTGTATTAACTGAGAGATAATTCAGGTAAAAAAGTATGATTTGCTTATTAAAAATAAATAGTAGTCACACTTATTTTTAAAACCAATCAAGTTAAACCTTCAACTGTAAGCATTAAATGGTTTAATATGAAAAATATAATAAGCATAAAGGTTAGCTTATTTTAAATTTATATGCTTTTAATTATATAGAAATTACAGAACTAAGTTTTTAAAAACCAAGCAAAGTTATTAAAAATAAATATTTTAAAAAAAAGCTTTATTGCCAATTGTCGCCGAGTAGAAGTAACTTATAAAACTAACTTTGTCTAAATAAATATTAACATGGTTTCTAGATATTTTTTACAATTTTATTTATTTTTATACGAAATTATTATATTTGTAAATAATGAGCCTAATGCTTTATAAAGACGCTTGTCAAACATGTTTTAACTTTTTTTAGCCTGTCTCTACTTTGCTTCTTCAGACTCCTTTTTTTTTGAAGTCTTTTTTAATTTTCTTTACTTTGTTCCTTGTTTTTTTTTTCTAAGGAAATCTACTTATTTATTAAGATTAATTTGTTCTATTTACAAAATATCTAAAATTTACTTTTAATTTGTTAATGCCTTCATCCTTACACATAAAACACACGGTATAAAAAAGGCAATTACTACTATTTCACTAGCACTTTAACGACCATTGTTCAAAATCTTCCACATGTCTCATAAATCAACTTCTTCTTAGATAAAAAAATAACAGATTATCACAAAGAAAATTTTAAGTTTGTTAAGAAATTAAGTTAAAAAATACAAACCTAACTTAAAAATAAGTATAAGAAAAAAAAAAAAAGTTTCTATAATAGCGTAATTTTAACCACCTAAAGCAAAGGACAGACTGGTCATATGCTAAGTTACAGTGTAATCTTAACCACCTAAAGCATGGTCAAACTGAGCACATGCTAGGTTTTTTGTGTAACCTTAACCACCTAAACTAAATAAACTAACTAAATAAGTAAGATATTGAGAAAGGAAAAAATTTAGAACTTAAATGCCAGAAGGGTCAGTGGCACTAGAGCCAAACCATTTAGAGTGATGATAACAACCATATTGGCTAAAGAATACAGAGAAAAAAGTTTAGTCAATTTATTCAGAAACAACATCAAAAAGAGTGCATTCTTGAGAAGAAGAATGAAAAGAAAGGTAGTTAAAAATCTTATTGTAAATGTCTTTGTAAAGTTTCAATAACTACAATTTCACTTAATTAAACATAGATACCCTTATTAAACACAAAACAGCGTGTAGAAATACATATCTACATGCTAAATAAAATATTGGTATCCTTATTAAATAATTAAAAAATTCCCTGCATTAATATGTGTATATAGTAAATAGAGTTTTGAAAGTTTTTGAATTATTGTTAAAAAATGATTAAAAGTGATTTATTTAATGAAAAAGTGATTTGTTTAATGACAATTAAAAAAATTTGTGGTTACCATTTTGAAAAAAAAAAAAATCTATTCTTTTAAAGCCAGTCCATTCAAAATGTTACTACATGTGGTGTTGTCTACTTTTCTAAAAGTTTAATTGTATGGTTCAAATTCTGATGCCTTTGGTAGCTCCAAACTTATTATTGGAAACAAAATTAGATCAGAACCTTAATCAAACATATCAAAAGCACCTGCCTATTTTATTCAAAGATTATTTTATGTACACAATCAAGCTACTGCTTTTTTATGATTAATAATGATTACCAATTTAATTGTCTCCAAAAATTATTAAAATAAAGATTAACTAATCTAATAATTTTGGAATTAATAAAATAAAGATTGGTTGATGTGGAAACTTTTAAATTATTAAATAAGTTCAGTTGTTTAAATATTGAAATTATTTGTAAATAATAAAAACAGATTAAACACATTACATTAAAGTTAGAGTTAGGCGTAATATTTTATCAGGTAATCATTAGTGATTTTATGCTCTTTTTTTTTTTGAAAACATTTATATACCAATAATATATTTTTAAAGTTTTTCTTATATTTTTTGATTTAATAATGATTAATAATTTAATTGCCTCCAAAAATTGTTCAAATAAAGATTAGGTGCTGAAATTCTGTGGGTAAGTTCAGTTGTTTAAGTATCTAAATTAACTGTAAATTTAAAATATGTAATATATTTTATATTAAATGCAAATAAGAAAAATAGATTAAGCATATTTTATATTAAAGTTAGAGCTTTTATTGTTTGTATCATCAGCTTATCAACAATATTTGTATGCTTTCTTTTGTTGAAAATACTCATTTACTGTTGTATTAAAAGTTTTTCTTATATTTAGGCTATTGTTTGGAAGACACAATTGGAGATGATGACTATACAGGTGTATACACATTGCCAAATACCCTAGTTAACAAGTCAGTAACAAAGCCTTGTCTGTACAATACAATTGCTAACATAACAAGACAATGTATTTGGAATGCTGTTTTGGCTAAACCTGAATGGAAACCTGATGTTCTTTCATTTTTGAATTTTTGTCCTTTAAAGCCTAGTACAACATGGCAATCAAAACAAATTATTATTTTGGAAAATGTTGGTTATATCATTGTTTTTTTGTTTTTTTTAATAACAAAGTCCTTTTTTTTGAATTATTAATAACATTTAGTTAATTAATTTTTAATTATTTCATTAAAACTCAATTACTTAAGATATACAGAAGCTAGAACAGGCCACAGTAAAGTTTATTAAACATATAACAATGTTTGATGCTACAAAAATTCATAAGAAGATTGTGGCTGTTGAAAAATTATTTAGCATCATTTAATATACTGATTCTTTCAAATCATACTAAATTAGAATTGGTTGCTTTAAAAAATAAAGTTTTTTTACAAAGTTGGTTATTAAGATTAATTTTAAGATATTAGATTTAAAGTCAAGTCAGGTTATTCTGCTACTGGTAACATGTAAACCACTACAACTTGTTTCATGTCCTGCTACAATTTAGGATATGCTATTAAGGCAAAGACAAGGAGATACCTACGCATCTCCTAGTCTAAAGACAAGGAGATGCAATAACTTAACAAACACCTTACCCTAATGCTCTTGGTTTAGTAAAGTAAAAACACTCATCTTAAACAGACTTATCCGGATACTATCTTGTAAAAAGTGTTTTAGGCAGAGAATTTGGAAGAGTAAGCAGATTCATGAGTAATATGATGTTCAATTGATGACAAGCTTTGCACCCCTTCTCTATTTATTAGGCTGACGTGAATGTATTTATAAAACATTGTTTCTAGTTTAGGGTTATGAATGCTAGATCTTCTAGACTAATTGCGTGTGATTTGCTTGTGACTTTTTGTTACCTGCGGCAATATAAACAGACTCAATCTATTGAAAGAAAAGCTGGAAGTGGGATTAAGAAAGGTTTTAAAGATAAGTATAAAACAAAATTAATCATTTGATCCATAAAGGCAAATCCATGTCAATTGCTAGAGATCTTGCGTGAAAATTTTTAAATCATTGCGTGAAAAATACTTAAACCTTAAGCATACAAATTATATTGTTAAAAAAAACTCTGAAGCGATCCATTTATGCAGAAATTAAATTAATTTGTTGCTCAAAAAAGCTAAATAAACTTTTATTTTAAACTATATTGGCATGAATTCACCCGTTTAAAAACTAAGTATAAATCCTTTGGTAAGCTTAGTAAAAATCCATAGACTATTCTTTAATGTACTTTTATTTGACAACACCTAACTCTATTAATTCTCTCTTTGTTTTATATTGCTCTTTATCACAAGAATGCAGCCTTTTTGATATTATTTCTGATCAAATCGACAAAGTTATTTCTTTTAGCAAATATTGTTGTTGTTGATAATAATCATCACACTTAACGGCGTGGCTCTAGTATCAGTTAAAGTGATGGCTTTTTTTACTCCCTCTAAAAAATTTCAAATAAAGCCTCACCCTTCTACATGATTTTCCTCTCATTGTGCTGCTGTAACTTTCGATTGTAACATTTACTTCCATATCCAGATTTTAGGCATTTAAAGATTTTATTTAAAACAAACATTTTACGCAATACCAAAAATTTCTGTTTGGTGTTGCCTAAAACCATTTTAAAAATATTTTGTCTAAAGCCAAAGTCCACTCAGGTCACAAAATCGCATATTTCATCTGAAAACTAAGGCTCCTGAGACCTGTGAAGAATCTTTAACAGGGTCTACGATAAAAGCAAATATGTCATTTTTACTCTCTTGCACGATTCAGATTTCGTTACCTCACCTTCAGACAAAGCTGAACTGTTTGCTAAGAACTATTAGGTTTTTGAGTCTTTAATTAACAAACAAGGATTAGATAGTTATGGAGTGGTTAAGGCTCTTGCTCATGACATTTCTAGAGCCTTTGATAGCATATAGCATGCTTGTCTTCTTCATAAATTCCTCTCTTATGACGTTTTTGGTAAAATCTTCAAGACTATAAAATCCTTCCTTACCAATTCATTTATAAAAAATGTTCTCAATAAACAGTACTTTGCTTCATTTGCTGAAACTTCAGGGGTTCCTCAAGGTTCTATCCTTAACCCATACTTTTTTTAATTTACATTTTCGATCTCGCAGAAACTCTAACATCTAAAGTGGCATTTTTCGCTGATGATACTACCATTCATTGTTGCTTTAATAACAAGCCAACACTCTCTGATTGTTAGAAAGAAGGCGTGTGAGATTAAAAAGAATCATAATGTGGCTCTCATATGCTGATCAACTTTAACTCAGATATAATTAAATTTTTTTTCAGCTAATATAGATGTTGCTTTATTTATGAACGGTACTGTGCAATGAGTCATCTAGCTTTTGTCTTCTAGCATAAAACTTTACTTTCGACTTAGAAATTATATATCAAATCCATCACATAATTACAATCTGCTAAGTTTGCACTTCTTTATCGTGTTCGCTACATTCTTGCTCTGGATCTATTTAAATCTCAAATCCGCCCTTGAATGGAATACTGTTGCCATATCTAAAGAAGATTTTCAAATGGTTCTTATTTCCTTTTAGACTTGGGGAAAATACGCATTATAAACATATTTAGACCTGCTCTTGCATCAAACCTTTAACAATTACCACATCATCGTAAGATGCTTCCATTTCTCTTTTCTATAAATACTATAATAAGCGCTGGTCTAAAGAGCTCATGTTTCTTGTTCCATCTATTATACTTCATTTGTGTATTACTTGACATTCAATTAGGTCTCATCCTTTTAGTGTGAATAACTCTAAAACTTCTTATTCGCCTAGTTTTTTTTCTCGAACATCAATTCTTTAGAAATCGCTTCCTTCATCTTGTTTTCCTGACTAATACAATTTGCAATCTTTTGAGCCATCTCTTAATCGTTATTTTGTTTTATTAACTTCATCTTTTCTCTTCCATTAACTTTTAAATCTGATATCGTTTGCTTTCAGCTGTTTTGGAAATAAAGATGTTTTTTTAAAATAAATAAATCATAAAGTGGTTTTGAATGTTGGATTAAGTAATTTTTACATATTGCCATTTTCAGATGGTTTGTTAGGTTAGTATTAGGTGTTCCTTTCTATGTCTTTTATCCTTTGGTTTTAAATCAAATTGTTAAGACACAAAGTTCATTATTGAAGAGGTATAATATATCAACAAAGTTTGAAAAACTGGCATTTCAGAAAAGATGTTATAAAAAGATATAATATATGAGTTATAAAGTTATTTATATCTTTAATTATGCATGTCTTTAAATTAAATTTAGTCTTCAGTGTGACATCAGCGATCTTATCTAAACCTTTATAGTTATATATATGTGTGCATTTATATATAAATATAAGTATACATAGTTATATATATGTGTGCATTTATATATAAATATAAATATGTGTTGACGTAAAAGAAACAAAACAAATTATACAAAGAAACAATCGGAATTTGCTAAACTTAAAAGAACTCTGCCCCCTAATAAATTATTATCGCAACATTCATGCTCAAACCATTTAGATGAAACACTAAAGAAAAAAGAGTTCAATAGTGATGCCTCCGTAGCCATTGAAGAAGTCATCGATGAAGAATTAAAAGAATTTAAGTTAACTTAGTTATCATTGCAGATGCACATTACAATTAAAAAAACTGCTCTGACTAGCGGTCACTACAGATTATCCGACAGAACAACAGCAGGTATTGCCTCAGGTTTTTTGCAAGATTTTGGTATTGTAATCAATTATGATCACAGTTTAATTGTTGACAAAATAAAATTAGAAGAGCAAAAGTGGATAACTGTTCACAACTTCAAATGCAGAGCAAGAAAAAATATAACCTACTTCAAGGACTGTATTTTGATTGGAGGAAGGACAAAACTCAAGTTGTTGAAAAACTTAAATTAAAACGGTTATAACGAACCATGAAAGAGGAACGTTACTCAATTTTACAAGAACCAGATTCCGTGTACGTTGATCATGTTTCACCAATTTTTGGGTCTGCTGAAAACATTTTAAGAAGCATTATTTCATATTTAAATGGAACTGGATTTTCATTTATGAACTGGACGTAATCGTATGCGATGGCAAAGTTACTAACACGGGATGGAAATTTGGTGTTTCCCACAAATGAAAACTGTAAAAAAATGTAAAAAGACCAATGCAGGGGGGAATTAGCCGCCATTCAGAGTTATTGCAAATAAAAAAAAAAATTAGTAAACCGTTGTTTTATATAGTTAACACTTTTTTTAGATCAAGGGGTATTTCCTGATGTACTAAAATTATAAAAAGTGTTTTCTAATTTAAAAAAATGATGATCATTCTAACGTTTCCAACTACAGACCTATATCAGTGCTTTCTGTGTGTTTGAAATTATGCGAACGCATAATTCACAATAAAATCTTTGATTATTTTACTAAAAACAATTTCTTTTATACAAAACAATATGGATTTCAAAAAAATCATTTAACTGAACATGCCTGTTTTGAATTAGTTGATCAAATAAATAATAGCTTTAACGAAAACAAGTTTACTTTAAAAATATTTATCGATCTCTCAAATGCTTTTGACACTTTTGATCATTGTATATTGTTAGGAAAGTTAAAGCATTATAGAGTAACTAATAAGATCTACTATTGGATTAAAAGTTACCTCACGGATAGAAAACAATATGTTCTAAATCAAGAATATGGGATACTTAAAATCCCGTGTGGAGTACCGCAAGGATCAATACTTGTTCCTCTCTTATTGATAATTTATGTAAATGACTTAAATAATGCATCAGTAAAGTTAAACCCAATTACGTTCACGGATGATACAAACCAATCTCTTAGTTTGAAAAAACATGCGTGTAGAATTTTTTATCAAATATTTTTGTAAATGTTTGTATTTATTTCTTTGTATACCTAAAATTCCAATATAATAATTGCAAAATAACTTTGTAATTGTTAAAATAAGTTTGCCTCGTTATATCTTTAGTTTATTTTACATATTTTTATTTTTTTACTTTTATATCTTAGATTTTTAAAATTTTTTTAAACAATTTATAAATTGAAATGACAATATTATAATATAATAAGGGTCTCTATAAAAAAATTGAAGTGATATTGCATCATTCATTTGTTCTTTGAATTCCTTTCTGTTTTTAAAATGTTTTATTTACTGATATTTACTACATAAAACTCATCTGTAATTTATCGAAACAGCAAAATATAAAATGAAAGAAATAATAAATAATAGAAAGAAATAATAGTCTTCACAAATAGAGTAGAACATGTATTTGAAACGATAAAATTGCCAAGATTCCTACTTAATGGTTTGCTAAAAGTAATAGACCCAATAAGTAAGAGAAACGCTTTTTTCGCACATTTAGAAAACTTGCTTTTAACAATGGTATTAGAGAATTGGTAAGAAATCTAGCTTTTCAAAGATAGTTTATTAGGAGTTTTTAACCACAATTAATTAATTTTTAACCAAAATTAATTTCCTTGCTACCGACTATACCCAGCAAACATTAAGTAGTTGGGGCGACAACGGACCGCTGACAGCACTGATGCCGTGCCGACGTCGGCCGCCCGCTGCGTTGCCGCGTTGTCTTGCACATCGTATTTACATCGGTCCTTTAGCAGCAAGTTGCAGGCGGATCGACAGCGGACCAGTGGCGGCAAATCACCAACTTTTTTACAGCGGCCCGTCAGCGGCAAACCGATGATGGAGCGATAGGAGAATAACATAGGATCTTTTAAAAGTTGCGACTAAAATTTGATTGCATTGATATATATATATATGATTAACCTTGTATTTTCGCTTGAATGGAACCGCACTTATCGTTAGCAAATCAATTTTTACGCCTAAAAGAATGGCACATCAAACACCTTTTAGCTTTGCGCACAGATATAGCCATTAAAAACTTAATAAATCAACACGAATTTAGTAATATTGCTTGCACCAAGAAATACTACCCCAACTGCAAATTATTAGTCATACGTTGTAACGCTTAAGTTCAGTGAGCTGATATGAACAAAAAGAACAATCAGAAGTAATAATAAAAAATATTTTAAGGTAGCAATTTACAGTTACAACTAAAAAAGAATATCAAAGTCAAAATAAATTTATTTTTATCTAAAACGTAATTTAAAAGGTACATAATATAAACTTGCGTTTAGCGAACCTACTTTAAAATATTTCTAATATAAGTAGTTAATTTTAAACACTTTATAAGTATATATTTTTATAACATTTCGATCGGAAACAAAATAAATTCGTGAAGCCATAACGTGTCGAAAATCGATTTATATTGCAGACTTAACTTTCACCTGTAAGCAGATAATATTATATAATCAAAATATTGAAACAGACCGGTTTTTGTTATACTCGTGTGTTTAGCTATTACAACGACCATAATAAACTAACTTTCTCAGTCTTTAAAGGCATTTCCGTTTAAAACGGTGTAATCATCAATTATTGACAAGTAATACACATGCTAAGTGTACCTATATTGAATAAAGATAAATTTAATTTTAATATTGAAACATAATTTAACACATAAAAAAATTAAAAGCATTACTTAATTTGAACATAGTTTTCACAATACAAACAAAAACATAGCACAATGAAATAAACGATGAAAATGCCTTTAAAAAATATTTAAAAAACCAAATGAGTGACTGAGATAAAATGGATAAGTAAATAATTTTTTTTTTCAATAAATTATTTGTAAGTATAGATCAAATAAATATGTTTAAAAAAATATACTATAGATTTGCAAGTCAAAAAAAATATTCTATGGCCATGTCAATAATCGATCCATGGTCAACATAACCCTATGGCAAGGTGGAAGTACAAGGTGTCCAAAAATGTAAAGAAAAAATAGTAAATCTTAAATGTAAAATTAAATTGTTTGAACTGAATTTTTAAAGCAGTGCTTTAAAATAATGAAAAAATAAGAAAAACAAGAAAGAAATAAGAATGGTAAAATAAGAAAGGCAACCTTGACTACTAATTTTTTCAACCTTGAATACTAATTTTTTCTTTCATTTGCTACAGCAGTTGAGTACCAAGATTTCCTGTTTGAATAAAATTTAATATAATCAAACAGTAATCAAACATTGTTGAACATTAACATAAATCAAACAGTAGACAGAAAGAATAGACTAGAAAATGTCTCTTTATTTAATGCCATAGATAAATTTGATGATGGGAACAGTTTTTTCTTGGCCTGTTCGTTTTTTTGGTCTAGTCGTATTTTTTGTCTACCATTGCGGTCTGATGCACTGCGCAAAAAACGCACAATCTCATGTTGAAAGTCCCATTCAGTGGCTGAAGATGTTGCAGGATTTCTTTTGACAGCTCCTAAAAATTAATTTTAACTTAAATTTAAGGAAAACAATATATATATTTTGCAAAGTTATGTCATAAATATATTTAGAACTTTTTTAAAGCTACACTATTTAATAATAAACAGATTAGACACAAGTAACTAATAATTTGGAATAATTAGTACCTCCCACCTCAAAAAAAAAAAATTACTTTCAAGCACATGTCGACATTGTAAGTCTTTTAGACTTTGTTTTACAAAGATGCTTTCATTATCTTTTCTGGTAATACCAGTCCAGTTCAGTTTACAGCAGAGGTTATTTGTGAATAATGCAAAAGTCATTCTCCACACAGACTCCTTTAAAGTCTGACCTCCTTTGCTAGCCACTGCTATTATCTACAAAAAAAAAAAAAAACAGAAAAGGCAAGCATCAGTAATATATACACAGAAAAAAGTTTCCAAATTAAATCATTTAAAAAAATCAAGACAAATTAAGGGCACAAAATA
>NC_061159.1:34519287-34531787 GCF_022113875.1 Hydra vulgaris | reverse complement strand
TCTAACAACTCCTAAGCATACAAGATGCATGTAATCACTCGGAAACTGGGTTACCATACCAACACTAAGTTAAACAAGGATAGATTCTTTTATATGATGTTCTTTTTGCGCCATATTTGAAAAGGAATGATTGGTCCTTAGTTTAGCTTGAAGATATGGAAAAGTTACTCTTCCTGCATATACACCTTTTTGACAGCATTTATCACAGCCAAAATAGGCTCCATGTCCTTTAACTCCTTTTATAAATGATCTAGCTGGTGTATCACAAATAAAAGCTGATATAGCAAACTTATATACTTTACCATTAATATAATTACTAGAATCAAATAGAGCAATACATTCATCAACAAACGTTTTTAGAAATTCATTACTATCTTTTGGTTTAGAACTACCATAAAAAAGACCAATTATAAATGGAGTTTTATGTTGAATATTGTTTTCAACATTTTCAATTAAACTTAGTATTGGCCAAACTTGCCCATTGCAGCTTTTAAACAATGGTAAGCCATCAATATTGACTTGAATTTGTATACAATCCTTTCTCTTTAAAAAACTTGAAATATTATTTAAAATACCTTGTCTTATGCCAAAATGACAATATTGTCCTCCAGTTATATTGGTAACAGGTACAAAAGACTTTGTTTGACGCAGAGTGCGTGGATCCTTTGGCAATTCAGGAAACAGTTTACCTAAAATTTTTAACAAAAATGATAAAGCTGCATCGGTTATAGCAAACTTAATTGCCCACTGCACCAAACAATTTTTTAATTCTTCATCGTTACTATCATCACTTGTTTCTGAATCTGATGATTGGTCATCATAAAGATAATCTGATGGGTAAAATTCTGAATTGGAAACTGTTATATTACTGTTAGAGTTCACTTTATAATCAATATTTTTTGCAACTAAAGGAATTGATTTCTGAGTTAAAAATTTTCAATTGGATATACTTTTTAAACACAATAATTTTACGTAATCTGGTGATTGCGAAACATTGCTTGATTTATTGTTAAGATCTTTTCCAGCCAACATGTTCATCCGGGCCCTAGATGGGGCCAGTATGGGCTATTTGATGAGCCCCACATGGGCTACCCATATGGGGCCCAACTAAAAGTTGGCCGCGGGCGCCACATGGGGCCTATATGGGCTACATTATAAAATAAAAAAACCTTCCTACATTTTGCATTTTAAATATTATTTGCTTTTATATGGGTTAATCACACAGTAGGGTATCAGTACTTCGCTAAATAAGTGAACAATATGTTTTACCTATACTTTAAATAAGTTTGTTAGCTTACTTATTTTTGTATTGACATTTTTTTTTTATTATTAAATAGTTTGGTTGACGATCTGAATGGACTGTTTAGATATCTGAACAGTCCATTAATCTTGAAATTAATCCAGATTTCAGATAGTATATTAAGTTTAGATAATATTTTTATATTCCGCACACTGTTCAGTGAACATTATACAAAAAAGTAGTAAAAACAAAACAATGCTTTGTATTATAATATATTTCATATTATTCATCATTCTATATCCAAAGGTACTTCTCGGTGAAGCCTTGTGTTTTTTAAGGCTTTAGCACGTTTGGCTCGTTTGTCATCTCAGTCTTGTGACACAAAGCCAAGCCCCTCACATTTGATTACTGATGTGCATTTCTCGTTACAGTTTCTGCAAACAAAATAATTTAGATTTGAATAGTAACTCATAAAAAAAAGTAATATTAACAAATTTCAATAAAACAAATTATTACTTACAAATTATCTGGAGTTTTATTTACTTTGGTTCATATGTATTTGTGTTTGTTTTCATTACAGCACTATTACGGCTATTATCCTCCACAAAAGTACAACCTCCTTTATCAAGTTAGTAATCAACCTGTTAAAGGGAATAACATTAATACTTGAAGAACAAAAAACTAACGAGTTGGAATGGTTTCTAAAGAACTATAGAAATTATATAGTTTCTACAGTTAATTTTTGTTCTTCAAGTATTCTTCATCGACACTTCCCAGATAACTCATCAGTTTTACAACTGGGTACCCTTCCCAAGTTAACCTATTTTACAAAACATGAATGAGTATTTTTATTGTGACACTACCACTAGGAATATTATTATCCTAAGATTTTGAGTCCCTAATAAAAGGGGGGGGGCATTTATTTATTAATTTTTGGAAGATTTTTCCACCCACACCATGCTTATTAAGACCCTCTCGTTTATCAATTTTTACTTGTTATTAAAAAATAAACAAAAACCAGTGAAAATCGGCCTTAAAAATTAGAAAATAGTTATATCAGTGTATACAGGATTTAAAAATCACAGAATAAGTATATCTTGATTTTTCTAAAATGAGCTTTTTATTTATTTCTCACCAATATATAAATCTTATATCAAAATATTAAACCATATTGAAATTAAGATAAAAAAGCGATTAGAAAATGCACATTTGACTGCAAGTCAAGCTTGATTTAAATAGTTTTGTAAAGAGTATTAGTTTGGATTTGTAAAGTGAAATTTTTTTATAAAAAGTACTTATATTGTAACATAAAAAAATTTCCACCCACCTCCTTTTATTAAACCCCCGGACCCCTACCATCCACACACCCTTGTGTAAAGGACTCAAGTGCAGGTGAGTTTCCTTTTGTTGATTTAAAAATTAAAAGCACCTTTACTAAAATTATTACCTTTTCCTTTTTAGCACACCAGTTGCTTTATTTTTGTTTTCATTTTCTGTAATATTCAAATCAGATGTGTTTTCTGAAAGCTTTAATTTCTTTCTTGCTCTTTCATAAGTAGCTAAAGGGTAAAATAATAACATTTTTTTGAGTGAATGTTTTATATGGTGTTAAATGTCATGTTGAAATATTACCTGCCTTTCCTAAAGTTCGAACATTACACTTTTTCAATGCTGGATTAGGATTTGCTTTTTGGCTAACCAGCTTTAATACTTTTGAAAGAGGCAAAAACTCAGGCCAAAAACATTTATCTTCCTCTTTTGTGAATAACCATTAAACTGGTATAACTTCACTGACTGAGTCGTTAAATGCAACTATTGCATACATAATTTAAATAGAGAACAAATTTTATCAATATAGCAGGCCTCGGCAAAAAGCTCTTGCTCAAACTCCCCTAAAACAGTTTACGAGAGCTATATACGGCTCTCGCAAAAGTATATATTTTTCTCATAAAAGAATAATTATCATTTTAAATAAAACAAAAAAAAAAAATTAAATAAAATAAATGTCATTTTAAAAAAATTAATTGCATAATATACTAAAATGCTTTTTAAAAGGCAATATTGTTGCAAAAAAAAAAAATTAGAATTAAAAAAGAGTACTGGTTTAAATGAGGAGCAGCTTGCACAGCTCCCCAAGTTTGTTTTAAGAGAGCTTTTCTCCGCTCACGTACTCATTTATTACCGCCGAGACATGATATAGGATTTTCAGCACTTAGTCAAAAATTGCAATAACCATGATAAAAATAATACGGCTAATGCAATAACAATTATTTTAAAAAATATATACTATTATTATATATGTAATAAAATCACAATGCACAGAAAATAGTGAAAAGTAACCATATATAAAAAATTTATTTTACATCTTGTTTTATTGAACTACTAAGATTTATTCACTACATGAAAATTTATCAGCGATATTTACATTTATTGACTTTTATTTAATAATTTTTAACTTTTTTTTGTAACTTTAACAACTATTATTTAACATATATAGAATCATTCCATCCCAACCGAATTCCCCTCACTGAAACTTATTGACTTGGCACATAAGTCCTGAAAATTTCTAATTAATATCCAATATGATTTAAAAAAGTGGCCACTATTTTTATTTAGCCATTAATTACAAAACACTCTTAGATTGATATGTAAAAAAAAATTACTCTACTTAACATGAAATGACTAATTATTAATAAAATACTAATATTTTTCAAACAAGCATAAAACAAAAACAAAAACATTAAACAAAAGCTCTTTATTGGTGAAAAAGGGGCATTAATACAAAGTCTCTTTTTATAGGCATTATAACAAATTTGCAACCATGCTCTAAAATGCTAATACTTTTGAAGTTTCCTGTCAAATTTTTAGCAAGGTATATTTCTAACTGAGAGGATTTTATAGGGTATTCGAAAAAGAACTCCAATTCTTTAAATGTGTCATATACAACAATTGCTTCATTATCTTCATTAAGAAGAATATTTAAGAGCACTGATGATTTTCTGATTATTTCAAAACAATTGCCCCCTTGTGCAATTGACGCAAATTTATTATCTCTTTTGGTACTGTTTTTATTGCTGATAGTAACATTGATTCAAACTTTGTGGCACAGGCCCTGATGTATGTTTTTTTTTTTTTGAATATGGCTTTTGTATTTGATGTTCCTTCAAATATTTTGTTTTTATAGTTAATGGTGTTTGACTTCTCAGCCACTCGACATACAATCTGTGCAATCGGATTTTGTGGTCGACGAACCATTTTTTTAAGCATTCTTAACAAATTTTCAAAAAGAAAAGGGGAAATATTATTTAAAGCTCCGAATCTTTTAGAATCTTGAATTATATGTAACAATGAATGCACATTATAAACTAGTTGGGCTTCTCCACAAAGTTCTTTAAAATTAGTAACAAAATTGCAATAATTTTTCAACATAATTTAAGTATTCTACATATCTGACTAAATCCGGACTTAACAAATATTTCAATGCAACAGAAAGTGAAACTAAATTTTCATAAATTACTTTTGGTACAATACCAAACATTGTCAATGACCCTGTATAAAGTAAAAACTGACAAAACTCTGTTGCTTTCCATTGTTTGTAACCACTTAAAGATCTTGGTTTGCAGTAGAATTTTTTTGGCATACTGTTTTGTAAATCTAGTAAGTTTGCTGATATATTATTTACCACCTTTAATGGAAATCGGTACTTTTAGTCTCCTTTCATCTACAAATTTATCATTCTTTTCTGTACAACTAAAAGAACTAAATGCATATAGTCTAATCATTAGATCGCCTTTAATTGAGTTAGGTTTGGAATTAGTTACTCAGGTACCATTAGACTAATCGTACCTGAGTAACTAATCCCAAACCTAACTCAATTAAAGGTGATACAAAATTAGGTAAATAATGATCTTTATCTATCTGCAAACAAAAATCACTACCAGCTCTTAGTCTTGCATTGACTTCAGGGTATATTACTTTATGTCCAATATATACACCTTCCTGACAGCATCTTTCACAAACATAATAGCCACCATGGCTATTTATACACTTTAATTGAAGCATTTAAATAAGCTTAATAATGTTTTCCTAAATGGTTTAATTCCCTACACATTAAACTTTTCATTTCATCAATAAAGTTTCTTAAATACTCAGTAACTGATAAAGTTTTATAACGCAATAAATATTTAGCTATTGCAAAATTATATCACTTTAGATTATTATGAGCTTTTTTTTTTCAATAAACACACTTGACGGAATATTCCGTAATCAATTCAAACGGAATATTCCGTCAAATTAGTTAAATGAGCTGGCCAAAATGGGACCCATCTGGAGCCCGTGTCTTGTAACCCATGTCCAGGTTAAAAACCACATGGGGCCCATATGGACATGTTGGCTGGGTTTAAGCAATACTCAACATCAGCTAATACCTTTCATCTTTTTGTCCAAAAGCTCATTATTGAAACTTAACTTTATCTTAAGTTTATAAAAATTTAATATTAACTAAAGCTGGTATATATTAAAAAAAATAATGCAGATAGATAATAAGCTTTAATGAAATTTCATTATTTTATTTACATTATGATAAAACATTGTTATATAACTTTAACAATATTGTTATAGTTATACATGTTTAAAAAAAAAAAAATAGTCTTTTTATTTTTGAGTCTTAAAATATAAATCTATATCTATATTTATACTTTACATTATAAAGTAAGTATAAGCTCTAAGTAAGATATAAGTATAGTTATATGATTATAACAATGTTATAATCATATAAATTTTAATCTATAAGCAATAACTATAGTTATACTTTATAAAGTTAAATATACCCAGTAAGCAGAAAGACGTTTAAAAGACGTTTAAAAGATGTCTTTAAGGAGGTCTAAAAGGCGCACTTATAGGCGTCTAGATCATAAGGCTAAAAGACAACTAAATGAAGACGTCTTTATAAAAACGCGTTTTAGACGTATGTTAGACGTTTTTTTCAAGATAATTTCAAGTACATGACGTAAAATTTTCGCGTAGTATGTGGTATATATTCATTGTATTTATAACATAATATATTGTTATAATTTCGTATATACAAAATAGGAACCAGCAATCAAAATAATATTGCTGTAATCACCACCAACGGTTGATGCATCAAAGATGAAAATAATATGTAACATTAACAAATATATATCAACCCAGTATTTAAAACATTTCTAACTTACCTTTAGTTATAATATAATTTGATATTCTCGTTTCTAGCTAATTTTTGATCGCATACTTGACTTATTATATGGCTTGTGGGTGTATAAAAACTAAAAGTACTGATATTTAACTTATATATTATTCTTGCCATTTTCACTTATTATCATGATCAGTCAACTATCTATTAAAAAAGCAAAATAATTATTAATAAAAAAAAGATATATTATTATTATAGCAATTATTTTAGTGATTCCTCTGACAACAATATTAGCAATTGTGTAAAAAAGTAATTTAATTTAAAGTAATTTACACTTAAAACTTGAACAAATTATTGAAAATAATAAAAACTATGTTTTTACTTTGAATATACGACATCTACTTAACGCGTAATGACAAAGCCGTCAAAAAGAAGTCATAATGACATATTTATAAACAGGTCTCAGAAAAGACGTCTTTTAGCTTTGATCTAGACGTCTTTTAATGCGTATTTTACGCCTTTTAAACGTCATTTTAAAAACGCATTCATAAAAGACGTCTAAAAGATGTCTTAAAAACGCTTATAAAAGTGCGTCTT
Organism: Hydra vulgaris; assembly: GCF_022113875.1. Lineage (NCBI taxonomy): Eukaryota > Metazoa > Cnidaria > Hydrozoa > Anthoathecata > Hydridae > Hydra > Hydra vulgaris. The sequence goes on along the minus strand of NC_061159.1, from coordinate 34,524,780 downwards.
TACCTAGACTAGTTTTAGACGTCTATAAGTGTCTAAAATGCGTCTTGTGCTTACTGGGTAGATATTGTCAATATCTACAAATATTGACAATATCTATATTTAACTTTATAAAGTATATATAATTTATATTGTATATATAATTTAATATTGAATCTATATTAATAATTTAATATTGAATCTATATTTATTTTGTAAATACAGATTCAATATAAAATTATAAACATAAATATACAGTTTATATTTTAAGACTCAAAAATAAAAAAACTAATTTGATTTTTTTTTAATCTTATTCATTTATTACTTTGTTAATTAACTATATTGTTATACATATATTACTTTATTAGCGTTATAAACATTAATTGAATTATTTTTTAAAAATAAATGAATGTAATAATAATAATTTGAAGAATATATTTAAACACTAATAAAAAAAAAATCATAAAACTTTGTTATTAAACAGTCTCAATATAAACATCGATCGATCAAAGTGTCAGGCGCTTGAAATGCTTGTTTAAGGTGTTATTACGACAGCGTACTGTTATCCAAAAGCCAACTCTAGATTTTTGTTGGCAAAACTATAGTGCATCGCCACCTATTTACCGAAGCTGGCATGCCTGTTTAATAACGCATATTCAACGAAGCGTTTTGTCGCTGTTCAGCCGGCAGCGGCAAGCCAACAAAAAATGGCATAGTGGACCTTCAGCGTTTTTGCAACGACGGCAACCCGCATTAGGTTTAACAGTGGACCAGCATCGGCATACCGGCGGCGGTTTTACGCATCACGGTCCGATAAAAGCATGTTTGCTGGGTACATAGATAGATTTATAAGGAGCAAATTATTAAAAGTTTGCAACAAAAGCGAACAAAATTATTAATTCCAATTATTTATTAAAGCAGAAAAGCATTTAGAAAAAATAACGCGGAAAATCAAATATTTTTAAAAATTTCAGGAATTTTCATATATCATTTAAACAACGCTATAAAAAAGTAGTTTATAAAAAGTATAGCATTGTGAAAAACGTTACGTAAAAACGCGCGTTAATTTTGAAATCAACCAATAGAAAATTTTTTATCGGTTAATTTTAAAATTAACGCGCGTTTTTACGGTCCATTAGTAACGTTTATCATAATGCTAAACTTTTAATAAGATACGTTTTCATAAAGTTGTTTGTCACGTTTTTATAAGTTACTTTAGTTTTAATATTATTTGAACGTCTACTTTATTATTATAGGTATTTTTCTACTTCAATTAAAATTTGGGAATACTAATGTTGCTTGAACAAAGAATGAGTTTTAAAAGTTATAAGTGCATTATAAAAATAATAACACTATTATAATGTTATTACTTTTGTAATGCAGTTAGTGACTAGAGTGTTATTTCTTTTGCAATCATAAGTTTATTGTTTTATTTTTTTTTTTTTTTAGCTAACAAATTTAAGTTGATTCTCCCCTTAAAAACAAGGAACACGGTTTTGTAACTAAAGTTTTGAATACTAGATATTTTTCCAGACATTTGCGTTTTACATTTGCTCAATTAAACCCTTGTTGTGATATAAAAATTATATAAATAAATTTTACAAACACGATGCAATTTGTATTTTTTCTATCATTTTAAAAATTCTTTTTATTGTAGACTTCATTCTGTTTTTTTGTTTTTTTTTTGCATCGCCTTATCTAATTTTGTTGCTGAATGTGACTCTAAAGAAACAAAAATAAAAACAGTACACAAATTATTTAAATTATTTGATTTTTTTCTTTTTTTTTCTATTTCAATCTCTTTTTATTTTGTTAGTTTTTTGTTTTGTTTTTTGTTTTTGAAACTTTTTCAACATTATTATAAAACTTGCAAACGGCTGTGTTCACGTTTTCTAAAATAGTGTAATTCCATGTGGTCATACGAGAAAAAAAACCGCACGCCTTTCATGTGAAGGCTTGACAAGATGTCAGTAATGGCCCAAAAAGTTTAATTTATTTTTCTAAATTTTAGAACAAAAGTAGGTTATGGCATCACAGACATGTCAATAAAAAATTTATTTTACATAATGTAATAGGCAAGGTTTAAAATGATAACATTCAATGAATATTGAAATATATTTATTTAGGTCTTCTTAAAACATTTATTTTTTAATAAATAAATTAAAAAGTGTTATTAAACAATAGTATCAGAATAACTCTTTTATTTTTTATTAAAAAAAATATGTAAGGTTATGCCCATATCCCTTTTTTTTTCTAAAAAATAAAATACAAGCTTAATAAAAACAAAATCACTAAAAAAAAAAAAATTAAGATAAAAGAAAAGCTAAAACAAAAAAAAAAAAAAAAAAAATTTAAAAAATTAGGAATGTTCCTTTTTACTTTTTACCTGTATTATATAAATTACTAATTATTTCTTTACTTACTTTTTTTATAATACGATCCTAATGTTGCTATTATAATTTATCTACTATTTTTAAAGTAATATGTAATAATTAAATTCAAAAAAGTAAAAAGTTTTAATTTGCTTGGTAGTTTTTTCTTGAATGAACGCGTGCATTTTAAGAACGCGCTCTTTTAAGTTCAGAAAAACCAAATAACTAATTAGAACTACTTTAAAAACGAAAGTGAAACAACACTATTAAATTACTGTATTAATATTATGATTGTTAGTTTCCATGTGTATGTTATGTAAAATACAATTAAAAGTGCTCAACAAGTATAAACTTGGGACTTAATATATTAATTACTTAAGATTTTTTTTCTCTCTAAAGGTTAATGTTACAAAGACGAACGTTGCAAACATTACAGATGATTTGAATAATGTTATATTAAATGGAAGTCTATCAAAAATATCTGAGATTTTGAGGATTTCAAATATTCTCAAAAATATAATCAATATTAACTCTTCGTCAGATGTGGTACGTGTATAAATTTCTATGATTATAAAAATGTTTAAAATATTATCAAGGTTTTTCCCAAGTTACTAGTTTTAGTGTTATTAATTCTTGACTTTTATATTTGTGTGATAACAAAACAATAAAATAGTTTATAAAAAAAAAAAAATTAAAATCAAACTGCAAACAAAAATAACATCGAAATTTTTGTAAGATTCAAGTAAATTTATAACTTTAGAATTCTTTAGGCTGACTTATCTTTAACCATTTTGAATATCTTTTTTTGAGTAAAACCAATTAGTAATGATGCACTTAAAAATAATAATGTTTTATAACCTTTCTGTTGAACCAAGTTTTGATTTCTTTTGTTATCAATATTCCGCACTATATCTTTGGAAAAAAAGTTTTTTTTCAAATCTTTTTGTTATATATCCAATACTTTTCCCATTTTGAAAGTAAACTGAAAAATTTAATTCTTTCAATGAATGATTTGGTCAGGTACCTTTAATTTTAATTGTGTATTTATTTGAAACTTTTATTGTGAAATGCTTTTTATTAAAATCTTTTTTTTTCCTTTAAAAATTTTTTTGAATCTATATTTACATATTTTAAATAAATTCTGAGTCTGTTCATACCTTTCTGATTTAGATTTGTTTTACCATTTAGGTATTAGTTAGGTTTTTTCGTTTCAGTTAAAATTTTGCCTTAATCTGATGTAGACTTAATCTGATGTAGACCCTAGATCTAATCTGTTCTAGCAAATATGAATTAAATGTAATTGTCAAAGCAAAACATTTCTATCAATTTTTATGCTAAAAAAATTAAAACTTTGACCAAGAACATGCTTATAATTAGGAAAAATTGCCAATAAACAATCAAAGCAGATCATATTTTTAAACTAAAATGTTCATTTTACCTAAAGAAAGTCTTGATATAAAATCTTTTTTAAATTTAGACAAGCAATTGTAATATTAAAGATATTTTTTTTTAAAAAAATTTTCTTTTACGGCAAAATTTTATTTTACGGCAAAATTTATCATTAACAGAAACATTTCTGTGAGCAAAATATTATAAAGCCGCTATAGTATTTTAAATTGCTTTCACTATACAAAATATATATAAGAAGTTGTAAAGGGCATATTTCAGTAAAAGTAAAATAAAAATTTTCTTAATATAAACATATATCTCATGTCTCCCAATGTTTAAACTTACAGAAACTTTGTTTAATTATACATTCTTTACATTGAAACATTTTTCTTCGACCTTTGAAATCAAGTCAAGATTTAACTATAAAATTTGATTTTTTTTGAATTTTAGTTTTTTCATTTGTTTTTTTATTTTAAATTATTGTTTAGGTTAAAAATTGAACTTTGTTATTTTAGGTTACAAATGGTATCTTATCGACTGTAGACAATCTTTTAAGTTTGAATAGAGATTTAGTTAAGCAAGCAAATGAAAAATTAAAATCATCAGTGGTTTTCTTATCTCAACTGGACATTTTGGCCCAGCAGCAAACCTCAAATATCACTAAAGCGATGAAAAATATTGGTTTTACATCATATACTTCATTAGTAAATAGTAAAGCTATATATATTTATTCTCTTGAAATAGAAGGTAATATAAGTGTAAGTATATCAAGCAATGATCCTATAGGTGAATTTACAAACTTAAAAGACTATATAGTTTTTCCTTCACAACTTTTCAGTGAGCAAAGTCAAATCAAAGTTTATTCTTATGTATTTCGAGACAAAACATTTTTTGAAGAAAGAAACAGAAAAATAGATAGTGTGATACTTTCCGCAACTATAAGTGATGCTTATGTTAAAAACTCCAACCATCCAATAAAAATGAAGTTTTCTAGTCAGAAAAGTGTTTTTGGCTCTAGAACTTGTCAATTCTACAATGTTGAAAGTATGTTTTTTTTTTATTAATTTTTAAATAATTTAAGTTTGAATAATAGGTTTCGATAGTTTCAAATAAGTTTTCGATGTTTAACTGAATTCATTAAACGTTTACTTTTAATATCTCAAATTTTGGCGTAATTATATGCACCAAACTATCAAGTTAAGTATTTATAGAGACTCATGAAAGTAAACTAAAAATTGATGCATAACCATTAACTGATATTGTTTAAGTTTTAAATTTAGTAATATTTTTCTATAAATTTAGACCTTGAATTTAGATATTATTAAATATACCATTTTATTTTGTTTTCAATCATTTTACTTTTAATGTTTTAAATTTATTTATGAAGTTTAATTAATATACTTGCTCTAACTTTCTGAAAAAATTTTTTAATCTTTACAATCAACTTGATTTTTTATTTTGTGTTTCCATGTCTCTTAATTTTTTTTAAAGTTAAGATCTAAAAAAAAATATTTATTGAAAAAAAAAAAAAAAAATCATTTAGTATTTATATTATGAATATATTACAATATAGTTATTAAAAACATAACAAATGTATTAGATGCACTTTAGTGTTGTAAATCAGATTTTTTGATGTTTTAAAAAATACACTTTCAAATTCTAAACTTAATTTAATGCATGTGTCAAATAAGGATTTTTGCAATAAATTGCGGCAATTAGTCTTTAGTTAAATTAGTTTTGCGTTTAAATATATTTG
>NC_061159.1:34477903-34507903 GCF_022113875.1 Hydra vulgaris | reverse complement strand
GTCTTTCTAACCGCTTTAATAAAGTTAAACAAGAAGGATTTTTATTTTTTAATTTCCTATAATTTCTGTGGCACCTCTAGTTATATTCTAGGTCCTGTTTTTTTTCTTATCTACATTAATGATTTTACCAAAAACCTTACATATAAAGAGCTCTTTTTGCTGAGACTCACATTTATACTCCTATCTTGAAAAAAATAGAACAGGCAGCCGAGCTTGAATTTGATTTTACTGCGATAAACCACTGTGAGCCACAATATTTTACCAAAGTAACAGATTGGAGCTCACAGTTGCTTATTGTAGTACTGTCGACGTTCTTGTATTAATGAATGATGACCTCACCTTAAGTTCTCTTTTTTGGATTATTGTTTGCTGATTGGTTTATGTATCGTTTTATATACGGATTATTTAATATCGATTGTTCACTAATGATTATCTTCTTGGATTACGTTGACTGATCTTTTCATTATAGCCATATATATATTCAATTGCTATATATATATTCAATTGCTAAATTATTATCTGCTAAGGCTATTTCTCTTTATTGCGCTTGTCATTTTCTTCCTTCTGATTCCATTCTCTGCCTCTAAAAATCTGGTATTCGTCCCTATAGTAACACTGTTGTCATAATTGCGCTGATTTTTTTAATGATGCTCTTTCTCTTCTAGACAAGGTCTAAAAATGCATTGTAAACGTAGTTGGATCCACTTTATCTGCTAAGCTCGAGCCTCTTTTTAATTATTGTAAAGTTATATCTCTTTCTCTTTTCAAAAAAAAGTATCATGGTTGCTGCTCAAAGAAGTTATCATCTCTAGTTCCATCAACTAAAACTCATTTTAGCTTGAATTATTATTTAACAAAGTCACATTCTTTTACTTTATCTTTCTCTGCCCTAAAAACATAACATCTAGTTTGTTTTCCTGCTCATCAGCCCTTAAACATGTTTTATGTCAACTGTTTATTTGCTTTATAACTCTATTCTATTTTTCTAGTAACCTTAACTTAATAGTGGTTGCTTGCAGCCATGTTGGGAGTGAATATTAATAATGTTGTGAAGATATATAACATTATAATTCATTATTATATTTCTTTCCAAAAGTTAACAATTGGTAATGATTTTATGTTTATACACATTTTTAAGATAAATGAATTAAATAATACTATCTCTAACAAGATCAACTGAACTAGCACAAGACGTGTTTTAAACTTCTGAAAACGTACTAAAACGTTTTATTACTTATCTAAGACGTTTTTAACTCGTTTTGAGCCCATTGGGTTCCCAGTGGGCACACGACGTTATTTCGACGTTGATTTACAGTTGATTTTTAGTCGCGACGTCGTATAACCAAAAATCAACGTTGTATCAACGTAGAAAAATTTGTTTAAAACTATCAAATAAAATCGACGTTGATTCCACGTTATTTCAACGTCTATATTACGAGTTCGACCGTTCGTAATTGCAATATGAGAACTAAAAGACGCATGCGTGACTTAAAATATTTTTTATTAGCTTAACAAATAACAAGTAAAGACTTAAAATGTTACTTATTAGCCCAATAAAAACAAGTTAAGTCACACATGCTAATAAATTAGGCCATCTGTTGCCTTTTTATAAGGTTTTGAATTTGACAATTTAACAATAATACATGGCTTAACTTGTGATGCATTTAGTAAGGTAAATATTAAATGGATATTTCTTTATGACCGTATTATTTCATGAGTGTGGATTACAAGTAGAGATTACTTGATATATTATATAAATATAAAATATATATTATATATGTTTTTCTTATATATATATATATATATATATATATATATATATATATATATATATATATATATATATATATATATATATATATATATATATATATATATATATATATATATAAAATATATATATATATATATATATTTAATATTATTTATATATATAATATATATATATATATATATATATATATATATATATATATATATATATATATATATATATATATATATATGTATATATATATATATATATATGTATGTATATATATATATTATATATATATATATATATGTATATATATATATATATATATATATATATATATATATATATATATATATATATGTATATATATATATATATATATATATATACATACTATATATATATATATATATATATATATATATATATATATATATATATATATATATATATATATATATATATATATATATATATATATATATATATATATATATATATAAATAGGGAAGAGTTACCTTAATTGGAACAGTTAAGGAATAGTTATTTATTAACCTAAGATGGCTTTTTACTAACTAATGGAAAGTTTTATTGTGTTGAATTTGGGTATGAAAATGGATGATGTTTTACAAAATAATGATTTATCCAGCTTTTCTACCAATCCATGTGATTTAAAGAGTTTGAATATTTTTTATATTAAAAAAATTTTATTAGTTTATATTAAAAAAATTTTAAAGTTGTATAAAAAAGAATTTGTGCTTGCTCCTTTAGTAGGTTGGTAGAAGGATCAACATAAAAATTTAGCAATTTTTAACAATTGTATAAAGTATCATAACGTACAGTTTAAAGTTGTATTTTTCTGTTAGCTATTTTACATGAACAAATTTTTAATAAATGAGTATTTTTTCTATTATATTTTCTACTATTCTTTTCCAGTTGAAAAAGTATAGTTGGGCAAGCAAAATGTTCATTCGAGCTGTTTGGATAGAAAATACAGAGAAATAAAGTGAGAAAAATCGATCGATAATTTTTATGTGCTGGCTATCATCATTAAATGTAATAAATTGTTTCAATGAAATGCATAAACCGCATCTAACTAATACAGATTTACGCTGCTCAAAATTAAATGTCATGGAGATAATGTAATTTTTTTTTATATAAACATTAAGTCATTACTTTTTTTCCTTGTTTTTATGACATGCTATCATTCTGTTTATGTTGTTTTCAGTGTTTAGATATATTCTTTATTATATATTCTTTATTATATAATGTATTTAAGATCATGAGTTTTGTGATAAATTTAAATTTGCCACTACTAGTGATACTCAGATAGAATCAGATTCAGAAAACGGTAACTATTTTAAAAGATACTTAATTCAAGTATTATTAGTTTTATTTTGATAATAATTTTTATAGGAGCCACTACCATGCTTATGCAAGAGAAAACATAATAACCAACAGAATAGTAAGCAAGTACCTACTCCTGTAACGCAAAAAAAGAAACAGAAAACAATTTTTATGCATACTCCACATACTGTAGCTCAAGGTATTAATTGTCTGTGTGTAAGTTGATTTAGGAAGAAAAGATTCTGAACATTTTTTTCTATGCTTCAGTGATTTACACATTTTATTGGTTGCTAAATTAATACATTTTATTTAGTTTATGAATAATGTTTTATTTTATAAATGTTTTGTTCTTGTGTTTCAACCCTTTTAGAAATTAATTAATGTTTGGTTCTTTTGTCTTTCTGATATATCTTTATTGTTAGAAAGAGATGTTAGTAAAAACTCTTTCTAGTAATTAAAGTAATATCATGACAAGTTCTGAAAATTCTATGGATGAACTTGCAGCAGTAATTTAATGATTATGATAACAGTTTAAATGATTCTTGGGTGAGGTCAGAAGTGATGGGTTGTTTCAAACCATGACTTTTTGCAGTTTTTTTAATTGTTTTTTAAAAAAGTATTTATTAATAACTTAGCCTAAGTTAATCTACTTTTTGTAAATGTACTATAAAAATAATGTGGGGTAATTATTTTCTTAAACCTTTAGGTTAACAAACTTTCTAAAATTGGAGGTAAAACCATTAAGACAAATACAAAAAAATGTGATGCAAAGGTTTGTTAAAAGTAGTTTTATATAATAAATCGTTTGAATCTTTTTACTATAGTTTGTTTTAAACTTGTGTTAAAAATATGTGAAGCATATATTTTTAACAGTTTGACGAATTCTAATCAGACGTAGTATAAATCTTTTTTTTTTATGTCTGATTATAATTTTTTTTGTAACTGTTTTCTCTTACTTTTGTATTTCCTTGAGCTAAAGAACAACCTTAAAGTACAAAGGTTGATTTGTAACGCATACTTAACCTTTTTTTTTACTCTATATATACATACATATATATGTTTATAAATAAACATACATATATATATGTATTTATATATACATACATATGCTTTTATGAATATATTATATATATATATATATATATATATATATATATATATATATATGTATATATGTATATATATTATATATATATATGTATATATATATATAGATATATATTATATATATATATATATATTATATATATATATATATATATTATTTATATATATATATATATATATATATATATATATATATATATATATATATATATATATATATATTATATATATATATATAAATCCTTATAGTGTAGTCGAAAGAGTCTTTTAATGTAAAAAAAGTCACTTTCGACTACAATTTTAATTTCCTTGTCTCTTAAGCTGTATTTGATTGTCGTCGAAATGTCAAAGCAATTAAATTAATGGGGAAGTACATTAAATTTTATTGTTTTTTAAAAAAAATTTTAAAAACCGCAATAATAACGACTAGAAAGTTTTTTTAATTAGTGGTGTTTTTATTTTTGTTATATTAAAAAACATTTTTAAAACATGCGTAAATGTTGCTACATCAACTATCTTATAGCCTGCTGCTACAAGGGAGTATTTCTACATCGACTATCTTATAGCCTGACTCGCAACAGAGTGCTGCTACATCGACTGACAAATAGCCTTACTCGCAAGGGAGTGCTGCTACATCGACTGACTAATAGCCTGACTCGCAATGGAGTGCTGCTACATCGACTGACAAATAGCCTGACTTGCAAGGGAGTGCTGCTACATCGACTGACAATTAGCCTGACTCGCAACGGAGTGCTGCTACAACAACTGACAAATAGCCTGACTTGCAAGGGAGTGCTGCTACATCGACTGACAAATAGCCTGACTCGCAACGAAGTGCTGCTACATCGACTGACAAATAGCCTGACTTGCAAGGGAGTGCTGCTACATCGACTGACAAATAGCCTGACTCGCAACGGAGTGCTGCTACAACAACTGACAAATAGCCTGACTCGCAAGGGAGTGCTGCTACATCGACTGAGGGTTTGGTTTGGGCAGGCAGTCTATCATTTTAAAAAAAAAATAACTTAAGTTTGTAAACTTTTTCTGGTCTGGTTTTTCTTGTAAACTTTTTCTTGTCATTATTGTAGATATATATATATATATATATATATATATATATATATATATATATATATATATATATATATATATATATATATATATATATATATATATATATATATATATATATATATATATATACAATAATGGTTCAATTTAAATTTTTTCTTTTATTTATAAAGTTGTACTTGATAAAAATAAATAAATAAAGTTGAACATTTTGAATATTCATTGGTTATTATGATAAATTATATAAAATATATATAAAGTATAATTATTTTGCAAAAACACTTTTATTTGCAATAACTACTTCATTTCATTGTGGCATGCTTGCAATTTATTTTTCATAGTTTCTGTCAACATTTGATTATTATACCAGATCTTGATAATCTCTTCCATATGATCTTGCTTATTAGTAAGATTTTTTTTTCCAATCTCTTGCTTTACTATTTCCTAAATGTTTTCTATGGGGTTAAGATCATGCGGTTTGTCTGGCTATAGCAATACATCAACTAAGCCATAAAAGTTTTTATTGTTTGGCAAGTTGAACCATCTTGCATAAATATAAGATTTTTGACATTATTTTTAATATTTTTAATTTTTTTTTGTCAATTTTTGACTTTTTTGGGCTGGACATCAATCCCTCTTCTTTTAGCCTTCTACAAATGGTCCGGTCTGACACAACAATTACAGCTTCATGGATAAGCTTAGTGGCTTTTTTTTCTGTTTTCCAGGCAGATATTTCTGATTATACTGTCCGCTCTTGGTGTTTTCTTGCGTTTAGAAGGTGGTCTCCTTGGACACAACTCTTCCCCTGTATCAATTTTTTTTCTTACTTGCATTTCGGTTTGGTAAGAAACCTTTGCGGTTTGTGCAATTTTTCATTGAGAATAATTTCTATTTTGTCTAAGACATGTTTATCAATTTTTAATGTAACTATAATAACAATGTATAATGCAGGTTGTTGACCAATGGGTTTATAATCAAAATTTAATATGGCTGGCGGTAAAGGTAAAAAGAAGTTTAAAGGAACAAACGTTAGGTATTTACTTGTAAGTTAAGTGTAAAATTATATATTTTTTAAAAATCACAGTTCGTTTTTTTAATGCTATTTTATTTTTAACTTTTTGATGTATTTGATGAAAGTTACTCAGGCAATACCTTTTTTATAGAGAGAGTTTTGTCAATTAAAGTGACTGCTACAGTTGCCGAAATAAGAAAAGGAATAATGACTTTATTAAAATACGCACTCGACAGATCAAATGGTGGTGGTCGGCGCGTAAAAGGGCGATAAACCCGATGTATAACATTCATACTTTTTTCCTAGTTGTTCTGGAACTATTAATAATAGTTATTATTGATAAATTGATAAATATATTACTGATAAATAAAACTTTTTTTTTTCAAACATTTTATTTTATTTGCATTGTATATAAAGTCCGTTGAAGCAATTTAGTTGTATCTGATTAATTTACGTGAAATATAATATCCTCTGCGCAAATTATTGCTTTTTTATTGTGTTATTTTATTGCAATTAAAGTTAAGAAAATTTTTTAGTTAATTGGATTTAACCAAAATAAAAAACAAAAAATCAACGTTGAATTTACGTTGTTTCAACGTTGTTTTAACGTCTTATCAACTACGTTTCAATAGAATATATCACCTATTCAAAGTTGAAATATGGTTGATATGCAGTCGATAAGACGTTAGATCAACGTTGAAACGACGTAATCATCGACGTTGTTTCAACGTCGTAGTTTTCGACGTCGGATTTTATTTCCAATTCAACCAAATTTCAACGTTGTTTCAACGTGGCATATGGTCGGTTTGCGACGTTGTTTCAACGTTATTTCAACGTCATTGTGCCGGCTGGGTTGTGAATACTTATGTTCTTGCATATCCGGAAAAATCAAAACTCGACTAAGAGAGGTTCAGGTTTTATGAAACGAGTTAGAAAGTATTTATTTGGAGAAAAAAAATCGTGTAATTGCGTTTTGATTGTATCTCTTCGTGTTCCAGAGTTATTTACGTGATCCTTCTGAACTGTTTTAATCCAAAACATTTTTAATGAATTTGTGCAATTACAAACAGTATAATACTACTAGAGTTGAAAAAAAATGCTTTTGATAACAAAAATTAATATATGCAGTTGAATATAAACATTTTAAATTTTTTTGAAAAATAATTCTTCAATTGTGTAAACAATAATAAAATGACGACGAACTGGTAAGGTGGCTGAATGGTAATAAGGAACTGTGTCCAGACATGACAGGGTGTGTGGGTGTTTTAATTTTGGGCATTTTTTGTGCTACGTAATTTTGCAATGACTCCATATACGTAAAAAAACACTTATCTAACTTAAGTCTTTACTGTTATTTACTTCTTCAGCAGGATCATCAAGAAGTTTTTGGTGATTCTGCTAAAAAAGAAAATGAAAGCTCAAGTTAGTTTTTTTAACTAATTTATTACTGATCTGTTTTTTAATAACATTTAAAACCTTTTTTGTAAAATACACAACATATTTTACATCTGACAAATTTATGGAAGGTAATTAAAATTTTTTACTTTTTTTGTCGGTATTTCATTAGTTTTAGAAAATTACGAGAAAAACGCGCTCCAAAAATACTTATAATTCTATGCATAAATCTGATGTCTACGCTTATTTTATTTGTCGCTTTTGTGGAACGAACCAACTCTCCTATTTTGTGCAAGATTGTTGCTTCAATGTTGCAGTTTTTTATTTTGTCAACATTCTTCTGGATGGCAGTTGAAGGTTTCAATTTATATAGAATGTTCGTAAAAGTGTTTAGCAATTCAACCAAGTCACGTAATTTTTTATTGAAGTGTTCTTTTTTTGCATGGGGTAAGTATATTAACTTTTGATTTATAAAGTAAATGTTATTTATTACAGTATATAAATAAAAACTTTTTTAAAACCTCTTGTATCAAAATCTTGATAATTTTTTTTTTTGTTTTCTTCAGGCATACCTCTAATATTTACTATAGCAACTGCTGTTAGTAAAACCTATTACCTTGAAACTCAAACTGAATATAATCCTAACATGTAAGATCAAAATAATTTTTTTAAACGCATAGTAAAAAAAGTTTTTACTCTTAAATACGTCATTTTTTTGTTTATTAAATAATACCCTTCCCTCTTTTTTCTTTAAAAAACAGAAGAAAAAAGGTGATATTATGCAAAAGTTTCTTTTCAATTTTACATTTATTTTAGATGCATGCATCATGGTATTCCATTTTATATTGGCATACTTATACCTGTTGGTGTTGTAATGACTGGCAATATTTTAGTTTTAACGTTTGTTCTCAGAAGTATTACAAAGAAATCTGTTCTACATAGCAAATGCGGCTGTAAAAAAAACGTTCGAAGTGCATTAGTATGCTCTTTATTACTTGGTTCAACCTGGATATTTGGAGTTTTAGCTTACGGAGATGCGCGAGATATATTTCAATGGTTGTTTTGTATTTTTAACTCGTTGCAAGGCTTTTTTATTTTTATTGCCTACGCTTTTCAAAATAAACAGGTTAAAGACCATTGGGTGTCACTAATACGAGAAAAATGGAGTTCTGGTTTACTGAAGAAAAAAGATTCTGGTATATTGAATTTTTTTATTCCTTTTAATTTTTATTTGTTTATTTATTTTCTAAAAGTGACGAGCCTGATCATTTCAAAGATCTTTGAATACAAAACTATAATCCTTGATATTGATTATAGTTTTTTGTAAATATTAAAAACACTAAACTTGTTAGTTTTGTTATTCTAGATTATTCACAGAAACAAAGTTTTACCATTCCATTTGAAATGAGGAAGAGTTCAAGTGAAGAAGTAAATTAATGTGTTTGTACTTTTGCTCAGTTTTTGTGAAAAGTTTTTGTTATATTTTTTATAAGTTGGTTCTAATAATTAATTTCTAATTTTTCTTATGTTTTTAAACACATTATTTTTTAAAAAAAAAAAAAACAATTAAATGGGCTAGTACAAGATTTTTTCATATTTTAAAATTTCAATATTTCTCTATATATAGCACTAAAAATTTCTTAAAAGTTTCTTATATTTAAAGTTATCTATAATTAACATAATTAAATTGCAATCGAATGAATTTTCATTTAACTGCGCGTACTAATTATCTTTTTATTTAAAGTGTTCTTCTCAATTGTATATTGTGCTCAAATATTTTAACTGTGTTATGTTAATGTGATATATTGGTTAAATAAATAGAAATAATAGTTGAACTTTTAGTAAAATTAGTTTCTTACTGAAAAACAGCTTAATTATCAAAAATAAAAAGTTTACTAAAGCTTGACTCATATAAACTAGTACATTATTTTTTTAACTAAAATCGGTTTTAGTTTACTTGCAGAAATAGTTTTAAACTTGTTTGTTATATTTTTAAATGTTTTCTAAACTTTTTATTATGGCTTTAATTAGTATTCAATTAATTTTTGATAATGATTCAGACAAGGAAATAGTTTTCTAAAAATAGTCTTATTTGCAGTCTCTTATTTAAAAAATAAAAGCATACACGATCAAAGTTGCGTACTTTCGGGTTAGGGGATTGAAGCTAGTTGAAATATTTAGTTAAGTTGCGCAAAAATGCCAATAATATATTTATATATACTAAATGTCAAACTTGTTAGACTTTATTGGACGATATGTAAAGTCGGTTTTTTTATGTTTACAAATATAATTCATCATTTGCAATAGGGGGAAAATTTTAAAAAGTTTTTTATAAAAGCCATTTTTAATTAGGGCAAAGGCAAAACCATTATCAGCAAACACATCATCGAAGTTCACGGTTGTTTACAAGCGCTATGTTTAGGTGCGCATGCGTTAGAAAATAACTACAAACTTTGATCTTTTAAAATGGCTGCGGTTCTTAACTACATAGAGCATTTTACAGGGTTTTTCACCTCATTTCGACAATGTATCACTACATTTCAACACTTTTGCATTCAATTTCGACATTGTATCACTACATTTCAATACTTTTGCATTCAATTTCGACACTGTTTCATCACATTTCGACAATTTAAAAACACTCTATTTTAAATTAAAGTATTTATATTTATGATGAAAATTTTTGTTAAATAATAATTGGTTGAATTTAATCGGGACAATAAAATAGTTAATGTGGCTATTTTTTTAATTCTGCATTATTAAAAGTGGGTACTGACATCATGAATATGGTTTCAATATTTTTTTGGATATACGTAAAATATATAGGTGAAATAAACAAAGTGGATAGTAATTATTTCAAGTTACCATAATAGTTGTTTTTAATTCCTATTTTCATTATTTTTATTGACCGGATAAATTGTTGTTCATAATGAAATAGTACGTGATGGGCATTCTTTGATTTTTTTACCTCCACATTCCCCCATTTTAAACCCTATTGAAAATATGTTTTCTGAATGAAAACAATTTATCAGAAGAAGTTCGTCTAGGACTGAGAAGGAACTGTTTGAAAATATACAAAACGATGAATTGAATATTACTAGCACAAACTGTAATAATTATTTTGCGCACGTACTGAGGTATATGATTCCGTGTTCAAGAAGAGAACCAGTTATTGAGGAATAAACTTACTTTTGTAATTTTTATTTTTATTTGCAAGTATTTGGAATTACAATACTTTATATACGATAATTTTTTTGTTTAGATTTTAGTTTGTATCCAAACTAAAAAATTATATTATCTAAATGAATTTAGAAAGAATCTAACTGCTTTATTTGTATATTAATTTAAGTATTATTACCGCTGTCAAAATTGAATGTAAAACAGTCGAAATCAAATGCAACAGTGTCGAAATTAAATGAAACATTGTCGAAATGAACTGATACAATGTCGAAATTGAATGATACGTTTTCGATGTAGCAGCACTCCGTTGCGAGTCAGGCTATTTGTCAGTCGATGTAGCAGCACTCAGTTGCGAGTCAGGCTATAAGATAGTCGATGTAGCAACATTTACGCATGTTTTAAAATTTTTTTTTATTAAATCAATCACCACTAATTAAAAAAAACTTTCTAGTCGTTATAATTGCGGTTTTTTAAAAATTTTTTAAAAAACAATTAAATTTAATGTACTTCCGCATAAATTAATTGCTTTGACATTTCGATGGCAATCAAAAACAGCTTAAGAGACGAGGTAATTAAAATTGTAGTCGTATGATACTTTTTTTACATTAAAACGCTCTTTCGACTACACTATATGGGTATATATATATATATATATATATATATATATATATATATATATATATATATATATATATATATATATATATATATATATATATATATATACATATATATATATATATATATATATATATATATATATATATATATATATATATATATATATATATATATATATATATATATATATATAAATATATATATATAACGCTAGATCGACTTAAAGTGGCCTTTTGTAAAAATTTTGACTGAAAGTGGCATTTTACAAAACCTTCGAAATTTTTTATTAAAAATGCTTTTATTAAACAAAACCAAGTTAAAAAGTAATCTTAAATGGATTTTAAGCGAACGAGAGTATTGTATGCCAAAAAAATGTAAAAAAAAAAAAAAAGTCCACTTAGCGTTTTTTTATCAGTTAAGGATCCACTTAACGAAAATAATAACGTTAGATCGACTTAAAGAGGACTATTCCACATTTACCTAATATTTTATACAATAATCGAGGTAGTTTAATTTTCGAACGTAGATTTCATCAAAATTGTTAAGATGAATAAACATCGGGATTGTTAAGATAAATAAACATTGGCATTTATGGTATGATAAAGAGACTGGGTGGGATAATTCTTTTTAAGTAAGATTTAATGAAAACATGTGTAAACTTTGTCTAATCATAGTCGTGAAAAGAATTCTAATGACTATGGTCTAAAGTTGATTTATTGATAACATAATAGAAAATTCGTTTAAAATAGATTTAATAAAGTTCGAAACTTTGTCTTAAATGGGTTTATTTAAAACGCGCTTTAAAAACTTAAATTTGCTGAAACATGTATAAAATAAAACTTAAAGTGGATTTATTTAAGAGATGTTTAAAGCTTCGCCTAAAGTGGATTTATTTCAAAATGTTTAAAACTTTACCTAAAGTGGATTTATTAGAAACATGTTTGAAAACTCAACCAATGTAAATTTTTTTAAAATATGTATGAACTTAGCATAAAGTGGATATACTTAAGAGATGTTTGACAATGTTTATAAAAAAGATTTATCTAAAATGTGTTTTAAAATTCTCCTAAGATATATTTTTATAAAATTTAGCTTAAAGTGGATTTATTGATGAGATGTTTGAAACTTTGCTCAAAGTGGTCTTTATTAAAATATGTATGAAAAGTTCGCTTAAAGCAGATTTATTTTAAATGTTATTAAAAACATCTCTTAAAGTGGATTTATTTAAAACATGTTTAAAAATTTGTTTTAAAGGGGTCTTTATTTAAAATGTATTTAAAATTCGTCTTCAGTAGATTTTTTTAAAACATGATGAAAATTTAGCGTAAAGTGGATTTATTTAATACATGTTTGAACGTTAACTTAAAGTGGTTTACCTAAAATTTGTTGAAAAGTTTTTCCAAAAGTGGATTTATGTAAAACATGATTAAAATTTGTTATAAGTGTACATGAAAACACGTGTTGAAAATACGTGTAAGTAATACGCGTAATACAAGTTTCCACTTTTATCTTTAAAGTAAATCGAATTTTCTCAAGTTAAAAAAATAGAATTTCTATGCGTTTAGAATCTAAACGAATGAAAAGTTCTATTTTCAACAGAGTTTTGTTTTTCTTTTAATAATAAATAAAACACAATCTTTTATATCTAAACTTTAGAGAATAAAATCCATTTAGATTTGTTATAAAAGGAAAAACAAAACTCTGATGGTATTTAAAATGTTTTTATTTCAGTTATTTTTAAAACGTTTGGGATTATAAACTGCATTACTGATTGGTCATGTTTACGGACTCTGTAATCTTGGCCATAAAAATTTATGCTTCGACTCCTAACTTTCTATGTAACATGTTATTATAAAAATATTTTTATAATAAATGAGGCGACCCTTTTGTTACATATTATATAATTTATAGTATAAGACCCAGTGGGCACACGACGTTATTTCGACGTTGATTTACAGTTGATTTTTAGTCGCGACGTCGTATAACCAAAAATCAACGTTGTATCGACGTTGAAAAATTTGTTTAAAACTATCAAATAAAATCGACGTTGATTCCACGTTAATTCAACGTCTATATTACGAGTTCGATCGTTCGTAATTGCAATATGATAACTAAAATACGCATGCGTGACTTAAAATTTTTTTATCAACATAACAAATAACAAGTAAAGACTTAACAAGTTACTTATTAGCCCAATAAAAACAATTAAAGTCACACATGCTAATAAATTAGGTCATCTGTTGCCTTTTTATAAGGTTTTGAATTTGACAATTTAACAATAATACATGGCTTAACTTGTAATGCAGTTAGTTAGGTAAATATTAAAAGTAGTCTCTAATAAAATAGAGACTACTTGATATATTATATAAATATAAAATATATATTATATATGTTTTTCTTATTTATATAATACATATATATATATATATATATATATATATATATATATATATATATATATATATATATATATATATATATATATATATATATATATATATATATATATATATATATATATATATATATATAGTATATATACTTATATTATATATACTTATATTATATATGTGTATATACATATATAGTATATGTATATATTATATATGCATACTATATATATGTATATATATATATATATATATATATATATATATATATATATATATATATATATATATATATAGTATATATACTTATATTATATATACTTATATTATATATGTGTATATACATATATAGTATATGTATATATTATATATGCATACTATATATATGTATATATGTATATATATATATATATATATATATATATATATATATATATATATATATATATATATATATATATATATTATATATGTTTATTATATTATATATGCATACTATATATATGTATATATATATATATATATATATATATATATATATATATATATATATATATATATATATATATATATATATATATATATATATATATATATATTATATATGCATATTATATATATGTATATATATATATATATATATATATATATATATATATATATATATATATATATACACATATATAATATGCATATATAATATATACATACACTATATATGTATATATACATACATAATATAAATATATATAATGAATGATGTTTTACAAAATAATGATTTATCAAGCTTTTTTACCAATCCATGTGATTTAAAGAGTTTAAATATTTTTTATATTAAAAAAATTTTATTAAATTTTTAAAGATTTTTCTTGTAAAGTTGTATAAAAAAGAATTTGTGAATGCTTCTTTAGTCCATAATATTGGAAGAAAGATCAACATAAAAATTTAGTAAATTTTAGCAACTGTATAATGTATCATAACGTACAGTTTATAGTTGTATTTTTCTGTTCGCTATTTTACATGAACAAATTTTTAATATATAAGTATTTTTTCTATTATAATTTCTACTATACTTTTACAGTTGAAAAAGTATAGTAGAGCATGCAAAATGTTCATTCGAGCTGTTTGGATAGAAAATACAGAGAAATAAAGAGAGAAAATTCGATTGATAATTTTTTGTGCTGCTCGTCATCTTTAAATGTAATAAATTGTTTTAATGAAATGCATAAACCGCATCTAACTAATACAGATTTAAGCTGCTCAAAATTTAATGTCATGGAGATAATGTAATTTTTTTTAAATATAAACCTTAAGTCATTACTTTTTTTCCTTGTTTTTTTTTAACATGCTTTCATTCTGTATATGTTGTTTTCAGTGTTTAGATATATTCTTTATTATATATTCTTTATTTAAAACATTTTTAAATTGAATGAATATTCTTAGATCATGAGTTATGTAATAAATTTGAATTTGCCTCTATAAGTGATACTCAGATAGAATCAGGTTCAGAAAACAGTAACTATTTCAAAAGATACTTAATTCAAGTATTATTAGTTATATTTTGATATTAATTATTATAGGAGCCACTACCATGCTTATGCAAGAGAAAACATAATAACAAACAGAATAGTAAGCAAATACCTACTCCTGTAACGCAAAAAAAGAAACAGAAAACATTTTTTATGCATACTCCAAATACTGTAGCTCAAGGTATTAATTGTCTTTCTGCAAGTTGATTTAGGAAGAAAAGATTCTGAACATTTTTTTCTATGCTTCAGTGATTTACACATTTCTTTGGTTGCTAAATTAATACATTTTATTTAATTTATGAATAATGTTTTATTTTATAAATTTTTTGTTCTTGTGTTTCAACACTTTTAGAAATTAATTAATGTTTGGTTCTTTTGTCTTCTGATATATCTTTATTGTTAGAAAGAGATGTTAGTAAAAACTCTTTCCAGTAATTAAAGTAATATCATGACAAATAGTTCTGAAATTCTTATGGATAACAGTTTAAATGATTCTTGGGTGAGGTCAGAACTGGTAGGTTGTTTCAAACCATGACTTTTTGCAGTTTTTTTTATTGTTTTTTGATTAAGTATTTATTAATAACTTAGCCTAAGTTAATCTACTTGTAACTTTTTATAAATGTACTATAAAAATAATGTGGTGTAATTATTTTCTTAAACCTTTAGGTTAACAAACTTTCTAAAATTGGAGGTAAAACCATTAAGACAAATACAAATACATGTGATGCAAAGGTTTGTTAAAAGTAGTTTTAAATAAAAAATCTTTTGAATCTTTTTTATAGTTTGTTTTAAACTTGTGTTAAAAATCTGTGTAGCATATATTTTTAAAAGTTTGACGAATTCTAATCAGACATAAAATGAATCTTTTTTTTTTTTATGTCCGATTATAATTTTTTTTGTAACTGTTTTCTCTTACTTTTGTATTTCCTTGAGCTAAAGAACAACCTTAAAGTACAAAGGTTGATTTGTAACGCATACTTAACCTTTTTTTTTACTCTATATATACATACATATATATGTACATAAATAAACATACATATATATGTATGTATATACACATACATGTGCTTATATGAATATATTATATATATATATATATATATATATATATATATATATATATATATATATTATATATATATATATATATATATATATGTATGTATGTATATATATATATATATATATATATATATATATATATATATATATATATATATATATACATATATATATATATATATATATATTTATATATATATATATATATATATATATTATATATATATATATATATATATATATATATATATATATATATATATATATATATATATATATATATATATATATATATATATATATATATAATATTAATAGTGCAATTTAAAGTTTTTTTTTGTATTTATAAAGTTGTACTTGATAAAAACAAATAAATAAAGATGAACATTTTGAATATTTATTGATTATTATGATAAATTATATAAAATACAGTCGTGTGACAATTTATTATGGCCACCCACAATTTTTCAAAATTATCAAGTTTCAAAGTCTATTATTTTAGTATTTTTTTGTGATTTATGTACTCAAAGTAACTTTTATTTAAGAAATGGGTATTTTTTTGACAAATAAAAACATTTAACATATTGTTTATTATTTTATTATTAAAATATTATTAAATAAATTTTATTATTCAAATTAAATAAATTTTATTATTCAAATATTACTGCAAATATATTCAAGATCAATATTTGGTGATTCCTCCTTTGCCTCTATAATTGCAGGAACCCTTTTTGGCATACTTTTAATGCATTTTTGAGCCATTTCCTTTAATTCTTTATTATAGTTCCAATGTTGAATAATTCTTTCTATTAAATACACTTTATTTGTAATAATTTTTTCAGATATTTGCTTCTTTAGGAGTGCCCAAACATTTTCTATAGGATTTAGGTCAGAAGAGTTTCCTGGCCAATCAAGTAATGGAATATTTTGTTCTGATAGATATTTTTCAACTGATTTAGCTGTGCGACATGGTCATGCCCTGTCCTGCATGAAGGCTTTTTTTTCACCTGGACTAAACTATTCTGCTAATTGTGACAACAATCTTTGTTCCAGCATTTTTATATTGTAACTGTAACATTTTTCATTCTGCAATATAGAACCTTCCTATTTCTTTTACACATTTCATTGATCAGATCATCACAGAGGGTGTTTAACAGTTGGTGTTTAACAGTTGGTGTTTAACAGAGGGTGTTTAACATTGATCAGATCATCACAGAGGGTGTTTAACAGTTTGCATGATGCAGTCCAATAAGTATTTTTTCCCTTTTTTTCTTTTTAAAACTTAAAAGTACTCTCGCCGCTAAAGCATACCTTCAAATATTATACAAGGATTGTTAAGTGAATATTGAATGAATATTTAAAGTTTGGTGTAAGAAAGTGGATATTTTAAATTCATCTAAATTAATTTTATTAATTACCAATCATATGTTAAATTCCTATACTTTTTTGTCCACTCAAGCATTTTTTGTACAATTTTTGGTGTCAGTTTAGGCTTCTTAGCTGGACGTTGTGAAATGTAACCAAGATTGTGTAGGCAATGTTGGACCGTTCTCTTCAACATTTTGACTCCAGAGTGGCCCAGCTTATTAGTTATTTTGTTGTTGGTGGCCCGTCTATTTTCTAGAACAATCTTGGTAAGTATTCATTTCCTGCATGGTGTTAGGATTCTCTTCTTTCCACATTTACCAACCCTCTTTGGCATCAAGTTCTCCATATTAGCATTTTTTTGTGTATATTTTGTACAGATACCCGCGAAATACCATATTTTCTGGCTATTTTTCATTGAGAATGATCAGTATTTATTAAAAGTGCCCTGATTTGAGCAATTTTTTGTGACAAGTTTTTTTTTTCCCTCATAACTAAAATAAGATATCACATATCAGTATCACATAACAGTTAAGAATTTGCTTTGGTACTCATAACTTTAAAAATATCAAACTAAATACAACTATTTTTAATTTAAAATAAAAAGAAATATTCAAGAAATTTTTACTGATTTAAATAAGTAATATGACGATAACCTAATAAAAGAATTCAAAACTCTGGTAATAAAACTTAACAAGTGTACAGCAAAAAGATTATAATAAAGATGACATCATACAAAATGGCTGTCAAAAGTGACAGTGTTGCCAGTAGCAAAAAAAAAGCATTGATTTTATAAGTTAAAACTTTATTTTAAACAGAAGATTAAAGTAGTAGGAAAAGGAGAGTTCTGGGGCATTTTCATTTTCAACCATATTTTCAATCATATATTTAATTAAATATATGATTCATTATCATTCATAGTGTGTATAAATTATATAACTAAGAAATAAATTTTTAGATCACTTCGTGATCAATGCTACGCTTAAAAATTAATATCAATTTCGTTTTTATTGCGTGACGTCACAGGTCACGTGATTTTCAGATTGATCTTACGCGTAGTAGAAGCATTGTCCTAACAATAAAGTATAAGTTCCAGATTGTCCAACTTGTGCATCACCAGAGTTGAGTGTCACTACCATTCTTCTACCACTACCAACGCTAGGCATACTTTCAGATGAATTAAAGTTTCTATAAAATAAAATTGTAGTTGTTGGACCAATTATACTATTCGATTGATAAAGTAATCCTG
Source organism: Hydra vulgaris (assembly GCF_022113875.1). Classification (NCBI taxonomy): domain Eukaryota; kingdom Metazoa; phylum Cnidaria; class Hydrozoa; order Anthoathecata; family Hydridae; genus Hydra; species Hydra vulgaris. The sequence continues at coordinate 34,488,816 of NC_061159.1, read as the reverse complement.
ATGTCTCATTATTAAATGAGTTTACATTAGATCCATTCCATGAAGATAGATAAAAATCTTCTAAACCTGATGAAGCGTAGATGCATCGACTGTTAACATCATATCCAGAAAATGTAGTATATCCATTATTATTATAAGGTGTCCAAGGTTGAATGACAGAGTTAGTATTGGTAGGAGCACCATATCCATCATAGATGCGAACTCTAGATTCCCACCAGTTTCCAGATCCTCCAATTACATGCATTCTAATGTATTTCAAATACACTCCGTTTCCATTATCCATAGCATTCATTAGCATATATTCACTACCATAAGTTGTATTTACATATCTAAATGTTGTTGAGTACATTTTAATGGATGAGATGGATCGAGGTATTAACGGATTAATACTAGTTAATGTTTGTTGTAACGATGAAGTTCTTGTGATAAAAGGTTGTAACCAAAAGGTCACTGAATTTCCTGTTTTATTGTATAATTGTATATTCAAACTTGATGTAAAAGGAATATCAAATGCAAAGTATCCTCCTAATGCACTTGTACTATATACATTACATCCTTGTAAAGAGTTTGCATAATAAGGTCCTCCAAGTGGTGCAATTATTAAATCACAAGCTAAAGCTGTATTATTAATACCTACACCATCTGTTATAATAGAATCATTACCTATGCAAAGTACATTGTCAGCATATATTTTTAAAAACAAGTTACCTGGTACAGTATTAGGTGCAATAGTAGATCCTGTAAATGCAATCCACAGTTTTCTTAGAATTCCTGAACTACCACTATAGCTAAAAATAGTATATGATCCTGGAGTTGCATAGAATGCTTGAGATTTTTGTCCAAAGCATATTAAACTTGTATTGGGAATGATATCTAAACTTTGATTTTGCATATCGTCAACATAGCTCTTTGTAACTGCATCTTGTGCATCAGTAGGATTAGCTACATTGATGAGTTTATTTGTATTTAAATTTATATTAGCAGTTGCAGGATTATAACCATCAGTTCTTAGATACATACTGCTAGAAATCTGATTATTATCTACATAATGCTTTGTAGCTGCATCCTGTGCATTAGTAGGATCAACTACATTAATCAATTTATGTGAATTCAAATTTATATTAGCACTCATACTATTAGTTCCATCTAGTTTTAGACATGCACTGCTAGAAATCTGATTATTATCTACATAATGTTTTGTTGCTGCATCCTGTGCATTAGTAGGATCAACTAAATTTATTATTTTATGTGTATTGAGATCAACGTCTGAAGTTGCTTTATTGTCTACATTAATATTTAGATTTAAACTGCCACCTGATGTGCTACCAAAAGCAGATAATCCATTCATTGAACTACTACCGAATATATTAATACTCATTTTATATACTCATTATTATTATTTAATTTATTTTTATAACATATCTAAGATTCACCAAAGTGAATTAATGATGCTTTGAAATTCTTTTCCATCATTTAGTTTTTTCAAGACATAGAGACACAAGTGCCCGCAATAGGAAGTATTTCCAAACTGAACTTGTTCAGTATTGTAGTAAACAGGACTGTGTAAATATTGAACAAGTTCAACTGGAGGTGGTAGACCATAAGAGTCGAAACTTAGTTTCATATCTCTGTCTTTATACCAACAAATCCAATGAAATCCACCTGTACTTGAATCTCCAGTATTTAATATTCCACATTCTTTTTTTTGTGTATTTTTAGGTAATTCATCTCTTACAAATACACCTCTAAAATTTTTTATTTTTAATTTTTTTGCTGCTTCTATTAACTGAAAATTTGTTAATGGTACATTTGGTAATATGATTCCTTCAACATTGATTCTTTTATTCATTTTTATTAATAGTTTTAGATTTTTTTATAAAAAAATCAAGACTTTGTTAGATTTTTTAAAATTACTTGCCTGCCTGCTTGCCTGTTTATTTCCAATCAATTTGAAATGAAAAGTTAGGCTTGTCAATTCTATCACTTTCATTCCAATCAATCTGAAATGAAAAGTTGGGTTTGAGTTCCGAAGGAACTAATGTTTTACTCTCTTTTAATTTATAATGTCCATATGCTAATGTGTGAATACCATCTTCTTGAATTACTCTTTTATCATCTTCTGCACTTAATGCTATTTTGTTTATTTCTTCTGTATAAACATCATGTAAATGAGATCTTATGACATTCATTTTTCTCATCTGATTTCTCCTGCTAAGCAGGCAGTCTTTATAATCTTCATGTGTAATATAATTTTTTACTATATTTCTCTTTACTCCTTTACATATCTTTTTATCTTCTTCATCTATTTTGTAAGAATACAACTTTGATCTGAGTCCTATAAATTCAGTAATTTGTTTTCCTGCTGACTCATCTTTAAACATTCCTATTACTTTCTTATTTACACCAACTTTAAATCCATTTTGAACAGCTGGATGATCTTTATTAAATTCACTTGTATCAAATTTACTTTCAATATCATTAGAAATATCTTTATAAAAATCTTCTGTTTTTATTTCATAGATTAATGAATCTGTATCTGTATATAATAGTTTAGCTTTATCTTTATATTTATTTTTTATGTAATCATAATGAAATTCGTACATTAGTGTTTTGCTCAAATCTAAAATACACATGCCTAAATAAATAGGCTTATTATATTTTAGTTTTGTTCTTTTCATATGTATTGCAATTAAATTTTCATCAAATATCGTACTACTTTCATAGTTGGGTTTTGATGAAAATTTAATAGCTTCTTCTCTTTTAGAAACCAATCTCACATCAACTCTGTTTTCAATGTTTTCCATTGTTTTTCCAAACACTGAATTATTCATAAGTTTAAAAAAGTCTTTTTCAAAGTCATTTGTTGCTTTTGTTCTTAGATTTGTATTGAGTTCAATGTATTTACTCAACCATGCACTTTCTTCAAACTTTATTCCTCTGTGAATTTTTGTTATTTTCATTCCTAATCTTTCATACAGTTTTAAGTTTTCATAGTGAATGATATAATTTTTCTTGTGATTTAAATTAGGTACTAATTTTTCAACTTTGTCTATTTTTAATCTTTCAGGAGCAAGAGGATAATCATTATGCAAATCATGTAAGTGTTCAGGATATTCTAAATTTACTTCTAATATACATGAAATAGATTTCCAATTTTTTAATTCTTCTTCATCCATCCATTCAAATCCATGTGTTGGAAGTGGTTTACTCATTGCCCATCCATATAAATTGTTTGCATCTAAATATTGTATGTATGTTGACTCCTTGTTTGAATTATATTCTTCACCAATGTGATTAGATCTTTTAGATCCATATACTCTAGTAGAATTATTAGTAGACTCGGATACTTTATTATTTATATTTTCTAATTTACAAGGTTTTCCACTTTGTATTCCCTGCTTGATCGTTGACATCATTTCATCTAACCATTCAAAACCAGGTGTAGGAGGTGTTTTACTTATTTCCCATTTTAAATTTTTTTTGCCTTGTATTCCTCTATCTATTATTTCATCAATCCATTTATTATCATTAATATTACTTTTATACTCATATATTTTATTAGTCTTTGTGTAATTTTCCATATATTTATTATTAGCAATTCCTAACCTGTTAGAAATCATGCTAATACCACCTCTTATTCCTTCTTTAATCATAAGAATCATGTCATAATCACTTAGCAACTCTAATTTAACTTTAGTTATTTTCAACGCAGCGTCCCAAGCTAATCCTGGTGCTGTATAGTACCAAGCAGGATCTAATTTGTAATTGTTAAAACATACATCTCTAAAATTTTCAAAGACATCAGCTAGTAATAATACATCAGATTCGTTATATAAATTATGATAGTCTCTAAATGTTTTACATTGAAACTTTTCCCATACAGTTTGAGCATGTAAATAATCTTCATCGCTTATTCCTTCATCGTTTAGTCTTGAATAAAATGATTCTTTTGGTGGTAGTTGTGTTTCATTTAATTTATCAATAGAGTCAACCCATTCATAAGGATAAACACCTTTTCTTAACAATAAATTGAGTTCATTTCCAGAATAGTATCTACTAATATTTTTACATTGATCTTTTGACAAATTTTTAGTTAAACTATCTAAACTAGCAGCCATAAATTTAAAACTATCTAGAAAACGTAGATACAGTTTAACTTCAACTTTTTTACCTTCTCTATTCATAAATTCATTTACTTTAAGTTCTTTAGAAAAGCTGATATATTTTTCTTCATTGTTGGGTATACAATTTATTTTTCCTCCTTTTGACAATTTCTTTATGAACAAGTGAGAGTCATAACCAGATAAATTGTGAAATAAGATTGGAATGAATTTTGGAATTTTAAATTGCAAATTACAATCACTATGTGCAGCACCTCTATATTTTCCAGTAATATGACAATGATCTTTTACTTTATCTTCATTAAGATCTTTTTCACAAATGTGACATATTTTTGCATTGTTAAATTCTTCTTTGTCTTTACAAGTAATTATCATATCTTTTGGAAATTTTAAATAATCGTTGTAAATCTTTTTTACATCTTCTTCTAGCATATTAACAAATTTTTGTGCTACATCTTCATCTTCATTACTTGCAGTGAATGTAACTAGTTTACTTTGATATGCACTTTCATCAAAGCATTTAATATAGTAGCAAAATGAACTAGGTGTATGCTTTTGGTACTGCTTTGTATAAGATTCATTTGGATTAGGTGTACAAGTGTTGATTGGTTTTATAAAACTTTCAAAGTCTGCATAGACTACAAATGGCACTCTCATAGATTTTTTAAAATGATTAAGTTTAATCATTGTATTTGGTTTTGGAAGTTCTATTCGTAATGAATCATGAGTATCACAATACAATTGATGCTTTGATAAAGATTCTTCAGTACTAAATGATTGTAAGCAATTTCTACAAAAGTGTTTTTTACCATTATGTTTTGATATTTGTGATGAAAGTAGTCTACTTATACTTTTTATTAAACAATAGTGATTAGTTTCATCATTTGAAATGAGTAATAAATCTATTTCATGTTGTCTATTTTTGTTTTCAGATATTCTTAAAGGATAAACAGAATTTTCATAACCATAGACATTAACACTGATGTCTTGATTATTTTTCTCAAATTGAGTAATTTGTTGTAGTGATACTGAGAATTTTATTTTTTCCCAATTTAATTTCTCAGATTGTTCTTTTAAATCTTTATCTACTCTTCCAGGATGATCATCTTTAGGATTAAAAAATCTAGCAACACACCACTTAAAGCATTCGTTGTCTTCATTCTTCATATTAATAATTGCTTTTTTAGCTGCCAACTTTTTAGGAAGAGGAATGTAAGATTTACCTTTAATAGGCTTATATTCAATTATATTTATATCCATCTTTTTAACTGAAACAAATTTCCAGCTTGATCCTAATTGTTGAAATGCTGACAAGGATTCTAAAATTTTTTGTTCAGCTCTTTCATAAAGTTCATTTAAATCTGTTGATTCTAATACGACTTCTGCTTTTGTTGAAAAGGATGCAATAGTTGTTATAGTTTCTCCTGTTTTAAGATCCGTACGCTCCATTTCACATGAAAGAACAATATAGATCTTTGATTCTTTATTACTATTTAAAATATTTAATACATTATTTTTAGCTGATTTCATATAAGATAAAGCATCAGCTCTTTCAACTCCTTCAGCTGAAAATTGTTTAGTTACATTTTTAATAGCTGATTGTGTTAATTTAAATTCTATTATTGGTTTTTTACTTATAATTAAACCATATAAATCAGAAACAGCAGACTTTACTGATTTAATTTTATCATTTGCAGTCTTTTTAAGGTGTACAGGAACAAAATCCATAATCCAATTAGATAATGAACTCACTTTGTTCTTAATGGTATTAATATAACTAACTGGAACATATTGTGTAGGTGCTAAAGTATTTTGTGTAATATTATTTGGAATAGGCATATCTAATATAGGAGTTGCTTGATCAATTGCTCTAATGAGATCTGCTTTTTTCATTCTATAATAATATTTAATTTTTCGATTTCTTGCGATTTGTTTTAATTCTTTTACGTTTCTATTTGCCATTTTTATATACAAGAAAAATTATTTAAATCATTTTCAATTTTTTATATTTCTTGTTAAGAAATTAATTGACAGTGAAAAACATTTCTTATTATATATTTTTATATATACAAGAAAAAATTATTTATATCGTTTTCATTTTTTATATTTCTTGTTAAGAAATTAATTGACAGTGAAAAACATTTCTTATTATATATTTTTATAGATATAAGTCTATAAAAATAATTTATTTTTCATTTTCTGATTTTATTATTTCTATTTTTACTCCATTTTTAACTTTTCCATTATATTTCTCAGCATATGATTTACAATGCATTTCTTTACGAATGTAGTCATACAATGAATTGTATATTTTAACTTCACCAGTTTCTATATTAGTAAGTTTTATAGTTGTTGGATTTGTTCTAATTTTCGCAAGCCAGTCATATTTAGGATCTCTTTCTTTTTTTTCTTTTATAGGATTAATTCTAGGTCTTCCAGCTTTTTTTTTCTCTTTTATTACTTTTTCTTTTTTAACTCTTTTAACTCTTACAATCTTTGGTTTTTTTTGTTTTTTAGTAATGATATTTGATTGTATAAATTCTTTATCAATTAAATTATTATCCATAGCAATCATAACTAATGCAATGTGATCTTTAGATGTTTGTTGTATATTATTTTCTTTTAGTAAATTTAATAAATACTTTTTTGTATATTTTATTTTATCACTCATTTTTATATATACAAGAAAATTATTTAAGTCATTTCAAAAAAATATTTTTATTGCACATTTTACTATTTTCTTTTTCTAATATTCAAAGTTAAATCTATCTCCATTAGACTTTAGTCTACCTAATCTTTCTGACACAATAACAGCAAACGCTTCAGTTCCGACTGGAACATTTTCACTAAAGTTTGCTATAATCACAATATCTGATGATGAAGCTTTTAATCTTTCTGATTGATGTCTTAAATCGAAAACAAAAAGTGGATATAAATCTCTATAGTCTGAAGGTGTTATGTTACAATTTGAAATGATTTTATCTATTCCACAAAAATTTTCTTTAAAATTGGATAAATCTGTATAAGCTCTTGAAACTTGTTGATTTGAAAATGATAGTTCATAATCAGCTTCAGGATATCTTATATTATTAATCACAACTTGCATATTTGTTAAGTTACAATGATCGAATATTGAAGCATTTTGTGTTTGATCATTATCTCTATTTGTTTGGAATCCAACAATAATATATCTAGGTTTTTCATCACTTTTAACACCAAGTTTCCAAGTCATTTTAGATGTTTGTTGAGGTGTAATAGTTTCGCACGATCTAGAATAAAAAGCTACTGGAATTGCTGCTTTATTGCTAATAATCGTATTAAGAGTAAGTCTCGCTTTATCTGATGGTGTGACATAAGGCATCCATAATGATACTTTGGTAAGATTTACTTTTCCTATAGCTGCTGCAGCAGATCGAAAAATAGCATCATTGTCATTTTTTCTTTGTAAAGTTAATGTATGTTTAAATCCGTAAATTACTTTAGTATAATCCTCACAGAATCCGAAAATATGATTTAAAGGAATACAAAACGAAAATGTACCTTTTGTAGCAGGTTTTTTTATAATGTATGCTTGTCTTACTGTAAATCCAACATTAGTAGTCAAATTTGCATCTGTTACAGTATCTTTGTACCATAGTTGATTTAATCCTTCTGCTAATTGGAAGTCATTTGAATATTTGAGCATTCCTAACATTGTAGTTGCTTGTCCTAAATTATTTACTGTTTCTATATTCTGTCCTGATAAATCATATGCCATTCTATCAAATAAATGCATAATTCCATTGTGTGTAAGTGTAACTACATCTATATCAGCATAGGATGCACCACTTGCTGCTTGAAGTCTTCCTTCAACTTGTATATAAGCTTTAGATGGTTTAAAAAATGAATCTGTCATCTCAATATTAATTTTTATTGGTACGGTATCATTTATATTTGTACCATTTTGTGGAGTATATTCTCCAAATTGATATCTGAAAATACTATCATCAATAAAGGGATCTTCTGTTAAATCTAAACTTTTATAATCTGCCATTTTTATATGCATAACATTTTTTTTTAATTCATTTTACATTAATTTTATAAAAAATGTTACTGAAAATTATGCCATTTTTAATCCTCTTCCCATCTTTACTAATTCTTCCAGTTTAATAGCGTTTGAATGGCTTAATTTTTTATTTAATCCTCTTTTAGATCTTTTAGATGGTATTGCAGATCCCATCATCAATTTATTTATATTTGTTGTTACTTCATTAGATATATTTTGAGCAAGATCATTAGCTCCAGATTCAACTAAATTTGCAAGTACTTGTTTACTTTCAGGATTAAGCTTTGATTTTTTAATCAACTTGTTTCCTTTTTCTAATATAATATCTTTAGCTGTAGAGATTGCATTTGTAGCTAGTTCTTTACCTGCTACTTTTGCAGCATCTATTGCAGTTTTTCCTAAATCACTAGCAATGGCTTTATTAGCTAAATTACGTGATATTTTAATTGCATTATTAATCGATCTATTATTAAGTAATCCTCTAAAAGGACTAAATATACCACTCCCATCAATAAAATGCTTTTTATAAACTTTTTTCTCAACAATTAACATTTTTTATATACTTACTATTTTTATTTAATTTATTTCACATAAATGCAGATCCCTTATTTATCTCTTAAACGGTTAGTTAACATTGTCTTCATACCAGATAATGCTCTAAAAAAATCAGAAGATTTTGCTCGATTATATAGATTATTAACATCATCGAATATACCACTTCCACTTACAAAATGCTTTTTATAAACTTTTTTCTCAACAATTAACATTTTTATTTACTTACTATTTTTATTTAATCTAAAAATGTTCTGTAATGATTTATAATATTCAGAATCAATTTCTCCTTGACGTAATAATTCATCACAAATAGCAACAGCTTCATTTCTAGCCCCAGTATTACCTGCTTCAAATGCAGCTATTCGTAATGCAAGCATTTTAACTAATTCATTTGGATCACTAGGAAGAATGATAACTCCTTTTCCAGATTTTATAGCAATCTCTCCCCAAATGGGTTTTATTATTTTATTATATTTTTCACTTCTAGATGATCTAGGCTTTCCTGGATATTTACTAGAAGAAATGGCATCTGTTTCTTTTAATATATTTTTATAATTTTCAAGATCATCTTCATTGTATATATCTTTATCAGGACTAGATTTTGTTAACAATTCCCAAAGACCATTAGTTCCAATATATTTTTTATTATCAATAGTTATATCATTATTACTAATTAATATTGGTTTTTTTCCTATATACAATTTTCCATCTTTTGAGTGTATACCAAATGTAAAATCTGCTGCCTTTTTATTACTATAGGCTGACTTTAAATAATTTGTTGCTATAGTTCCTAATGAAACTATTTTACTTTCAGGTACATCCATTATTGCTGGATAATTTGATAGAGTGATAGCTAAATCAGCTTTATTTTCTAATTTTGCTAAGTTTTCTTTTATTCCAGATTGACTATCGATAATAGGTTTGTATAAATTACTCAAGTCATACTGTAAGTCATTATATCCAAGCTTTTCATTTACTGAATCTTGATAAATACCTTTTTTCAATCTTTCGAGCTCTTTAAAAGCTTCATTTCTTTTTTTCGGATCTACAATATCTAAAAACGACATTTTTATATACATAACATTTTATTTTAACGTATTATCATGTTTTACTTGAACATAATATATGTTTTACTTGAACATAATATATGTTTTACTTGAACATAATATATGTTTTAATTAATGTTTATTTTGTTAATATTTTGATTTTTATTAAACCTATTCTCTAACAATTCCATCGCCTCTTTCATAGCTTTCTCTTTACCTTGGTTGAATATTGATTGTTTAGTTTGTTCATCAATTTCATTTTTAGATTTTGTTCTAATTTGTTCGATCATAGCTTGAAACTTTTCATATTCTGAAAGTATCATTGTAAATTCTACATCATCGATATTACCATCTTTTAAAGCTTTAGAAATATGGTCGCTTATAGTATTTAATTTTGCATCAGCTAATACTTTAATCTTTTCATGCTTTTCTGATTTTATATCTAATTTTTTAATTACTTGAGATCCTATTAATGACATTAAACCAATACCTAATGCTGCACCTTCACATGCAATAGCTACTGGTGTTCCAACTATTGTTGTTAAAAAACCAATACCAACAGCTCCAAGTGTCATAGTAGTTGCAAGTAATGAATTATCAACAACTGAAATTATTCTTACAGCTCTGTGATATTTTTTACTTAACATAGCTCTTCTACTTCTTTCACATTCTATTTTACCTTGAATTTCATTTATCTTATCTAATCTATATCGCTGATCAGATAGTGGTGGTGCAGTTGGATCAACTCTAAACTGGTTAAGATCTGGATAAATACTTTTACATTCTTCATTTTTACATTCTTTATAGTCCCTATTATATTCCATTCTTTTTTATAAAGAAAAACATTCATTTTAAGTTGTTTTAATAAATCTCTTTTATTTACCAAAATTAAATATAGATTTAGCACTGTCAGGATCACTTTTTGATTTATCACTGTCTTTATCTTTGTCAGATTTAGCGAAGTCAGGATAACTTTGTGATCTAGTATTATCTTTATCACATATTTTATCAGTAATTAATTCTCCTATACTTGATAATATAGATTTAACAGAGTCTTTATCACTTTGTGGTTCTTCTTTTGGTTTTATATTTTTAGGTCCTGAAAGTACCTTTGCTTCGTTAGACCTCTTCGGGATCAATACTTCG
>NC_061159.1:34455046-34476903 GCF_022113875.1 Hydra vulgaris | reverse complement strand
TAACAGCTTCTTCATATTCTACAGCATCTACAAGCAAATAAACAAATCCAGCGCATGCGCACAAGAAACAGCAAGAAACTCACGTGACCTGTGACGTCACGCAATAAAAACGAAATTGATACTAATTTTTAAGCGTAGCATTGATCACGAAGTGATCTAAAAATTTATTTCTTAGTTATATAATTTATACACACTATGAATGATAATGAATCATATATTTAATTAAATATATGATTGAAAATATGGTTGAAAATGAAAAATGTCCCAGAACTCTCCTTTTCCTACTACTGATTAACTTTCAATAATGAATTTTTACTCTTCATATGAAAAAAATGAGATTAAATTTCAAAATGATCAAAACTCATAGGTGGCCATAATAAATTGTCACACAACTGTATATATAAAGTATAAATATTTTGCAAAAACACTTTTATTTGCAATAACTGCTTCATTGCATTGTGGCATGCTTGCAATTTATTTTTTATAGTTTCTGTCAACTCTGGGTTATTATGCTAGATCTTGATAATCTCTTCCATAAGATCTTGCTTATTAGTAAGATTTTTTTTTTCCAATCTCTTGCTTTACTATTTCCCAAATATTTTCTATGGGGTTAAGATCATGCGAGTTGTCTGGCTATAGCAATACATCAACTAAGCCATAACAGTTTTTATTGTGTGGCAAGTTGCACCATCTTGCATAAATATAAGATTTTTGACATTATTTTTAAATTTTTTTGTCAATTTTTGACATTTTCGGCTGGACATCAATCCCTCTTCTTTTAGCCTTCTACAAATGGTCTGGTCTGACACAACAATTACAGCTTCATGGATAAGCTTAGTGGCTTTTTTTCTCTTTTCCAGGCAGATATTTCTGATTATACTGTCCGCTCTTGGTGTTTTCTTGCGTTTAGAAGGTGGTCTCCTTGGACCAAACTCTTCCCCTGTATGAATTCTTTTTCTTACTTGCATTACGGTTTGGTAAGAAACCTTTTGCGTTGGGTGAGAAACCTTTGGTAAGAAACCTTTGTGCTATTTTTCATTAAGAATAATTTGTATTTTGTAAAAGACATGTATATCAATTTTTGTTACTATGATATTAATAACAATGTATAATGTAGGTTGTTGACCAATGGTTTATAATCAAAGTTTAATATGGCTGACGGTAAAGGTAAAGAGAAATTTAAAGGAACAAGCATTAGGTATTTACTTGTAAGTTAAGTGTAAAATTATATATTTTTAAAAATCACAGTTCGTTTTTTTAATGCTATTTTATTTTTAACTTTTTGATGTATTTGATAAAAATTACTCAGGCAATACCTTTTTTACAGAGAGAGTTTTGTCAATTAAAGTGACTGCTACAGTTGCCGAAATAAGAAAAGGAATAATGAATTTATTAAAATACGCACTCGACAGATCAAATGGTGGTGGTCGGCGCGTAAAAGGCGATTAACCCGATGTATAACATTCATACTTTTTCCTAGTTGTTCTGGAACTATTGATAATAGTTATTATTGATAAATTGATAAATATAATACTGATAAATAAAACTTTTTTTTTTCAAACATTTTATTTTATTTGCATTGTATATAAAGTCCGTTGAAGCAATTTAGTTGTATCTGATTAATTTACGTGAAATATAATATCCTCTGCGCAAATTATTGGTTTTTTATTGTGTTAATTTATTGCAATTAAAGTTGAGAAAATTTTTTAGTTAATTGGATTTAACCAAAATAAAAAACAAAAATCAACGTTGAATTTACGTTGTTTCAACGTTGTTTTAACGTCTTATCAACTACGTATCAATCGAATATATCACCTATTCAAAGTTGAAATATGGTTGATATGTAGTCGATAAGACGTTAGATCAACGTTGAAACGACGTAATCATCGACGTTGTTTCAACGTCGTAGTTTTCGACGTCGGATTTTATTTCCAATTCAACCAAATTTCAACGTTGTTTCAACGTGGCATATGGTCGGTTTGCGACGTTGTTTCAACGTTATTTCAACGTCATTGTGCCGGCTGGGGAAGTACTAAAATTATTAGTATAATTTATACTAATAATTTTAGTATTTCTCAAACGAAGTAAATGAAGTTTTAGTCACTGTTTAAAAGCTGTTCCGTTATTTAAAAGAAATTAAAAAAGAATAGATGGTTTTGGTAGAAAAAAAATATATGTACCGTAGGGTCGTTCGAGAAAAGAACTTGATGATGTGAGGGGAGGGGTTTAGAAAGAGGGGCAATGTATCTGTTTTTTGCCAAATAAGAAAAAAACAAATTTTTTTGCAGACTAACGCAGTAAAACCACTTAAATAGGACCCCTTTTACCCCCTTGTACGAACCTGTACACTTTCGAAGTCCCCTCCCCCTCCGAGTACGTACGGGATATATTTTTTTTCAAAATTACTCAATTTTCTTTTCGACTTTTTTTTTAAAGAATATAAAAAAAAAAAATTGTGGCTGAAGTCAGAAAAAATAACAATTCTGATTTGTTACACACGTAAAATTTAATGTTTAAAAAAAAAATCATGTTTAGGAGAAATCAAACAACGTACGTACTCATTGTCTTTAACACCACCTTTCCCCCCCCCCCCTCCTCTTGTACGCGTTCGTACGCTTTTGGGAAATCCTCCTCCTCCATGCCTGCGTACGTACTTTATGGATGGCCCCTTAGCTAACATTTGCTGACTACAAATTCAATTTTGTTGACTCTAGTGTCAACTTTTAGTACCAAGTTCCTTTTCAATATGAAACTTATTTTAATAAAATTTTGGAAAATATTTTTTAATTTTTCACTTACATATCACATCAATGCAGACCTTCCAACTCTCCAGGTTTTTCCGTAAGACTCACTGTTTGATAACAAATCTCACGGTCTCACGGTAAATCCAAAGTTCTCACGGTAAATTTTAAGAATTACATTCGCTCAAAACAATATAAATTTCGAAACAGGTTGTCGTTACAACAAGAGCTAGTAAAAATTGAATGCACAAGTTTATAAATCGTGCACCAACAAAGAGCTTTTAACATGGGTTTGTTTATATTATAAATCAAATCTGATTTTTTAAAAAATGGCGACAAAGCAAAAACATAACAGCATATTTAGCTTAACATGGTACTCAAATTACCTGGATAGGGCAATGATTTTATGATAATTCTTTTAAAGGGGCCAAAGTAAGATAAGATTTTCGATTAAGTTTTTATTGATTAACAGTTATTACGGTTTTTATTAAATAATTTAATTAAATAATAAGGGCTAATTCAGCTAATTTTGGTAACACTCAATGCAACTAAGGCTTGATACACGTTTTTCCGAACAAAAAAAAAAAAATTTATTCAATCACAATATATATATATATATATATATCAACATTCGATAATTCCCCCCCCCCCCCTCCTCCTCCTAAAAATAAACAAATAAAAAAAAAACAATGCAAAACAAAAATTAAGATAAAAAAAAATTTTTTAATTGACTAGTTTAATTTGATTAATTGACAAATTGAATCGATTACTTCTTCCTAGTTTTTGGTATCCAGGAGCTCTAATCATATAAAAACGCTTATGGAATACTATTTGTAAAAAAGTTAAGACTTTTAGTTTAGAGGAACAATCTCTTTTTGAATACGGAGTCCTTTGGTACTTAGCATTCTGAGACTCCAGAACTGAAGGTTTAAAAACAAAATCTTTTGGGTCATTAAATTTTTATTTAGCAGATCATAAACCAACATGTTTAGAGCTTTTGGACACCAGAGACCAGGAAAAAATAGAGATACTAAGCCAGAGTTCTTTTAGGATTTTGCATTCCTGATTATACTAATATTTGTGCATGTCGAGATAATAAAATTTCGATGTCAAGTTGCAGCTAAAGAGCTTCATCTTAACATCAAAAGAATCACAAGAGGCTTGCCAGCTGCAGTTTGTATAAACGTTTAAACAATATAATGTAGACAATATACATACATGGATGTTTTTTGTTAGCGCATCAACTGAGACAAACATAACTTTGAAAAATGATAGCGTTACGAGTAAACATCTTGTGCGTGGTTATTTATTTTTAGTTCTGTACGTCGGGTCTTTTTAAAGCCAAAACGGTTTTCACAAAAAAAGAATACAAATAGCTTTATTAAAATACTGAAGGTTGAGCTGAAAAATTATCCATGAAAAACCATTTTTCTATGAAAAATGAAGTTACTATTTTCAATACCACACCTAAATGAGTATGTTTAACAATAATGTCACGTTAGATTTAGATAACCTATTGTAGTGTTAACTTTTCTACCAAAGTTGTTTTTGCATGAATAGTCATAACTTTTAGCCCCATTTAAAAAATCGTTTTCGATATTTAGTATCATTTTTTGAAATACTCGGGACTTATTAGGCCATCTTGAAATAATAAATTATTACGTTAGCAATTAAAAAACAGAGGCGGTTGACTTTATAAATAAATTACTTTCAACACGAGTTCTTTGTTTGCATAAATTAAATACCAATAAATAAAAACTTATTCGGTTTCCCACTAACAACCAATCGGATTTGTTTTAAATTGTCGGCTTTTTTTTTTTTTTTTACGAGTTTGTTTGTTCTATGCCCTACTTGTATTGAGCAAGTTGAAACGTTATTAGTTGAAAGTATTTGGAATAATCATTTAAGAAAAATTGTACTATAAAATGTCGATTCTGTAGTGAAACAAAGGTTGACCTCCAATATCATCTAAGACCTTTTCAGATACCTTAGGAATAATATTTCTCACAGTAATGCTGAATTGGAAAGGTTGTTTAGCATTGTAAAAAAAGAACGAAACTAACTGAACAACTGATTTGTTCTGATTAACTGAAACAAACTTCAAAAAAAGCAACATTAATTTACGATTCTAAACATAATGAATAACAATGAGTTATTTATTTGTCATATACAACTTATCATATCATTTTAATTTTTCTTGTTTAAAAAAAATACTTTTTAAAAAAAGTTTTACATTTAACGAGATTTACAAGTTTATTTAACGAACCTCACGGTTTAAAAAAAAAAGGTAGGAAGGTCTATCAACGTAACAAAAGTTGAAAATATTATCTACATTAGAGAGCAAACTTTAAATAAGTATTAATTTGTAGGGGAAGGTTGCGTAAGATGATCAGGTTCCTAAGATGGTATAACCTCATTTACGGGTAGGCTAATGATTTTTTCGCGAACTTTTTTGGTTAAGCATATTCATACAAGCTCGACGGTTTAATTTATTTTAACTTCTTGGTTTTATAGTTATTATTCTTTGATAGTTTTACTGTTAAAAAAATTTACCATCCCCGTTACAATTTTTTATTATTCAATATTTTGTAATTACGTCCAAACGAAACAAGATTATCAAAAAATTAATACATCCTCAATATTTTATGCTTATCTGTTAACTCCATGGGCTATATGAGATAATACATAAGCTGTTGTCATTCTATTTGAATTATGATAGTACATGGTGAAGTTGCTTAAGATGATACGTTTTTAGACGCTCTAGATGAGATGCAGCTTTTTATTAAGAAAAGCGCGTTTTTTCAAAATTATTCTCCGCGGAGCTTATTTTGGTATTTCAAGAGCGAAAGTTTTTTCAAAAAAAAAGTATCGTTAGAAAGGAAAGATTTATCATTGTTTTTTTTTATGGTTGAGATAACTATTTTTTAATTAAGTATAGTCATTAAAGATACAATTTTATTTAATTTTTTTTTTTGTGATTATTTTTTGTTATTTTGAGTTTTTATGAGTTCCATTAAAAAAGCTCATCTTAGGGAACTAGTTCCTTAAGATGAAATCATTAGGTGTGTTGAAAATAACGCAATTTTTGGTATAAAGATTTACTATTTTCCATCAATTCATTGATTTTCTTTAAGAAGAAAGATTAAATTATCATTATTCTTAAAAATATATATACCTTTTTGTAATCTTTTGAGAGCAAAATACATTACACTGAAAACATGCTCAACTTACGCAACCTTAATATCAAACGAGTTTCGTTTGCTTGCGAATAAATTTTTTTATGTTTATAACCTTTTTTCGCTTAAGATAATTAAAAACTTAAAAAAATTTTAAAACTATATTGGGAAAATAAAACTCAAAAATAAGAAACTTTCTTTAACTTGCCCATTTGCTTGATTTCTTATATATATATAAAAAAAAAAACATTTATGACAGTAAATTGTAAAATATTTTTTTCATGAAATCATTATTTAATAAAATTCAAAAATTTAGCGATAAGTCTGTTTGGTATTCAAATGAGTTGAAGTAAAAAAATTTACCGCGAAGAAGTAAAGAAGCGAACATTATATAAAAAAAATAATGATGAAACCCCTATATAGAACAAAACAAACCAACAGTGTCACGATAAGTTCTCAATTCTTTGAAATTAACTATTACTATTTACCGAAACACCAATAAAAATGATATGTTTTTAACAGTTAAAATAAGTTATTTTTATGAAAAAAAATGGTTTTCTCAACTCGTCAATATTGCAACATACCTAACTTGTCAGTATGCCATCAAAGGAAAAAGTCACCATTTTCACTTAAACAAGATATGCCTGCCTAGTTAAAAAGATAAAATTAAAAAAATTATTCCACTGAACGCACAAAACTTAAAAAATAAAATGCATGAAAATTTCATTTCTGCACAGTTAATAATAAAATCACAATCTTAAATATTTAAAGGGATTAAAAATACAATAGGACATCCCAAAATCAATTTTTGTTGATTATAAAAGCAATATTTGTGCATAAAGGATGTATTTTACTAAAAATAATGTAAAGTCAGTATAGACATGATGGTCTAATCACTTTTTTGCCCTAACCAATATTTATGGAAATATGACCGGTATGCCATCATAGGCGCTATGCCATCATAAGCGCCTTTCCCCTATATTGATATTCATTCATATATAATAAAGAAATTTTAAAATTAGCTGATCCTAGTATTTTGAATGCAGTTGTAAATGGCATGGTGCATGCAGTTAAAAATGGCATAATTTCAATTTTGCAAACAATAGTTTGCCTACTTTTACAAAATGTCTAATTTATCTACTTTTAATAATTTGAGTTTAGTGGAATTATTGCTTTTTTATTTGGTTCATAATGACACCAAAAAGTCCTAGCAGTTGTTAATTTTACATAATTACTAGCTTATGTCACTTTCTTAAAACACCAAAATTATAAACTAGACCAATAATGCAGCAAAATGATTGAAAATTGTTTTATGTATTTAAAAGATTAAACACATAGTTAGTAACTAGTTTTAAGATTTTTTACAGTTCCAGGGCTCTTTTTTATTGTTCTTGATACTACGACATAATCCATATAAAAATGAACCTAAAACATAAAATTTTTTACTTAACAACATGAAAGTTTCAGTTTATAATAATTTTTTAAACAAAAACTCATTATATTTGGATGATTGGATAGCAGTTTTAGTTTCGTAATAAAATGGACCTGGACTATTTGCTAAGCTTGAGCCTCTTTCTCTGTCGTTTTTACTTTTTTATTTTTAAAATTATTCTGCTGGAAGATTGTTAGTAACAAATTATTTTATTGCTTAAGTTTTTGATTTGTTTTTGTTTTTGTATTTATACTATCTTTATGTCTTTTATCATTTATTGTAAATGTAAATGTTTGTGTGACGGGGCTCGGTGATAAGACAACCTGTCTTCTTCTTGCTCCGGCCAGGATTTTCTTTTATTTTAATTTCTTTTTTGTAATATTTATCAACGGCAAAATAAATAATAATAAATAAATAATATATTTTTACTGATTACATACCAAAGAAACAAAAATTATCGTATACAGACCCTTTTTCGCATTTATTTGATTTTATGCTTTTGTCAATCAATAAATAATTGCATGTTTATTTTTTCATAACCATTTGAAACTTTTGAAACAGCCTCGGGTATAATTATGTTTAATTTAGAGTTACCATATTTCTTCAGGTATATGAGATATGGTACCAAGTCTATATTTCTAGATTCATAAGTACCCAACAAAGTTTTCAGAGAATATCTTTATTGTTCCCAGAATTAATTTAAAATTAAGTTTTTATCGAATTCAATATCGAGGACCTTATGAAAAACTCCGATAAAAAATACAACTCTCTAGAAAAATTTAAAACAGGTTCTAAAAGAATCATACTTTTAGTATATTTCAATACAATAGACTTTCAATATTTTTTTTAAAAGGTAATTTTAAAATAGAATAAACGCTTCTATTCGCACTAAATTTATTAAATTGTTAAATGCATAATATTTTTGTTGTAATAATGTGTTAACTTGTTTTTATATAACGAGTATTTGTAAATTTATATAATGAGAAATTTGTTAAAAGTACTTTACGCTTACTATAGGGGCTTGATGACAAGACTTCTACTTTATTATTATTTGTTTAAATTTTATTGATTAAGCAAACTTTAGTGTTCCACAAATAAATTCATCAAGTACATTTGTGTTAGCATACAAAATTTTCTTTATTTTTTTACCAATATAAAAGTCATTTTAATATTTGACAAAAGTTATGTACTTTTTTACGTTATTAGTTATATATATAAACACGGACAATATGTAAAAGGGGCTCGGTGATAAGACAGTTAATGTCTTCTTCTTGCTTCGGCCAATTTTTATAAATGTGATATGTCTTTATTGTAAATATATGAAACAACAACAACAACAACAACAAAAACTCAGAGATATAAGCGTTATTAATTCGGATTCGGAAATATAAGCGTTATATATTAAAATAAAACCTTGAAAATATTAAGTTAATTTTTATGTTTTTATTTTGATAAATAACGCTATCTCTGAATTCGAATTAATAACGCTTATATCTCTGATTCTAGAAATATAGACTTGGTACCTTATCTCATCTTGCGCCTCATATCTAGAATTTTCTGAAAAAAAAAAGGGCCGACAACACCAGGGTCCCTAATACCTGCTGGTATCAAGCCCCCCGGTGTTGTCGGCCCTGATACCAACAAGATATGGTATATCATTTTTTAAATGAAAAAACACATTATTACCACCTTTTTTTAAACACCTCTAAAGGTTGAATTGTAAATATTGCCAGTTAAAAAAAACTTCCACTTCGATCAGTCTTGCAGTCTTTTTGATTAAAAGTTTAGACTGTAGACCGCCCTTTTTCGAGTTGAAGTATTGAATTACTATAGAAAACAGTTTAATGGCCCCACGACTACTGCTATTAGTAGCTACTTTAATAGACAGTTTTTTTTGTTCTTCTATATCTTTTAAAACAGATGAGACTTCATTTGAAGCAAGTACATGATCAACAATTGCTTCAATTTTTGTTTTTTGTTAGCACATGAATACTTTTTGGCTATTTCAGAATCTGAAAATATTATTGCAAGTAAAGATGAGGTACAATTATTTAATATGTAACTATAATGATGCTTTACTGTGTGAAATGCAATAGTGGCTTCTGCAGGTGTAACTTGATCCTCTGATTTAGAGTTTGGTGTACAAAAAAAGTCAGTCATTTTGCTAAATGACTTTTGCCCTCTGATGCATTTTTTATGTCTATACCATCAGCAAGATCATAATTACCTTTGATTGCAACAGAAACAAATGTGTCACAAGTAAAACACTTCATTTTCTCCTTTTTTGAAGGATGGATGTTTCTCTTGTAACTTTGATGAAAACTGTGTTTTTCTGTTTGGCATTAGTAATTTAATTTGTACATTATTGTAATTGTTCAAATTGTAATATTCCGACGTTATTTCATATCGAAGAAATATGCTGCTAAAATAAATAATTCAAAAACGTCTAGTAAGCTTCGTATTTACAATCAAAATTTACACAGTATTGAAAAGTTTTCAATGAAAATTAAAAGAAAACACACTAATGCATTTAATGCGCTAAAATGCTTTAAAGCTATATCATTCGAACTCAAAAACTTAATTAACGATTAATTTCTTTCTCTATTAACAGGTTTAAATACCCTGGTTCAAAAAGGAACTTTGATTGCACTGAAAAGTTTTTAGTGCAATCAATGCATAATAGTGCAATAAAGCATATGTTTTTAGTGAAAACACATGTTTTATTTTAGCGAAAAACTTTTTGGTTAAGTTTCAAGTAAAACCCCGGATATTTGTGGCTAATTGAAGAAATTTCCGCGGACATATCATTTAATAAAAAAAAAAGGAGGACAAATCCGGGGAATCCTACTATAATTTTTCAAGAGGTTTACAAATATACTTAAGCTTAAGCATATTTTTTGTATGATACGTTATTTTAAATCTATATCTAAATAAAGACAGTATCTAATAAAAAGATTATTCAAATAATAACTACACATTTTAACAAATATTGTATAAATAAAATGCTCAATATGAGAGAATGAAAATGACGGTGATTTTTAAGTTAAAGTCAGTTTTTTACGAATTTAGTCGGCTAGTCGGATATTTGACAGCATTCAGTTTGATAAATTTTAGTTTTGAGGACATTTTTTTAATGGAGTCAGTCAGTACTTTGTAAGTATTGCCTCCCCCCCCCTCCCTCCGCCTTCCATTTTTTATTCCTAGAATCGCCTCTGTATTGTACTGCTTCAAAGCGTATATTTTTCAAGATGTTGGTATTTCTGTAAACATTATTTACAAGTTTACGTTTTTTCTCTATTATTGCATTTTGAGTTTTTATTATGAGTTTGTTTTGTTATGCAATGACTTCGTAAAATCAAGCTTAAATAATTTTAAAATAAAAAATTTTATAATAAAAAAAATTTTAAAATTTTTGCGTTGCACATTATAGTGTAAAGATGCAAAATAGTATAAATAATATAAATATACAAAACAAAAATTTTTCTTTTTTTTTTCTTCCTATAATATCCAACTAAATTGATTTTTTGTCGCATTTTAATAATATAACATATGTTGGGTACTTTTAAAAACTTAAAATAATATTGGTATTTAAGATTTTTGATTAATCGGTTACTAACACTGTTACTAATGTTGTACTAACACTAAAAGGGTCTTACTGGCGAGGTGGCATTTCTCCTTCTGGTTTTGGGTGACATTTTCGCACACGGGCCCTTGCGTGTTACTGTTTTTTGCAACGTATTAGGGCCCTATTTATCTTTCCCCCTCCCCCGGGCCCCTTAGAACTAGTCAGACCCTGCTAACTTATGTGTGATACAGAGAATTTTTAGACTGAGAATTGGCAACTTAAAAAAAATACGAGAACAATTAAAAAAATAATTTTAGTGAAATATTTAAAAAATTTTAACAACGAGTTTAAATATTAGAGTTAAAAATTTAAACTCCAATATTTAAACTCTTTGTCTATATTGTCTGTAAAAATAAAATAAAAAAATATACTTAAACTTTATTTTTACAGACAAAAGAGTTTAAATAAATTTATTTACCATAAATATATTTAAAGCAAACTTTAAAAACCGTTGATGTGTTTTTTGCAATTTTAAAAATGATGCTTATGCAGTTTTTTTTTTGCATATATATTTTATGATAGAAAATGTTGTTTTATTATACAAATTAGCTACAACATTTAATAAATTGATGTATTTTTAATATCTTACAATAAATAAAATAACAATTTTTACTAAAAATATCAAATTAATTGTCTTATACATATACCCTAATTTTTTTCCGAAAATAATCATGAGTGATCAACAGTTCCAAATTTGCGAATATTGCATATAAAAATGTTCTGATCATGCATATAATTTGCAAAATAAAAACATTTTAGCAAAATTTTTTTTTGCAAAAATATTTTTGAAAAAAAAAATTTTGCAAAAATATTTTTATTTTGACGGATCTTTTTTTTATTTAATTTATTTCTCCAACCATGGCTGTAAACTTCCAGTTATTTTATATCAATTATTATAATATTAATGAGGCTTTTAGATTATAAAGGAAAATATATTAAAAAAGTACATTTCTTCCCATAAAAATGTTGAGAAAAAACTACTTTTTAGATAGAGAAATAATTTTTTTGAATGTAATTTTTATTAGTTTCTGTATGTTTCTGTAAATAGGGCTGAAACTTACAGAAACTAATAAAAATTACATTCAAAAAAAAATTGGCTGAAATTCAAGTCTTCTTAGTTAAATTCGATATGAGTTTTGATGCCGCCCAATAATATTTTTATCCTTTTAAATGTCTCAATTTGTGATTTTATTCCCTTTCTTTTATTAAAAATGACCTTCATTATAATCAAATTGTATAAATTAATTATAAAATGATTTGCTGTGATTTACCATTTATAAATATATACCAAAAAAAACATATTTTAAGTTGATACATAATTTTTTATTCTTTTCTTATAATAATACTTTTAAATAAAGATTTAAAATTTTTGTTAAAATTGAAATTTAGTCCAACGTTTTCAAATTATTACAGAAGGATACAAAAGTTAACAGAAATCACATTTAAGTAAGATATTACTTAAATTTGATTTCTGTTAACTTTTGTATCCTGAAAGTTGAACATTATTATTCTATAAAACTTATTATAAAGAACAGCTAACACATCTGAATTTCTGAACAACAATTCTTTACCAGCTCTTTAAGGTGACTTTTTCAAGGAATTTGAATGCTCAAAAAACTACTTACCATGAGTAACTGTAAAAAGTGTCATGCTCTGCATATTGAGAAAAACAATCCGAAGCACTAATACTTCATACCTAATTCGAATAACGACAATTTAATAACTTTCGAAAAGTCTATATGTGAAAAAAAAAAAGATATTTGTTTTTCGGCCAATCTTAGGTCGCAATTAGCTCTGCGTTTAAGGCGAATCGAGCACTTGGTATGATAAAGTGTACCTTTAGTTATGCAAATAAATAGATGTTTAGTCAAAGTCATATGAAAAAAATATTTAACAAAATTTTTAACTCGGCGTAACTTTATAAAATTTGTAAAATCATTAATAAAAAAGATAGTGTAAATCTAACTTTACATGAATACGATTTATTAGAACAAATAAATATACAAAAAAAAAATCAAATTTAGACACGTGGACACAACTTTAGATACCGATAGATAATTTACTAATAGTGCTTCTCGACAAAATTATTAGCTGAATTACAAATTTATCTCCAGAATTACAAAATTATTTCCTGAAATGAATTACCGGTAGAAGTTGTTTGTTCTTATAACTTAAATTGGTTTAAAAACAAAAGTAAAAAAATACCTTCAATTTGAAGGTATTTTTTTACATTTATTTTTAAACCTATTTTAGTTAAAAGAATAATCGCACTGAAACATTTTTATAGTTTTTTTGAATTTCTTTTGAAGTTCAAAAAGAACTATAAAAAAATAATTTATTTTTGCAAACAGATGTTTCAGTGCGTCAATCACACTTGCTGTATTTAAGAACAAACATTAGTGTGTTTATTCTTAGGGGCTGTCCATAAATGATGTCAGTAATTTTTTCCTAATTTTTGACCTCCCACCCCTCCCCCCTTTGTCAAACTCTGTCAATTTTTGGACGACCTCCCCTTTTATATGATATTAGTTTTTATGATATCAAGTTTGATAGTATCTCTCAACGTTCGAAAATTATGACCATATAAAGTTACAAGTTTTATACGGTCATATTTTTAAAACGCTGAGAGATAATACTATGAATGAATATAAGTCTAATTGAGATTAGCAAAAAAATTTTTATACCAACTTGTTGTCCCACACGTTTGAGGAGGGGGGGGGGGGGGTATAGGGGAGATTTTATGCACAGCCCCATTATTTGGCATAAGTAGAAACATACTAATGTTTGGAGTTTGCTCCATGTCTGGAAGTTATATCTGATAAATCCTGGTGTAATTTTTTAAATTAATTACTTCTTTTAATTTTAATTCTTTCATTTAATACTAATATTGCTTATTTGTATTTGTTTTATTTTTGACTATATGGATAGTCAAGAAAAAAACGTTTTTCAGATATTGCACAATCATAGTATTTAACTTTAATTTTTTAAGTTTATTATTTAATTTTTAAATGCTATATTTCAGACAACAACATTAACATATTTTTAATAAAATCTTCAAAATGACGCTGCAGTAGCATCAATTTTTAGATTGCAAAAAACGCTTCGTTGGTTTCTAAAACATATTTGCTGTCTTCTATATATATCACTTAGACTTGATTACGTTAAATTTCTAATATAAAATAAGTAGATAATGATTTATGGATAAATTTTATTATATAAAACTAGACAATATAAAGGTAGGGGGTTAAAGCCACTACTTTTGTATTGTCTTTTTTTTTTGCTTTATCTTGTTATATAACTTATTGCAGAACCACTGACTTTATCATAAAGCTACTTTCATATTATCTTTTTTTATTTTTGCAGTGTTAATATATACAAACCGTATGTAAATAACAAGATATATATGTAGCAGGGGAGAGAAGAAGAATAATATGTCTTATCGCCAAGCCCCTTGATAAATTCCGTAAATATAAAGTTTCATTTAAAAATAAAAATAGGCACTTCCGTTGACAATATAAAATAAACAAACGTAAAATTGGTAAAGTTATTTAAAATATAACACATAAAATAGTACTTATTAGTAAAAATTTAGTTACTTATTAGTAAAAAATTTCGTATTTATTAGTAAAAATTAGTTCTTAGCTGTATTTTATGTGTTATATTTAAAATAAATAAATTATCAAGTACTAGAAGAAATGCCATTGAAACAGTTGGTAAAGTAATAAAGAAATCATATTATTAAAAAATAACAAGAAGCGCTATTCACTTGAACATATCACTTTGAACATATTTAATAACTTACTATAAACTCGATATATTTGTAAACACTGCATTGCAAAAGATGTAAGCAGTGAAGTTAAAATTACTTTTTCTTTTTTGAAACGAATTTCTGTGATGATAACAGAAATTAGTAAAATTAGCGGCTATCATCTAATGAAAACGCTATTTAATTTTTTCTTTGTTAAAATATTTTATTATTATCACGCTTTATAAATCCATGGCGAAAAACTTCTGTGCTGAAATTTAATAAAAATTAAATAAAAATTTAATTTTTCATAAAGCAAAATATGTTAGCCAGAAATTCGTAGCGCTTGTGTTTGAAAAAAATGCATAGAAATATTTAGTTTTGACTATGTTTAAACGTACTATTTTTGTGTAAAATAAGGATGCTCAAATTACCCAGTGTTTTTATTGACTTACCCAGTTTAGAGTCCTAAAATTGCAGTAGCTTTAATTACTTTTTGAATAAAGACAAAACATAGTAAAAATTCTAATATTTTAACAAAACTAATAATATCTTTCTGCAATTTATTTTTTAAAAATTTTGTATTTTTAAAAAATAATTAAAATATTGTTTTGAGATTTGACTTAATAAAATTGAATAACAAATTGTTGTTGTTGTTGTTGTTGTTGCTGTTGTTGTTGTTGTTGTTGTTGTTGTTGTTGTTGTTGTTGTTATTGTTGCGTAAAACAATTAGGGGAAAAGGTTGCATAAGTTTGGCATGTTAACATTGCATTGTTTTTTTTTACATTCGAAATATTATATTTATATTTGTTTTTGCATGTTATAATAATTTAGTCTTTCCTTCTAATAAATAATTCATTAAAAAAAGTCTTTATCCCAAAAACTGCGTTATTTTTAACGTAACAACTCAATTAACTCAAAATAACATAAAAAAATAATTAAAAAAATATATTTACATATTAAAAAAAAAAATCAAGTAAAGTTATCCTTAAAGCTATAATAAAGAGGATAGAGTTTTTTATTTTAGCCAACTTGTTTTATTTCTAGAATAAAACTTAGAAAATTAAATTTAATAATTTAATTAATAACTACCAAAATATAACAGGTTAAACTTGTGAGACTATTTAAAGTCAAATTAGAAACTTGTGTCGAGTATTTACAGTACTCATAAACCCATAAGGTTTTATGAGTAAGCATCATTTATAAGCATCATTTAAAAAGTAAATAAAAAGTATAAAACTCAAAGAAAACACAAATTTTTACTTGAAAGAAAAACAAGTTATTAATTAAAACCCAAATAATGCATCCGATGGTTCAACCCACATTTTAAAATTCCAGATAATATATTGTTTTAAATGTCATTCTTATGCCTCAATATATTGTTTTAAATGTCATTCTTATGCCTCAATAAAAAATAGCTTATGACTAAGCTATTTTTTATTGAGGCATATCATATAATACGTATCATAATTTTATCTTTAAGTGTTATATTTAAATAAGCTTCTTAAACATTGACTGTAAATTTTAGAATAAATAATTTTTTGAATTGTCTATGACACAACAGAGTACTGTTCTACAGTTTAAAGGCCCCTACTAATGCTATATTAGGTTACCCCATACTTACTTATACAAAACAATCGCTTCAACTTATTTTTTTATTAGTTTTATTAAATAAAGTTAGATCCTATGGATTATAGTTTATCATATGAAGTTACGTGCCGATTGACGCATTGAATAACATGTATTAAAAATTAGCAACTTTAAAAGGTAATAAATTACATTGCCATTAAATCATAAAAACCAAGTTCTATCCATTGCAGGCTTAATGATATCAAATAATACAACTTTTTAGTCAAACATAGCCCCAGTAGTAACTGTTGTACCATATGAAAGTGGTTGTCACCACTCTTTAGATGGCTTTACAATTACATTGCATCATGGTGCCTCATGTTTCACGATGCCTCACTCACCCTATAAATCTTTGGATGTTTTGTAAAAAATTTTATTTAATTTTTTATAAAATAAACTTGTAAATGGAAAAAAAAGCCATCACAGAAACTTTTTTAATAGTAAATTTCGATTTTATTTTTAATTACTTTTTCTTTTAACTTTTATTGATTTATTTTTATATTTTGGCTTCCTACATTTGTTATTTTTTGTAAAAGGGATTTTAAAATCTAATGGGATAAGTGATAAAGTTTAAAAAAAAATATATATGAGTATAGAATAATATTGAATAAATATAAGTATTGAATACGGTAACAGTCAAGTTATAAAAAGCAGACCTAAAATACTCAAAGAATAAAGTTTTAAATAATTTTTAAAACAAATGGATTTTAGTAAAAATTTTATATAGAAACATTACATAGAACATAAAAAGCAAAGTTAACTTCTGAGATGAGTAGGAAATATTATGTTATCTCTGACTTATAAAACCATGACGCAACATTTTTTTTTTTTTTTTTGAGAACCATTTAAATGCAGAGCTATCTAAAAAAAGGAGACGTTTTGCGTTTTATTTTGATTAACAAACTTCTATACCTTTTGTTATTTATTTCATGTTATGACTCTGGTTTAATTTTTTAACTTTATGCAAATTACTTAATAATTAAAAAATTAAAAAAATTCATGTTGAAATACGTAAAATTCATATTTTTTATAACAACTTTTTATAGTCTTTTTTAACACTAGCAGTAAGCAACCCGTAATACGGGTTGTTAGTAAATAAAATTAAAAAAAAACCCGCGTATAGAAAAGCCTAGAAACTACTTTAAAATAGAAAAGCCTTGAAAATGACGTAATTCGACTATTAATATTATTAAATTAGCGTATTAATATTATCAGATTCACAAAACAGCTATGTTATAAATTTTTTTATTTGTGTAATAATTTAAATATGCAAATAGATATGTATTAGGGGCCATCCGTAAAGGACGTCACCATTTTTTTAGCCAATTTTTGACCCCCTCCCCCCTTTGTCACCGGTTGTGTTTTTTCCCAATACCCCCCTTGAAAAGGATGTCATAAAATCCTGAACCCCCCCCCCCCCCTATTTTTAACTCCAAAAAAATTTATCTCATCTCGCAATGATGTTTGAATCTGCTGCTACACCTTTGAAAAAAAAAATTAAAAATATTCTGATACATTATCTTCTTAAAAACACATGTTTACGTAGTTTTCCATGTTAATTAAACTAAAATAAAAAATCTATAAAGTGACGTCCTTTTTTGACAACTTCCCCCTCCCCTTGTCCTTTTTTGTCCTTTTTAACTCGACCTCCTCCCCCCCCCCCCCCTATTTGGATGACGTCTTTTATGGATGGCCCCTTAATTATTTTGTCCATATTTAATATACTTTATTAATCTGATATTCGAGTGTCATTAAATAATATTTCTAGAACTTTACTTTTATTATGCAATATAAATTTTATTAATTTGTTTCCTTTATCTAGTTTAGATTATAGCGTTTTATTTGTGAATTACTACTTTTTTTCTATGTAAAGTGTTAATTAAAATACTTTATCTTATTCAAAACATCTCATATTCAATTAGTATCATTATAAATATATTTATTTTTTTTACAAAAACATTTGCGGATATCTTAAACTCACCAAAAAGATTATTAAACGATTCAATAAATTTCTTATATATAAGAACTTATTAATCATCTAAGAGAATTTTTTTGTTTGTTTCAAGAAAAATCATTATGTCTATGAAGCAGATACAAAAGAAAACAGTGCAAAATAAAGATGTACCGGAACCAGTTTGCAGATGCTGAGTTCCCGATTCCGGGTACCCAGCACTGGGTCAATATTAAAATGTTGGAATAAAATCTTGTAAAAACTCTAGCGCTAAATTGCTTTTTAAAAAAAAAACTGGTTATTTACTCTAAATATATCAAGTTTCGTTTTAAAAAACAATTATATTTACACTCGAGGTCACATTCAAATTACGCAAACTAATGAGTAAACCCGAAGTTCGTAAAACTTATTACTACTGCAAATACACTTTATATTTGGTTCTTTGTAATCAACGCTACTATGCGAGAATGATTCCGTTTAACAATGAAAAATAATAAAAATTATAATCAGTCGGCTTTTTTACTACTCATAGTTTAGCTGGTCCCGACAGGACGACTTAAATTTACAGTCAATATAACTTATGATAAACTTGTACATATAAATATTTAAAAAATTATATCATTAGATCATGTCACTAATAATATGCTTTTGTTTTAAAGTAGATCTCACAAAGGTATAAAGTTTTTTAATACCGTTATAAACTTATGCAATGTTATTCATAAAATGGTTAACTAATATTATTTGTATCTCTGAGATTTAAAACTGACAAATAAAATTTTTGTTGTAGTTACAAAAATAAAATTTAAAAAAAGGTAGTAAACAATATTTTAAAAATAAATACCCATTAAGACAATGCATTAACATATTTATTAAAACTTACTAAACAACTTTGCAACGCAGTGTTATTTCATTCATAAAATAAGAATATTTAGATTATTTTCATTTACACTATTGAGCAATAAATTTGTTCTCAGTTTAGAAAATAAAAGGATAAAAAAAGTATTAAAAATTTTTCCAAATTTTTAAAATTTTTAAACAAAAACGAAAAACTCTCTGTTACTCTACTGCATTAAAAAAATGTTTATTTAAATAAATGATTTTTAGTTTTCTAACTTTTCTCCATTTAAATAAATTATTTTTAGTTTTCTTACTTGGCTTGGTTTTTACTCTATGAGCTCTGTAGCCTTTGCGGCACATTTTTTTGAAAATATTAAAGTGTAGTCTCAAAGAGTAAGAATTTGGTTAACTTATAAAATTTGCATTCATTTACAAAAAAAAAAATTCTTAAGGCCTTACCAAGCCCTCAAAAAAAAAAGAAAAAATTGCGCCGACTGGGTACCACCACTGGGTAAGTTGGCGCAAACTATAAAAATGATTATTAATGTACTATTAAGTGCAAAATTAATAAAAAGTTTTTTAATATTAACTAGTAAACCAATTGTGACTGGAACTTTTACAATATATTTTTTTTCATTTGACTGATTTTTTTTTTTTTGTAAAGTAAAAAGGAACCGGTGTTCCCTATGTTACGTTTTTGTCCAAGAAACACAAAATCTCAACATCTCCCATGCGCATACACGAATCCTGACAATACTACAGTGAATGATAAAATGGTCAATTAGGAAAGTTCTGTGTAATTTTTTTGCTTTATGATAAAAGGCTCTTACCCATGCGGCCAACTAGCCCCGGTCCTCCCTAATTGAAGATCAGTCAACAAAGTTATTTGATGAGAGAAGAAATTATTAGATTATTCTGATAATAAAACATTATGTTTAATAGCAAAATTATAAGAAAAGAGCATTCAAAAGAAATTCAATGAGAAAATCCGCGCCAAATAAATTTTTCAATTAATTAACGTGAACAGTGAGTTCGAACGTTGTTTACCTTTCGTTTAGTTTTCGTTTAAAAAAAGTAAAATTTTTATTCAAAATTGCAAAGTAAGCAGAGAGGATTCTGCGATTCTATTCGAACGTGTGTGCGATTGAACTCAACTAATTTTATTTACCTATAAGAGCTTTTTTATTTTATCCAAAACTATTATTTTTTTATTTTTAACTTTGAGTTTTCATAAATATTTAATTACAGTTTTTAACGGTTTGGGGGGAATGTTTCTCCACATACACACAAGGAAAATCAAATTTAACTCATAAACATTAATTGTAAGAATATACCCAGCTGAAAAAATCCAGTTCTTCAAACCTTGTTTGTAGAACTGGATTTTTGAAGACATTTTTATTAGACATTATGTAACTTTTGAAAAATAACCCCTCTCTCGTAATAATTTAAAAGCACTCCTCTTTGTAGAGCATGTGTTTCGCTTTAATTTAAAGCAATATTTTATTGGTGAAATATTGTATAACTAAGATAAGCATTTTTACTAATTATTATATTTCATGATTTTATTTCATGCCAATCCCAGTATCTGACAAAACGACGTTTATACTTTTAAAAAATCGAATTACGTAGCAAAATTTGAAATGAATGAGAAAAAAAACTGCATTGGCATCATTTTTAAGTTTGCAAAAACGCTTTGTGGCATTTAAAATTTGCATTATATTAACGTATGGGCTGTCATCTAAATCGAAATCCATACGATCACGTATATACAAACCTGTTATATATCGTTAATATCTTCAAGTTTCGCTAATTTTTTTTAATTATTTTTTTTAATTGGTAAAATACTTTTTTAAACCTAAATCTAAGGAGAAAAAAAATTAAAAAAAAAGAATTTATGTTGATAACTACCATCATAATATTAGTTATTATTATTATTGTTTTTTTCATTGCAAATATTGTAAGCATACTTTTTTATTACTATAATTTGTATTATTATTATTATTTTTTTATTTTATATTAGTATAATATATTATTATTGCTATTATTATTGCTATTATTATTATTACTATTACGGTGCAATACCATGATTTATTTTACTTACACTATTTTCATTAAAAAAAAAAGACATAGGATTTTAAGGAGTCTGGAGTTAAATTTTTTAAAATTTAAACAAAATTAAAGCGTTTTTCGACGTCAACGATACCTGTACACCGCCCGTTTTTTTTAAGTTTGAACTCAAATATTTAAAACCGTAGTAATTAAGTTATAAAAATAGAATTGAAAATTATATATAGATTGTTCTTGTAGCATTAGTTATATGATAAATAAAGATTATTAGCATATATTTTTTTGGTTATGTTGATAAATATAATTTATTTTCAACGCTTTTACTTAATCGGCTTTCTGAAACATGCTTAAACTTTGTTTAAATTGTTATTTTGAAACGTTTAAAAGTCCGTTTAAAGTGGACTTATTTACGTTTAAAACGTCACTTAAAATGGACTTACTTAACTGTTAAAAATGTTGCTTAAAGTGAGCTTATTAAAAACATTTAAAACTGGATTTATTTACATTGAAACGCTTAAAACCTCGCTTGGAATAGACTTACTTAATTTGTTTGAAACTTAAATTAAAGTGAGCTTATTTAAAACATTTAAAACTTCGCTTAAAGTGGATTTATTTAAAATATGTTTGAAATTTCGGTTTAAATGGATTTATACA
>NC_061159.1:34402546-34452546 GCF_022113875.1 Hydra vulgaris | reverse complement strand
CAATGAGCTAAAAGGAAAATTAGCTTTATGTTCTTGGTAAGTTATCTTTCAAAATTACCTTACTTTTGGAATATAGTAATTATAAACAAAAAAAAAAAAGATGTCTACTCATTGGACAATTGCTTTTTTGTTTAGAATTACAATATTCTGTTTTTTTATTTAGGATTTCTTTTATGTTTAACAAAGCATTGTTTTGACCTTTTATAATTCTTTCTACATTTTTTGTGCAACTGTAGCTAACTTTAATTGTATTACGAGTTAAAATTTTATGTAATTTTTTAGTGGGTGGGAAATTCTTGTCAAAGAATTTTAAAAACACATTTCCTATGTTAGTGGAAACGTTTTGCTATATGAATCAAGTTATATTTTTAGTTTTTTTTCACTTTTTTGTGTTCTTTCTTTGGGGTTAAATTTAAGTACAAAATTTTGGAAAACCACTTTTTTTATAAGAATTTTCAAAAATTTGTTTAAAGGAATTGGGTACGTTTTCATTAAAGGAGTTTTGGTTTAGCCGGTTATTAATTGAAATTTGGATTTGTTTTATAATTTAGGGTGAATGGTTTTAATTAATATTAATACACAGTATACTGCATATATTTTAGATAAAACAATTGAATTAGCTAAAAGCCACACAGTTATTCCAGAAGAGACAATCTGTATAATAAAACATTGCAGAAAAACCTTACTTTATTTTAATAAGAAAACTTAAAAAATAAGCAAAAAAAAACATACATGACTGCCGTGATGTAACAACCCAGCAAACATTTGGTCTAAAAAAGTCGTTTTTAATACACCTAAAAGAAGTCTTTTTTTGGTCAAATGTTAGCTAGGATTGGGTAGTTATCATGGAGCAGATATTTGTAATTCGTAATAATGATGTAGGTGTTTATTGAGATGACGGTTTAATAGTAATGCCAGGGTTGTGGAGTTTGAGTTGCAACATTTTTTAGCAGAGTATGAACAGATAAACAAAATTGTTACTCCTTTTCCAATAGTAAAATCTCTCTGTCTTGCGTGTGCTTGTACAAAAAATTTAACCTTCATAGAGTTTTTTATATATTTTTCAAAAAATGTTTTTTTAATTATTTTTTGAAAAATATTTCTATAAAAAATGTTCTTAGAATATTTAGAAAAATAATTAAAAAAAATATTATTTTTAGAAAAAAAATCAACAAATTTTTCAACAATTTTGATTTGAAGTCAGAGTCGTGCTCTAAAAACTTTTACGTTTATAAAATTATATATAAATATATATATATATATATATATATATATATATATATATATATATATATATATATATATATATATATATATATACATATATATATATATATATATATATATATATATATATATATATATATATATATGTTTATATATATATATATATATATATATATATATATATATATATAATATATATATATATATATATGTATATATTTATATATATATATATATATATATATATATATATATATATATATATATATATATATATATATATATATATATATATATATATATATATATATATATATATATATATATATATATATATATATATATATATATATATATATATATATATATATATATATATGATAAAATTCGAAAAGATACTATAAAAATTTTAATATTGGCTTGAATGTGAGTTTTCTAATGTCTAACCTCTCTCAAAATTCAAATGGGCCTATTAAAAAACCAAACGATAACTTTTTGTGTATTAATAATAACTCAAACGATGAGTTATTGTATATTAATATTAACTAATATTACCCAAATTTGACTCTGAAAAAAAGAATACCAAAAAGTTAAAGAAGACTAGAAATGTTATACCTCATATAACAAAAATGTTTCCATTAACATAGGAAAAGTTTTTTTAAAATTTGTTGATAAGCATTTTTTACCCTCTAATAAATTACATAAAATTTTTAATCAAAAAACAAATAAAGTTAGATACAATTGCACAAAAAGTTTTTAAAGAGTTATAAAAGGTCACAATAATGCTTTGTTAATCGTAAGAGAAATCCTATATGAAAAAAAGACAGAAAACTCTGATTTAAAACATAAAAATAATTGTCCGATGAGTGGAAATTGTTCATTATAAACCATGGTATATAAATGTGTTGTTTCCTCCAAAAATGTACCTGATAAGCAATACATTAGCTCAACAGAGAGTGAATGGAAAAAAATGTTTTGCCAATTGTAAGCGGTCCATTAAAAATAAAAAGTATTTAAAAGACACCATGCTGTCAAAATACATATAGAAAGTAAATGATAAAAATATTGATGATTTTATACTAAATTGGTTCATCTTTAAACCAGCACCTGCATATATAAATATTCCCAAAATTAAGGTAATTTTAAAAATTTACTTACCAAGAACCTAAAGCTATTTTTCTTTGTAGCCTATTGAGCTTTGTAGTCAAAAATAGTTGATCGAACCATATACATAATCCATTTCTCTATTTTTCAGAATCTTTGTACCAAGTTTTCAAATTTAAGTGTCAAAGAATCAAATATCAATCAACAGTAAAATATTATTTGAATCTATTGACACTTAACCACAGCTATACTCAATGAAAATCATAATAGAGCTATCTAAATAAAATAATTTATTATAAGTAAATAAGCATTTATAAATAGAAATTGTTTATGAAAAAACTTGGTATAAATTGTGCTGTTTAACTCCATCCAAAAGCATACAACTTTAATATTAAAATGTGTTTGGCAACAGTACATACTAACACATATGTGTAACTATGTATACATTTTTATACAGTAAGTAATACATTATAACAATATGTTAAGTATATAGACATATCTTATATAAATATAATACTGCATCTTATATATTTTCTCTATTTATGGTGATTTTGGTTGTTGCTTCAATTTTTTTTTTGTATAAAATATATTTCTACTTTTACAACTTTGCCCTAATTACTAATGTTTTTTTTTTTTTTTAATTTTATATTACGATTATAAAAAAAAAAAAAAAAAAAACACATTCTATTTTATCAGGGTATATAGTGATATATGACCTTTCCCCTGATATAATTAAGTGTGCCTACTTCCTTCTGATGCATATGAGTAGAAGTATATTTTTTTTATAAAAAAAAAGTTAATGCAATGACCAAAAAATCACCATATATAAAAGAAACATCAGTGTTAAATTTGACAAAAAAAAAATCAAATTCCTACGGTTAGAAGTTGAGTAAACTGATTTTGAAAAAATAAACAAACTACTGACTCATATTAAAACAGCATTCAAGAAAACTGAAGGTTTATCACGCCAAGATCATTTTCAGCTTGTTTAACATTTTTAATATTAAAACTAAGTTATCAATATGCTGATTTATTTTAAAATTAAAATAAAAATAGAAAGTTTTTATTAACAAACTAACAACAAAAAGATTATATAAAATGTTCGATGTAGTCAAGGACCGCAGCCATTTTTAAAGTACTAAACTTTTTATAACTAATTGACGCATGCGTACCTAAACATGATGCATTTTTCGAATATCGAAACAACCGTGAGTTAGACATTTAGCATATCTATATAATAATGCCGAACTTAGTTTTAATAGTGTCCCTTGGAGCGTATTTGTCACGAAACCCTTCGCAGCCATTGCAACCGAGGAATTGGCAAGAAGGAGTCGCAGCACTAACGAATAAAACGTGAACGAATATCTAACGTACGTAAACTTTAAACTAAGTAATAATATGTAATAGTATGTAATAGTATGTTTTAACATATGCATGTTAAAACATACTGAAACAATTATCAAGTTTTACAGCTTGATCTCTAACATTTTTTCCCTCAAAAAAATTAATACATTATTTCAAAAAAACCTACTTCACGTGTAGCTCGTGTAGATACAGCGTTGAACTTCTGAACAAGAAACTAGAGGCTCGATTCCTACCGACGGCGGATATTTTTTTTAAATTTTTTTCGATTATTTTAAAATATAAAATAACTTTGAAGTTTTATAAAAATTATGTACAAACATATGTAACGTAAAGATATTATACACTTACACAAAAGAAAAAATGTAAAGAAAGCTTTAAAAAAAAACATTACCGGGAGAAAAAATTTGTTGCGTATGTATGATGATTGAGAACTTATGTTATTAATGTGCTCAGGTAATGAGTTCTAATAAGCTGCGGATGGTCTGAAAAAAAAGTTGTCTGAAACTTAAAAAAGAAAAAACTTAATTAAATAATTAAGAAAGTCATGCTACTCAAGAAGGAGCTGCTGTGGAGGCAAAAAAAAAAAGCCCGTAGGTAGAAAAAACTTTCTTTTGATAATGAAAAGCTTTTTTTGCTAAATTAATTTTTTTACGATAAATATATGCTGCAGCTTTTTTCAAAACGCCTTAATAAGCTTACTACGTATTACGAGAAAAACGCAATTAAAAAAAATTATTTAAAATTATTTCTTTGTTAAACGTTTTTTGAAACGAATAGTTTTATGGCATTTTTTTCAGAGCTCTTTGAAAATATGTATTTAATAATGTTTGTAGACATAAACTTGCTTTTTTTTTAAAAAAGCCAAAAATTATATATTTAACCTTAAGGCGTTTTGAAAAACGCCTGCAGTATGGATGATACAACGAATATGTTAAAACGAGATAATTTGAGGCAAACTTTAAGGCTCTTAACAAAAGCCACTAAACTAAAAATATAATTGCTTAACAATTTTATTATAGTGAAAATTATTATTTTAATGAATGTAGTAATTGTAGTTCAAAGTTTTATTATAGCACTTAAAAATTTTATTATACTGCGTTGGTTTTTACAAAGAAACACTATATAAATCATTTTTTATTTTAATACAAACTAATTTTTTTTTAACCTTGTTGCGCTTAACTGTCTCTATATAAACAGTGTATATATATTCTATTTGTTTATATATATGTTGTTTATAAAATGTAAAAAATCCACTTATACAACAATTTGTTCAGGATCGTATGTAATATAAGTAAACTTATATTACATACGACTTCTATAATTACAAGTCTTTATTGCTCAAGCTGTTTTGTTTTTTGGTTTTTTTAGTTATGTTATTATATTAAAAAAAAATGACAAGATTAAAAAAACACGAAATATATTGTCACTTCCGATTGGAAAAATTGAAACTTCAACTTTAAATTTGCTCCTCTCTCGATAATTTCTGATTTCTAAAGTTATGTCATCTGCTTCTTAGACCTTTAAAAATGATAGTCATATAAATAAAATTTTATTTAAATTTTTTAAGACTCTATCTATGAAAGATATATGGAATATATTTTTATGGGATTTATTCTAATGAAGACAAAAGAGGCCATCCATAAATGATGTCATCCAAATAGGAAGAGGGGTGAGAGGTTCGAGATAAAAGGACAAAGAAGAACAAGGAAAGGTGGAGTATGTCAGAAAAGGACGTCACTTTATAGATTTTTTATTTTAGTCTAATAAACATGAAAAAATATGTGTTTTTAAGAAGGTAATGTATAATAATACTTTTAATTTTTTTTTTCAAAGGTATAGCAGCATATTCAAACATCATTGGGAGATCAAATAATTATTGGGTGGGGGGTTTAATTTGGTTGGGGGGGGGCAGGATTTTATGAAGTCATTTTCAAGGGGGTATAGGGAAAACGAACAAATTTTGATAAAGGAGGAGGGGGGTCAAAAATTGGCTAAAATGATGACGTCCTTTACGGATGGCTCCAAAACTATTTATTTATTACTTTTGTAACAAATACAATCTCTTATCCGTAAAAATGATAGATCTGTACCAGTTTTATATATTTTAATGCATTTGTATGCAACATAATAAAAATTAATAAAAAAAATGTAAGATAAATGCAAAAGGGAACTTGACGCATGAAGGTTTATTTTGCCACAAACTGACGTCAATGCGCAAAATCTTTTTGGCTTAACTTTTAGATTAGCCTTTAATAATATTCTTTAGTTCTTAATCATAATCATAAGAATGAACTTTTTTTAATGACTATGTTTTAGTGTTCTAAGATCTTATTAGTTCCATTTGTATAACGTTACATAAAAACGTCTGTAGGTGTAAACGTTTTTAGCATATGTTGAGTTTCCAGGCATTATATGGAATAATTGCGTCTATCAATATATCTAAAAATGAGAAAACTTTAAAATTTTATTAAAAGTTTTTTTTTTATTATACATATTATCTTATAAATATAAAAAATGAGAAAAATATAAAATTTCATTTTAAATTTTAGAAATCTTTTTTGCTACATTATTTTTTTTTTTTGCTTTAAATGTATAAGCAAGATTGAAAAAATTTCAAAACTTATTACGCTAAGAGGAGGTCTGTAGTAGAATATTAGATCCGCCTGAAATATTTGTTCCCATAGCGTAAAACTCAAAACGAGATGCGGGTTATAACTGTTAGAAGTGTACCTAAAACGTCCGTACTATCTTAAGTAAACATAAACAAGAAGAAAAAACTTTAGGACAAAAAATCTAGAAATTAAAAAAGTTTACATAAAAGTAATGTAAAAAAGATGATGAAAAATAGTGGTAGTAATAGAAAAAAAGCAAATATAAACCATTAGGTTATTTATTTACTAATGCTTTTGTTATATAACTGTGTATTTAAAAGTAAAGTTCAGACCGATATAATTTAAATCTGTCTGAACTATTACCTACCGCTTGAAAATCGCTCCATGTTAGATGGTCTGATCTTCATTAAAGGAAAATGATTGAAATTCTACTCATGTAAAATAATCAATAATTATTTGATAATTGTATAATTTTTGTTTATACTAACTGATTAAATATAATTTTGTAAAGATCATTTACAAATTTCTGTCTAAATTATAACCTTTCCTTGAGTAAATTACTAAACTTGCGTCTGTATTATCTCCTTCCTCCTAGTAAACTATTCAACAAAAGATGGTGCAATAATTTTATTAAATTATGTAATAAATAGTAAACACCTTTAAACTTTTAGTTATATATTAAATTGAAAATGCTTTACAAATACATTTTTGAGTTTCTATATTATTACCTCCCATAAGTAAGTCGTTTAATGTAAGATGGTGTGATAATGGTATAAAGTGATAATAATAGGAGTTATGCAACTAAATATCAATAAGTTAAAAACTTATGTTAAAATGATTTACAAATATATACTGTGTGAATTATCACGTCCACCTTAGTAAATCATGCTATACGAGATGTATGATACTGGTATTGAATGATATAAATTATCATTATACTTTACTGTAGTTGGGAACTTTTAGAGCTTTCGATATTTAGCTTGTAGGATTTCTTTTTTTTCATAAGTTAAAGATATTTTTCTATTAAAGATATTTTACTGTTATATTATTATTTAATTTTTTTTTCAAATTTATGCATATCAATATTTTGTTATGTATATATGTTTTTATATTCTATATTTGCTGTTTTTTATGTTGTAAAAAAACTAGCACCCAGATAACACATAGGCATCGGGCCGACATCGGCGCGACGTCCGCATTTGATCGTCTAAAGATGTAATTTTTACATACTTTTGATGAGCGGCTGCTCATCGGCAGGACGTAAATAAAAACGTAAAAATGACATCGGCACGACATCAAAAATGACATCGAAACGA
The DNA here is from genome assembly GCF_022113875.1 of Hydra vulgaris. NCBI lineage: Eukaryota > Metazoa > Cnidaria > Hydrozoa > Anthoathecata > Hydridae > Hydra > Hydra vulgaris. The sequence continues at coordinate 34,444,922 of NC_061159.1, read as the reverse complement.
CGTCAAAAAGACATTGGCGCGACGTCCGCATTCGATCGTCTAAAGATGTAATTTTTACATCTATTTGATGAGCAGCTGATCATCTGCAGGACGTAAATAAAAACTCACTAATTGTAACTTTTCCAGTGCTGATAGTCGCAATTTCTTTTCAAAACTTAGCACCTGTTCGAAAGTTTGCAATGGCAAATTTAAATTTTCAGGCAACTTTGGATTACCTCTCTGAACTTCTAAATTAAGATGTTTCAAAATCATATTTTGTTGCTGAGAAAGATTTTGAATTTGAGCGTTTATGTCTTCATTCTGTTTTTTAACTTCCACAAGCAACTTAACAACATCACCTTAACCATCAATTATAAATTATTACCATCTTAATCATCTCAACTTATCATCTTAAGAGAGTTAAATAATTGAGAGAGAGCTGTAACCACAATTAATAATATTTTTTTTTAAAGAGTGGTCCCCTCGGACTTGGAGGGATAAATAATGGAGAGAAAAAAGAAAAATATATGTTTTTTAAAATTAAATATTTTAGTCCAAAATATTTTTATTAACTAAATAACAGATTTAATAAAACCAAATCAATATTTTCTAACGAACTTGATCCTCAATAATTTATAACATTGAAATTATTACAATTTTTTTATATTTTTATTAAATTTAATTAACAACATTTAAATTACCGTAAACTGCCTGTTCAGTGCGTGATAAATAATTAGTGGTTTCCAATTGGGTTGTAGCATAACCACTTGAAAATCTGGGAAGAGCAATAAAATTTTCTGATTCTATCAGATTTTGATATGATCGGCTATTGTAATTAGAGCTGACAACTTGAACGTTATTCTGATTAAATAAATGATCAGATGCATATATTAGGGGTGGTTGAGGAGGAAGTAAAAGCTTTTGAATACCCGGTTTATTAAAAAATTTATTAGAAATCTGAAAATCTAACTGATTATCAAAATTAGCTTTTCTAGTATTTGGCTTCTTTTTTGACTTTATTTTACCAACATCAATGCTTGAACCTACGTCATTCATATGCGTATATTGGTTATCATCATCTTCATTAGGAAAATCATCAACATTTGTTTTCTTTCGTTTTTCTGATTTCATAATTTTGGTGCCAGATGTAGCTGTATCTAAATCAGAGGTAATCTCTCCTTTATTGGCCTTTTTCCTGGCAGTTTCATATTCTTCTTCAAAAATAAATTCAAAAAATTTAAATAAGGAAAACTCATTTTAACAACTATTAAAATTATATTTAGTAATTTATTATATATATATATATATATATATATATATATATATATATATATATATATATATATATATATATATATATATATATATATTTTATATATATATTATATATATATATATATATATATATATATATATATATATATATATATATATATATATATATATATATATATATATATATATATATATATATATATATATATGTATAAAAACATACATTATATATATATATATATATATATATATATATATATATATATATATATATATATATGTATAAAAATATACATTATATATAATATATATATATATATATATATATATATATATATATATATATATATATATATATATATATATATTATACATCATTAAACAGTTTTTTATATATATATTTTTTTATTGTTATACTTTACTAAAGCAGCTTTTTATGATTATTGTTTTATCATTGCTGTTTTGTTCAACTATACCTAAAGATAATTCTGCTAACATAATTCTGAAAATATATGAGCTTTTTTTCCATTACTTTTTTGTTTCAAATAATCTTGTTAAAAATTTAAAGAGAAGCTTAAACAAAAAATGATTGTAAAAATTACTTTTATTGGTATGATAATTTCTAATAATTTTCTTGATTAGAGTCACAAGATTTAGCATAAGCTAAAGACTAAACTCTGCTAAAGGTTTATACTTTTTCCAAATTCAGTGGTTGATTTATTTTACCTTTAATTGTTCCTTAACTTTGGATTTAATAGTTAATATCTCCCAAAGGGAGAAAGTTTACTATGGGTTTGATGTAATGAGAATCTCAAGCAAAGTACTGACTTACCATTGTGGGTGTTCCATAATTGCAAAAAGGTTTTTCTAGATAATCCTTTTGATAAATTTCAGTATTTGTTACAAAACTTTTAAATTTTAACTCACATTAACGTTTGGCTTGCCAAACTATTATATTTTTAAGGGATTTCGTTAGTTTTATTGTTTTAAAATTAGACTGTACCATTTTCCTCAAGATTTAAATGCCCTGATATTTTTTTGAAATTTAATTTCAGTTAAGTATCACCAGCCATTATTATAAACAGTTTTTTTTACACAATAATTTGTACAACTTACCTGCTCAACTTTATTATAGGGTAAAAGCTCAGCAATATGGAAATTCTAACTTTAACCTTTAAAAAATCTTTTTTTTATTTTTATTTTTTATTGTTAAACTGTAGCTGCTTGTACAATTTCTATTTAATGCATTATATGTTACATATTTCTGACCATAGTCCTTTTTGAATATGACACATTTTTTACAACTGAGTTTGAGGCAACTTAGGATTTTCCACAGAGGCGTTCAAAATTGTATTATGCGCTTTTATTGTTTTGTTTACTCAAATTTTGTTAAAAAATAATTCGTCCTTGAATAGAATATTGTTGCCATATATAGGGCGGATCTTCCAATGATGCCCTGTCTCTTTTAGAAAAGGTACAAAAACGCATTGTACTCATCGTTGGACCTGCTTTTACAGCCAACATCCAAACATTATTACATCATCACAATATTGCTTCTCTTCCTTTATCCTACAAATGCTATAATGGAACTACTCTAAGGAGGTAGCGACTCTGGTTCCATCTACTAAAATTCATTCCCAACTTACTTGTCATTTGATTAAGTCTCATCCTTTTTCTGTGACAGTTCGTCAGCGCTTCAAAAACTCTCATTCATCTAGTTTTTTACTAATTACATCAACTCTTTAGGATTCGCCTCTTTTATCTTGTTTCTTTGATTTATATATTTTAAAATCTTTTATGTCAGCTGTCAATCGTTTTCTTGCTCTATAAACTTCATTTGTTCTCTTCAAGTAACTTCTAATTCTAATGGTGATTGCTTACAGCCTTGTTGGAGCAACGATGTTGGAAACAAAGTTGTTGAAAAAGAAAGAGTTCTTTCTACTAAACCCAACGCTTGTTGGCAATAGAATTTGACAATAGGTAACAAGCAATTACCTAATTTAAAAACCTGTTTATACATTTAATGAGTTATCTTTTTTTTTTCTTGCCTTTTCCAAGGCCATAAAAGGCACTACATTTAAGGAGGCAACTTTTGATTTTGGTTACAACCCTCTCTCAATAACACAAACCTTGAAAAACAAGGCTGCTGCGTCAAGAAACAAGTTGTGCGCAGTACTACCATGGATTTATGAGACGAGCACATTACCATTACACCACTACTGATACTGAGTAAACTTTTGTTTACTTATGAAGAAAGTTATTTTTATTAAAATACTCCTCTAAAGGTAAAAAAATTCATATTTTTTTTAAAAAAGTATTAGTAAGAAATGTTACCTGAAAGCAAACAAAAAATTAACAAAATTCTGATTTTACTTTAGGTATAACATAATCTAATGTTGCGATGAAAAATATAATCTTTTTACACAAAATAGCAATGAAATGATAATAATCATAAAAAACTGTTTAATGGTGTTGCGATAGAACAAAGTAATTCTTACCTTAATGGTGATGAATTCAATTTTATTACCTACACTGTTGGCTAATGATTAATAAAGAAAACTTCAATTCATAAAAATTTACTAAATTAAAACCATATTTCAACAGTACTCAAATTAAACTTAAAAAATGAAGTAGAGCAGAAACTCACAAACGAATTAAAAAAAAAAAAATTATCTTAATAAAGAAAGAGTTTCCAATTTGTACAAATCAAATAATACCTTTAAGAAAATATGCAAAAATCAATACTAGTATTCGTAAAACATAAAAAATAGCAAACATAGAACATAAAAACATTTATACATAACAAAATATTGGTATGCATAAATTTGGAAAAAAATTAAATACTAATATAACAGTAAAATATCTTTAAACCAGGCTAAAATAATAACGATATGTTGGACTATTAACTATACTAATTAAAGTAAGATAAAATTACTTCTATTCTAAGTTACTATAGAAAAACAAAGTCCTACAACCTAAATATCGAAAGCTCTAAAAGTTCCCAACTACAGTAAAGTACTATGATAATTTATATCATTCAAAACCAGTATCATACATCTCGTATAGCATGATTTATAAAGGACGTGATAATTCACACAGTATATTTGTAAATCATTTTAACATAAGTTTTTAACTTATTGATATATAGTTGCATAACTCCTATTATTATCACTTTATACCATTATCACACCATCTTACATTATACAATTTACTAAGGGGAGGGAATAAATTTAGAAACTCAAAAATGTATTTGTGAAGCATTTTCATTTTAATATATAACTCAAAGACTATAGGTGTTTACTATTTATTACATCACTTAATACTATTATTGCACCATCTTTTATTGAATGGTTTACTTGGAGGAAAGAGATAATTCAGATGCAAATTTAGTAAGTTACTCGAGGAAAGGGTACAATTCAGACAGGTATTTGTAAATGATCTTGACATAATTATATCTAATCAGTTAGTATAAACAGAAATTATAAAATTATTAACTAATTATTGATTATTTTACATGAGTAGAATTTCAATTATTTTCCTTTAATGTTTATAGTTGTTTACTGTTTATTACATCACTCAATACAATTATTGCACCATCTTTTGTTGAATGGTTTACTAGGAGGAAGGAGATATTTCAGACGCAAGTTTTGTATTTTACTCGAGGAAAGTTTATAATTCAGACAGATATTTGTAAATGATCTTTACATAATTATATTTAATCAGTTAGTATAAACAGAAATTATACAATTATTAACAAATTTATGATTATTTTACATGAGTAGAATTTCAATCATTTTCCTTTAATGAAGATCAGACCATCTTACATTGAGCAATTTACAAAAAGTAGATAATAGTTCAGACAGATTTCAATTATATCGGTCTGAATTTTACTTTTAAATACACAGTTATATAACAAAAGCATTAGTAAATAAATAACTAATTGGTTTGTATTTGCTTTTTTTCTTTTAATACCACTCTATTTCTTATCGTCTTTTTTACATTACTTTTATGTAAACTTTTTTAATTTCTAGAATTTTTTTCCTAAACGTTTTTCTTCTTGTTTATGTTTACTTAAGATAGTACGGACGTTTTAGGTACACTTCTAACAGTCTTAACTCGAAAACGCAATCTTGTTTTGAGTTTTACGCAGTGGGAACTTATATTTCAGGCGGATTTAATATTCTACTACAGGTCTTAAACCATCCAAAATAACACTGGTTACAGCACACTTAATCACTGAGCTATCAATGAATTGCATTTAGCAGAAAAACAAAGATAATTATAAGTATCTTATATATTTTACGTATGCGAGGAAAGGTAAGCATGATTAGTTTTTCGCTCATTAATTTTTTTATAGAAAAATTTATTTTACTCAAAAATAATAAAGTAAATAAGGAATAGGTATGAAAGTTTTTTTGCTAGAAATAGATATGTAAATTGACGTGTATTTTACGGATACGGAATGCTAGAATATTTTAGGAAAAAGTATAAACAAGTTCGGTTCGGAATAGATATACAAAGACCCGTATTTTTACGGGGCCGATCTCAGCTTTTTTCATGTCATTATTAAATTTATTTTTGTTTCAATTTACACATTTTACAATGCTTTTTTAGCATTTTGCAAAACGAATAGAGCGCCCACATTGCCCACAGGGTGTGGGTTCAAATGTGGGGCAAAAACATCCCCCACCTTTATATATGTTATATATATATATATATATATATATATATATATATATATATATATATATATATATATATATATATATATATATATATATATATATATATATATATATATATATATATATATATATATATATATATATATATATATATATATATATATATATATATATATATATATATATATATATATATATATGTATATCTCTCTCTCTCTCTCTCTCTCTCTCTCTCTATATATATATATATATATATATATATATATATATATATATATATATATATATATATATATATATATATAGAGTAGTAGATACAAAAAAGGCTGCGTCTTTAATTAGTTTTTATGTAGTTGGTTATTCTACCAATTAAACCAAATACTGGTTATTTTACCAATCCTTTATTGATTATGCAAATTTAGTTGAATTTTTTATGTAGACATACATTTCTTTATATATTTTGTTTTGTTATTATGAATAATTGAATTGATTTCAATTTAATACACTAATACAATACATATTATTTTGTAATCGTTTAAAATATGCCAAAGTGGTTAAAGTGTTTCGCATGGGCTCAAATCCTTTCGTTTACACTTAATTTTTTAAAAATCTTTTCTAATTTTCTATTATACAAAACAAATCATTTTTAAAGGGCTATAGATATATGCGTAACATATATCAAGATATTATATACTATAATAAACGAAAGGGAGAGAATCTTTTACAAAGCTTATAAATTTTCTTAAAACATGATTACACCGTTAAAAATTTGCTGAGCATATGTCACCGTACTTAAGTTGTTAATGTGTTTACTAGTTAGTTAAGTTTGTGCATTAAAAGGACAACTTTATTTCTTATAGGAAAATATTTTACGTGACCCGTTATTTAAAAAAAAAAGTGATTTTTCTTTAAAATTAAAACGACAAAAATCCTAATAAGCTGCAGATTTACCTTAAGTATTTCAAAATAGTATGGGGGTTAAAAAAGTATATTTTTTTATGAAAACATAATTTTAAAAAGTCTAAATTTGTATTTTAATTTTATTAAACTGATTACTTTTAAAGATAATTAAAATTTAAAGTTTAACTTTTATACTTAATATTGATATAATAAGGAAATTTAGAGTTATACAGCTATTAAATTACGCCCCCGTTAAACATACAAAACCGAGTACGCAATGACAACACAATTTAGATAATCATTAAAATAGTATTATACTCTATCATTTTTTGGCTTAAAAAATAAGATAGGGAAATTGAAACAGCTCTTTGCTTGTTTGCAAATCACGTCATATTTTCAAAAAAAGTTCTTATATAAAACATAAAAGAATATTGTATTTTAATAAAACCTTGCCAACATTTTCATTAAAGTTGCTTCTGACAGGTTGTTTATAGCTTTACAGCACTGCATTACGCATCATCAGGTTGTTTTGTTTTTTAGCTATAAAACTACGTAGACTGTTCTAACTTTAATAAAAGTGTTTTTCGAAACTGTGCAGGGCCTAAAAAGCACCAAACCTTGCTCTCTTAAACTAAATATCGCCACCTGGGCTACAATATAAATAAGTGTGCAAAATTAAATTCCATTAGTTGATTTGAAGACTCCAAACGCTCCATTTGGTGCGTTTGGAGCATACTAATGTCAAGTACCATGGAATTTCCCTTGCTCAGTGCTAAAATCCAAAACCCAAGTTTATTTTATTAATTTTAATTACATTGAAATTATTTTATTCAAGAACTTCAAAATATGTTTTTTGAGGTAGCAAATTATGACATATTATGAGGTAGAAAAATATAATTTTGAACAAATAATACTGTATAATATTCAACAAAGTTACTCTAAAGTATCTGATAAACTATAATCTATAAAAATGTCATTTATAAAGTAATATTTTGTGTATATTTAAAGATAAACCTTTAATATATTATGAGGTAGCAAAATAGAGTTTCTGTCAAATAATACAATGTAGTATTCAACAAAGGATTATTATGAGATAGAAACAGAGGCAATACCACAAATAAAAAGAAAGAGGGAAAGGGGTAAACTTTAGAAGACTGATTCTTCAAATGACTTAAAAAAAACAAATGTCCTCAAAACTAAAACTTACCTAAATGAATTGTGTTAAATACCCGACAAAACTTTAAAATCATTTTATTTAGTAGGGTGGAACACCTTTTCTAAATTCTCTGGATAGCAAAATAAAATTTTGAACAAAAATTAGAATGTAGCGTTCAGCAAAAATTACCTTAAAGTATTTAATAAACCATAATCTATAAAAATGTCGATTAAATGGAATATTTAGTAAAATATTTAAAATATGTTTTACATTAAGAAAATACATTTGGCAACATAAAAATAAATAGCGACTAACTTAAAAAAAGTTTTTCAAAAATGAATATATATTAGCCACAATCGTTCTCACAAGTGATACAAAAAAAATGATTTGGTGAAACCTGTTCAAAACCCTCTCATTCAAAGTGGTAGAATTTATACATTCCTAGCATTAAATCCAGTTTCTTTTATCTTTATTATCACAAAAAATTTCTTTCCATCACCCAAAAGCAGCTTATTTATCTTTTTTTTTTTTCAATTTTCCTGGTTTTCTTTCAATAACTTTTTACTTCGATTTTTGATTTTTTGTTATTTTTAAAGTTGTCAGCTCAATTTTTTTATTTCTGGCTCAATAATGCTTGATGAAGTAATAATGCTACATGTAAAATGAAATAATGCTGCATGCAAAACATCAGCATTATCAAATTTCGCCAATGAAATTATGAAGGTACCTTTTAATGCTTGTTATGCAGAAATACTGAAATTGATTTCTTTTTTATATTGTTTTAATCATTTTAGCACTATATCTATCTTTTCTCAGCCAAGAGAGTTTTTTTTCCTTATGTCCATTAATTTTTTTTCCTTGGGTTCATTAATGGACCCAAGGAAAAAAAAACTGTCTTGGCTGAGAAAAGATAGCTAGATCGTGCTAAATGATTCAAACAATATAAAAAAGAATTGCTGTTTTCACGTTTCTTTTATTCCTGATGTATTTTGACCTAGTGATAATTTAATTTTTTAAAAAATGTTTCTCGAGAAGTTAAAACAAAGAATTTATACTAACCTGCTAACTACCTTTTGCTTCTACTAACTTTTTTTTCTTATTCAAAGGCCTTAGAACATGCGAAGACATTTTTATCCCCACCACCTACACAGCATTTTAATAAAAACATACATACAATAAATGTAAAAATGTTCAAATAAGTTCAAAATATTAATTCTTATTTTAATAAAAGTTGTATTGTTATTATACAATTATAAAGTATTATTATAAAGTTAATGATGACTTCATGAAGTGATTTACTTACCTGGGTAGGAAAATTTTGCAAACAGGAAACCTGAAATTGCAATAGAATTCAATTTTAGTGTTTTAAGTCTACCTTCAATCTCATTTTCTTTTAGCTCAGTAAAACTGATATATTTCTTCACATCGAAATCATCATCTTTTATCTTTCTTTTTTATCTTTTTTTGCATCATCACTCATTTTTTCAAGGAGTTTCATAAATTGTTATCAAATTAAAAAATAAAAGTTTGATTTTTTGATTCGATATGCAGTAGATTATACTATAGGAAATGTTTACTATACAGAAAAAATTTAAAATGTAAAAAATGTTTACTATACAGAAGCCATTTAAAACCACAAATTAAATAGCGAATCATTATTTTGTTAAAATCGAAAATGTCTCAGATTTTTGTTTACTTTTTCTGATTGAGGACCACTGATTATATGGAAGGAATAAAGACCATCATCTCTATATAGAACAGTAGTATCAAGACCGTATTCTTTAGCAATTGTGTACAAGATATATATTCGCATAGTTAGACTCCGTCAAAACTACTGATTTTTTAATATTCCAGTTAGGACACATTGTACCAACTCCAAACTTAAGTATGTTCATATCTATGCCAAATGAAGAGGCCCAAAAATTTAACAAAAATCATGCAATTTTTTGTATCCCCTCAAAAAAAAAAAAAAAAAATTTCAAAAAAAATACAGGTATGAACATATTTTTATATACTTACTTTAAATACTATTTTTAAAAATAATATTTAAAGTAAGTTTATATTTATAGTACGTATTATTTTTAAGTAGCACTTGAAATAAATAATTATATTAATTTTTTATATTAAATTTAGAAGTTTATTGATATTTGTTTGATAAAAATTAGAAATTTTTGATTAGTTATAGTCAATCATTAAATAAACAATTGTTGCGAGTGTTAAAGGCAATGTGTATCTAATTACATGTTTTTGTTTACTGAAAAGATTTTTCAATTTCGATTTATAAGTGATTGTATATTATTTATTACTAATATTTTTATGTTAGCTATAAGATTATTAAAAAAAGAAAAGTATTTTTTGTTTTAACCGTGTTTGTTAATAAAAGGTTTTAAGCTGAGAATTTGCATTATTTTTTTTTAAACAAATACGTATCAAAGCAACTTGCATAAGTTACGTAAATTGTATTTTGTGCCTGCAATATTTTAAATAAATATATCGCAAATCGAAAACAAAAATTTATAGATACAAGTTAAAGGTATTTCATTTTAACTTTATTTATTTCAAATTGTTTATTTTATTAGTTTGATTATTATTTTTTTTAAGTTAGCTATTTTGTTCAGATTTTTGCAATTGCTTTTTAAATTTAAATCAAAATTATTATAATCAAAACAAATACAGCATCATATAATTATAGAAATATTGAATTGAAAAATACTGATGTAATACCCAAGCAGCATGAACCGTTAAATTTCTCACTGGCTCACTTTTGTTTCATATCTAATCAATTTTCATTTATTTATTTATTTACACTTTTGCCGATTAAAAAATTTACAGTCGTAACTTATAAAATAAATAATTACATGACCGGGAAGAAGAAGAAAAATTTAGTCTTATCATTAAGCCCCAAAAATGCGTCATTACTAGACAAAATATAGTTTAACAATAAAATATAGTTTCAATGTATATATCTCTGATTTGTATTATAAAAGAAAATTTAAATATATCGCATATCGTTTAAAATTTATAGTTTTTCAAAGAATAAGATTTAACAATTGTTTTGTAAAATAAAAGAAACAAAATTTAATAAAATATTAAAATGAAAAAAATAACATTTAAGACTTGGTTTGAAAAATAAGAAGATATGATTTTATATAAAAACATTTTATTGGTAGAGCATTTTATAGTTTAACTTATGTAATTATATTTATAATACTTTTCATAGCCAATTATGTAAAAGTAAATAAACAGTATAAAATAAAAGTAAAAGAATAATAAATAACGCAAAAATAAAAAATAAATTTCACAAAAAGAAGATTATCATTTAAAATGATAAAAATATATGTACAATTGTTGATTAATTATGTATTAATAATCTAAAGTAATTAATTAATTAACTATTAACTTTTGATTTCTAATATAAAGAAGTTTTATTAGAAAAAATTTAATTCATTTTCAGTTAACAAAAGTAATTGCTTAAGTTTTGTTTTGAATTGGTTTAGAGAATAATTAGTTTTCATTTCATTATTTAATATTATGTTCCACAACTTTGGTCCTCGGTTTACAATAGAGAAGTTAGTAGCGGAATAATAAGTTTTGGATTGAATGTAGTTGTATTTTGAAAATCTTTTAGGGTATATGTAGTTTATTTTTCAAAAATTGAATAAAATAAGATTGGTAATATATTTTTATCAAGTTTGAACATGAAAATAAGAACTTGATAGAGGTTTAGTTTATATACATTTATGATATTGAGTTCATTAAAAAGTGTTTTTGTGTGTGAAAAACGATCTACGTTTGAAATTATCCTTATAGCCTGTTTTTGTTTGCTAAGCAATTTTTTTAATTTCGTCGCGTTAGTGCTACACCAAGCAATGTTCGCATAACTTAAGTAGCGATGAATAAAAGAAAAGTAAATGTTTTTTAAACCAGATCGATAAAATAACTGCTTTGCTTTGTACATTATACCTAAATTTTTTGATATTTTATCTTCAACTACACCTATGTGTTCCCTCTAGGTTACATTTTCGTCTAGAAACACGCCTAAAAACTTTATTGATTGCTCTCTCTTTATTAATTGATTGTCAATAAAAAGGTCTGGGAGTTCTAAGGGAATATCGGATTTTTTATGTAGGCGATGGAATAAAGTGTATTTTGTCTTAGTAATATTTAAAGATAACTTGTTTGATTTAAACCATTGGGTTAGTTTGTCTAGTTCTTTGTTTAATATTTGGAAAAATATATTGATATCTTTATTGGAATAAAACAAGCTGGTATCATCTGCAAATAAAATTGTATTTAAAATGTTAGAAAATTTATTTAAATCGTTTATATAAACAAGAAAAAAAAAGGGCCCTAAAATTGATCCTTGAGGAACACTACATTTAATTGTCTCTTAATTAGTTTTTCCTTCATCATAAACTATATACTGCTTCCTATTGGTCAAATAACTCTCGAACCAGGAAAAGTTAGTTTTTTTTATACCATCACTTTTGAGTTTCGATAGAAGGATTTGATGATTGACTGTATCGAAAGCTACTTAAATCGATAAAAAGACCTAGTGTATACTTGCCTTCATCAAACGATTTAAATATGTCCTGAACAAGGTGAATGATTGCATGATCGGTGGAATGGCCAGATTTGAATCCAAATTATTTATGGTAAAGAATATTATTTACATTTAAAAAAGAATAAAGCCTATTATACATAACTCGCTCTAATATTTTAGAAAAACAACAAGGAATTGAGATTGGACGATATTTTGCAACTTCAGAAGGATCGCCTGATTTTAAAGTTGGAATGATTTTTGCAATTTTTAGGTTTTCAGGAAAAACACCATGTTTTAAAGATAAATTAAAAATATGTAATGATGGAATTGTGATGTATTTTATCGATTTAATAACGACATTACTACTTATAGAATCAAAACCTACACTTTTTTTGGGCTTTAACAAAGAGACTGCGTCTAATAATTCATTTTTCGTAAGTTTAGGATTAGACATAACACTAATGTTGTTTGAGGTTACGTAAGACTTAAAGTGTATTTGAGAAGTTGCTATATTTGATGATAAAATAGGACCTATATTTACAAAAAACTGATTAAGTGTTTCGGCCACTAAGGATTTATTTACAATACAATTGTTATTGACTTTAAGATTTTTCGGAAGTAATTTACCGTATAAATGTTTTTTTATAAGCACTTTTTTATTTATATATTATTTTGCCGTTTTTTGAGTTAAAAAAAATATTACATAAATAATGTCATAAACATTCTGTGTATTTAATTACTTTTTTAGGTTAACTTATTTGTGTTATTTTGAAAAATACTGTTTTTCGAATTTTTTAACCACAAATTAAAAAAAAAAGTGTTTTTAATAATGTTTCGGTTTGGTATTATGTCAAGCAAACCCTTTTGTCTAAGTTAAATCATTTTTGCATATATTATCGAGCACTTTATCTCTGGAATAAAATTGTCTAGCCTTATTTCGAGTCATCTGTCGCTTTTTCTGTTTTTAAAATAAGTTAAAGAACATTATTTTTTAAATTGATGATATATTGAAATATTTTTGATATTTTTTTTAACTATTTATTATTTCAAATTTTGGATTATTATTTTGTTATAACTACTTGTATTATTTTATATTATATTTATATTGTAATTTTAAAATGGCGACAAGATTGATTTGATCTCCAGATTACAAGTTTATATGTTTATATTACACGACACCTAAATAATATAAACAAAAAAAAAAAAAAAAAATAAAAATTAAATATATATAATTGTTTTTTATAAGATATCATACTTAATAAAGTTCTGTAAAAATTGTTTGAAGATATTTTTCTTATCAACTAATAAAAAAAACTAGCTTAACTTTTAAACTTAATCTAAAATTTTGTAAATTTCTTTTTGAAAACATAATCGCTTTTGTTTGTTGAACACCGATCTTTTGTAGAAAGGCATCAGTGCTTTGTCGTTGTCCGATTTGAAAACTGAAATATGTATAAACCTGTCAATAAATGTTTTCAATCCTAAATAATATCTATAAAGAGAAAAGTTTAATTGATTTAAAACTTTTACTTAAAATAGCAAAACTATCACGTCTGCTAGTTTGGATTTATAGGTAAAAAGCTATAGCTAAAATACTAGGTAAATATTTATAGGTAAAAGGCTTATAGGTAAAAGACTAGAATAAAGCTAGCTTTAAAAGGGGGAGTTAAAGAATTTAATGACAACTTGGATTTCTTCAAAAATATTTATACAAGAAAAATTTAAAATCATTACAAATGTGAACCAAAAACAAATAAAAAAGAATTAAAAAAATGCAGACATGAAAATAAGTTTCTTTCTACAACTATGTTAACATATTTCACAAATGTTTGAAAGCATACAATAGTAAAAGTATTTAAGTTTATTAAGTAGTTATAAGTTTACTAAATTTACAGTATTGAGCAGAGTGGGGTAAAGTTGGTCCATGGGATAAAGTGAGACTAACAGATATTTATCAGTTTTTTGGAAAAAAATGTTTTAGTTAAATGCTGTATTATTTGTATTTTATTGGTAGTTTAAATAGCACCCTAAGTTTTAATTATCAGGGTTAGGGTCAGGGTTAGGGTTAGGGTTAGGGTATGCTTACTAGGGGAAATTTTTAAGTACATTTTTTATTCAAAATGGTGCATACATTTAAACATAGGTTTTCATAAACTTCGTAAAAAAACAACTCACGACCAAAAAGAAAACAGTTTATCTGAAAGAGAAACTGTTTAACAAATACATCTAATTAGTTTTTTAGACTAAAAGATACATGATTTTTTTTTACAACATTATCAGGTGAAGTAATGTGGTCCTATGTTTCTTTTAAATAATTTAGATAGTGATTAAAGATGTGATATTATTATATTTTATTATTGACACTACTCGGTTGGAAATCGGCCGAAGAATACCTAGCTATAACCGTATAGACAGCAATTTGGCTATGAGGACAGCTAGCCTAATTAGATAAAGTACCACTGACTATTGTAGGTAGCGTCATATCGTAATATAATCATTCTCTAGAAAAACCTTGGTATGTAGCTATCAACAAGCTATAGATTTTTAGATATTTTGTAGCTAGCTATAAAGCTACAATATCTAACTAGCGACACATTGCTACGAACTCGCAATGTTTAAATTTCAATTATCCTCATAACTATAAGAGACTCAACACAAAAAATCTAATTTTTAAAGATGCTAAAGATATTAGGAAAAAGTAAAATAGGAAAAAAAACCGCTTGAAAATCACTATAAAGCTAGCTAGTCGCAAGCTTATTTCCCACCGGGTAGTAAATAACGCAGTTTTAAAGCATCTAGTTTTTTATATAAATGTAAAATTTTTTTTCGGATAATGAATCTCTAATATATATAGTCAATTTTTTTTTTGTGTTTTTATGTGTGTGTCTGTGCGTGTTTGGGAGTGTGTTTGTGTCTTTTAAAAACTATTCTTGATTGTAAATGGAAATAAATATATATGCAAACATTAATTAGTGTTATTTAAAACATTTTCTAATTGAATAACAATTGAATATCCCAAAAGATTAATTTCAAGATTTTTTATTTGTCAAAATAAGTAACTTCTACTTAAGCGTTTTCATATTAATATTATAAGTAATTTTAAAAATCAAGGTGATTAGAATTTGGGAAGTATATCATCCTCAAATTAGGGCCCCACGGTCTAAATATTTGTTAGGGAAGGGGGCAAAAAAGCACTTGAAAAAAAACTCTACCATTATGAGTTCGACTAATTTTCATTTGTAAAATTCTCATTAAGTAAAGTAATATTTTACCGTTTAAAAGTTTTGACCTTGTAAAGTGAGAACTTTCTCATGTAGTGGGGATTTTGAACTTTCTTTCGTCGCTACTTTTAAAGGTTAAGAAATTGTTTTTAGATAAGTTAAACAATTTCAATCAAATTTAAGAGTTTCAATCAGTTTTAAGGAACTAAAAACAAAGTTAACTTTTTCTTCTTTTCACATTTGGAACAGTGGGTCTCAATTTTTTAGGTATATATTGGTCCTAGACTCCTAATACTGTAAATTTTTGTATTACTGTAATTTCCTGCAGCAACAAATTCGGCGCTTGATTTTTTCACTATTATTGTCGTGATTGTTCAACTAGAAATTGTTCAAGTCATAAAGCTTGTGCAGTTTTCCTTGATCTTTGCAAATGTAAGTCATGATAACCAATAAGATAAATCACATGAGTCTGAGTCTGGTAATGATAACAACTTTGATTAAATTAATAAATTGTAATAAAAATCATTTGTTATTTCATTTTTTTTGATTTTGCAATCAAAAAATCAAACTGAAAGATAAACATCAGTGGCAGTAGTATATATAGGAAATTTGGTTAACAATAATATATCTGTTTTAATTAGAGTCCTTTTTAAAAACATTGCATAAGACAAGACAAGACAAGATATTTATTTTCCTTTTCAAAATTTACATATAACCATATAAAAACAAAATTAAAAATATTATCTATAATAATACAAACAAATGATTATAAAAAAATAAAAATAAGTCAAAGGAGTGACACCAAATAATTATAACAATATATATTAATTAAAAAATAACAACATTATCTATAATGATACAAACAATATAAATATAATAAAATTTAACTAATAAGAATAAATATAAATATAAATAATTATTTGAAAATGAAGGTGTCAGTCACACAGAAGCCTGATTAAAGGAGTGACATCAAATTTTTCCAAAGAAAACAGATAAAAAAAAAAGGATAAAGGATTAAGCATTAAAAATATTTAAAAATTAGGGATCAGTCAGTTGTCGGTAGCCCACTGGAATAGCGCGAGTTTTCGGCCGCGGTCTCCATACGGGGCCCATATTGATTTGCTCGCAAGGTTACCCATTTCGGTCGCAAACAAATCTCACACTATTAACACGTAATTGCCCAATATAAAACTTTCGGGTTTGCCCGCTTGGGAATCATTACAAATTTTAGAAAGCTACTTTAAAATTGTTAAAAATTAAAAAAAAACAATTATATACTTATGCATGCTTAATTATTTCGAATAGAAAAAACATTACAATTACATTTTTACGAGCAAATTTCTAATCAATTCTGTAATTATTTATCGTCTGTCTTCACTGTTGTCTCTAAATTAAAATTACATTCTCAGGCAACTCTTTCTTGATACAATATCTTTCTAACTGAGTGCTGTAAAAAAATAACTATATAATATAATATTAAATTATTATTTTTTTACTTTAATATATTGTATAATTTTAATGATTTTTGCCTAGCACTCTTTAGATAAGAAATCTATTTCCTCACAATATTTTAATCATAATAATTAAAGGAAATATCACCATCAACTATTAAGTTGGTAATCTTAAAAAAATCCCTACATGCATCACCCAGTCATTCCAATAAACAAAACTGTATATCATTTTTATTATTATTATATTTATTAACTTTTCATAATTATTATTTATTAAAACTGCAGACACATTCTGTTTTTAATTAATTTTAACTATCAGCATGCGAAAAATGCTAACAGCTATTGTTCATCTATTTGAAATCATCTGAAATATTGTCAACCCTTATCTTGCAAAAAAAAAAATTTGTTGATGAAACACAGTGTAAAATGAAAAAAAATTTTTGTTAAGTGATTTTCTACTAGTTTATATATATATATATATATATATATATATATATATATATATATATATATATATATATATATATATATATATATATATATATATATATAAATATATATATATATATATATATATATATATATATATATATATATATATATATATATATGAATATATATATATATATATACATATATATATATATATATATATATATATATATAAATATATATATATATATATGTATATATATATATATATATATATATATATATATATATTATATATAAATATATTTATATATATATATATATATATATATATATATATATATATATATGTATATATATATATATATATATATATATATATATATATATATATATATATATATATATATATATATGAATATATATATATATACATATATATATATGTATATATATATATATATATATATATATATATATATTTATATATATACCCATATAGTGTAGCTTTAAGAGCATTTAATGTAAAAAAAGTCTCTTACGACTACAATTTTAATTACCTCGTCTCTTAAGCTGTTTTTGATTGTCATCGAAATGTCAAAGCAATTAATTTATGCGGAAGTACATTAAATTTAATTGTTTTTTAAAAAATTTTTAAAAAACCGCAATTATAACGACTAGAAAGTTTTTTTTAATTAGTAGTGTTTTTGTTATTGATTTAATAAAAAACATTTTTAAAACATGCGTAAATGTTGCTACATCGACTATCTTATAGCCTGACTCGCAATGGAGTGCTGCTACATCGACTGACAAATAGCCTGACTCGCAACGGAGTGCTGCTACATCGACTGACAAATAGCCTGACTCGCAACGGAGTGCTGCTACATCGACTGACAAATAGCCTGACTCGCAAGGGAATGCTGCTACATTGACTGAGGGTTTGGTTTGGCCAAGCAGTCTATCAATTAAAAAAAAAAATTTAATTTTCAAAACTTTTTCTGGTCTGGTTTATTAACGCGCTCTTTAAAACTACAGTTTATGGGAAACATTTTTTGATGCCACGCAAGAGACATGCAAGAGTATATATATATATATATATATATATATATATATATATATATATATATATATATATATATATATATATATATATATATATATATATATATATATATATATATATATATATATATATATATATATATATATATATATATATATATATATATATATATATATATATATATATATATATATATATATATATATATATATATATATATATATATATATATATATATATATATATATATATTTGAATGTCATTTTCTTTTTATAGGTTAAAATATGGTTAGAATTCAATAAATACGGCTGCGTATAAACTTTTTTTAAATATATATATATATATATTTTTTCTTTAATATATATTATGTAAATATTTCGCTGATCTATTGTGATCAGCGTCATCAGGTATAATAAACAAAATAGTTACAAAACCGTAATAGTATAATACAGAAAAAAACTTATCAAACAACTGACGTCAGCAGATTTTATTAAAAAACGGCTCCTAGGTTTTGGTTTTTACGTTATCTTCGTCATCCCGATTGAGAACCACGTCACCAATTCTCAACTCCTGTTGAACCCCTCGCCTTGGATATTGTTTTCATATAAAAAATAGCATATACTTAATGAAAGTTCAATTAATTAATGTATGTCTGCAAGAGTAAGTAGAGTTTTTAAGTCATCAATGTCAGCGTTCAATACATCAATAATAACCGGAATTGCTTCGTTAATGGGTATAGATGGATATAAATTGATTATATCAAATGAAACTTGAACTTCGTTAGGATCTGTTATCCATTGCTTAGCTTCATTTACAAAACTATTAGAATTCATAAGTGTACTTTTATTTTTGTTCAGAGTCGGTTGAATAATTTTACTAAGATAATCAGATGTTCCATAAGGTGATGTGTTATGTGCTGATGCAACGGGGCGCATTGGGTAAACTTTTTTTGGTTTGTGAGCTTTAATCATTCCGTAAATCCTTGGTGGGTTACAATCTGATGGATACATTTTAAAGTATGTATTTGTGCCTAGTTTATCTTCTTTTCCTAATTTCCACAATTGTCTTTGAAATTTAGTAATCAATGTGGATGTTGGATCATAATCAATAATTTTGCTATTTTTTTATTTGTTCTTTTAATTTGAGCAACTTTTTGATTTAATAATGCGAAACCTGTGCCTTTATCGAAAGGGTATATCTTAATGTTAGAATTGATTTTTAATTTGTTAATGGAAAGAAGTTGTTGCTTAGTTAAATTATCTTTTAATCTTAATTTTAGCGAATTTGTGTTCAGTTTTGTCGTAGAGTTTCTGCCTGTGTTGGTTTTTTAAGTTTTTCAAGTTGTAAAGCGCAAGTTTTGATATTAGTTATAATATCCATATAAGGAATTTTTTTTGGCAATGGTACAAAATTCATTAACAGTCATTAACTAATTTCTTACTTGAATATAATCTGTGTTTGGCTTCGTTACGACATGAACTAGTAGTTTTTTACTGTATTCCTTCATTATGTTTTTTGCTTTTTTAGTATGAATTGGAGTTTTTAATTTAAACGATTTTATAATTATGTTATTGGATAAGCACTTTTGAAGAAAAACGAGTTGGTTTTTTGAGTTCGCATTTCCTATCTTCAAATCATGTAACTTTTTGGTATCCTCGTAAATCTTTTTGCCGTAAAAAGTAGTAATATAATCTTTGAATGTCATTTTCTTGTTAAAATATATATATATATATTTAAAAAAAGTTTGTACGCAGCCGTATTTATTGAATTCTAACCATATTTATATATATATATATATATATATATATATATATATATATATATATATATATATATATATATATATATATATATATATATATATATATATATATATATATATATATATATATATAAATATATATATATATATATATATATATATATATATATATATATATATATATATATATTTATATATATATATATATATATATATATATATATATATATATATATATATATATATATATATATATATATATATATATATATATATATATATATATATATATATACTTATTTATTTAGGGATAGCTTAGTTTTTTTTAACCATATATGGTTTGAAAAATTAAATTATCCCTACATAGAAAAAAAAATAAATAGAAAAAACAAAATACGCTTTGTTTCATCCGAATAAGTTAAGAATTCCACTACTAAATATTATATCCTCTCTTAAAATAGAAAAAAAAATCATTAAGAAAAATTATGAAACTCAATTTTTAGGAGTTATAATTGATGAAAAATTTTGGAAAGCTCACATAAATGCTTTAAAGACTAAAATATCAAAAAAATATAGGTCTACTTTATAATGCAGAGCTACCTCATATATGCGAATATAGATTGGACGAGTACGCATATAATCAAATTGAAAGTTATATATCGACGTCGGAAACATGCTGTTAGACTGATGTACCAAAGAGATAAATTTACACACACTGAACCGTATTTAAAGACATGAATGTGTCTAATATTTATCAAATTATAATATACTAAAATCTATTGTTTATGTTAAAATTTAATTTAGGTCAAGTACTGAATCATTTTATAAATAACTTGTTTATAAATAACGTTAATAAATATAATACAAGAGAAACAGAAAACTGTTATACACCATTAAATAAAATAAAAACTTTCCCATTTCTTAATTTCATATCAAGTTCCTTATTTATACTTCAAACTAGTAACTAAAAATAAATCAATTTGCTATCCAGATAATCAAAATTTTTTAAAAACAGAGTTGAAAAATCTGATACTGAATTTAAATAAATACTCCGAATTTTTATAACAGACTACCCAGACAGCCTCCTGCTAGCAGGCCCAATGCTGGTCCAGCTCCGCTTTCGACAACGGCGCGATGACGGCTGTCGATCACGGGCCTGCGGTTAGGGTTAGGGTTAGGATCACCATCTAAATTACATATGCTCATCATTATCAAGTATATCATATCATCATCGCAATTATCATAATCATCACCTGGTAGGACAAAGACTTTTCTGAAATCTGCTTACTTCTAAATTTACCAGGGTTTTACTGTCGCTGATTGAAAAAAAGTGTGAATAAACTTTTGCAATAGGTAATTTTTCTCTTGTTTAGTCATATCTAACTAAAAAAAATCAAAATACTAAAAAAATGTTAGAAAAATACTTCAAATTAAAAAACAAACAAAAAAATTATATACTATAGAAAAAATATATATTTGTAAAAATATATATAAAACAACTAAGCAGAGTTATACAAAATATTTTTATCATAATCAATCTAATCATTCATATAATCTTTAAATTTTGTAATAGTAAATGCGGTGAGTCTTAAAGGACCATCCACAAATACCATTTGTTATCTAACTAAAATAAATTAAAAAACAATTCAAACAAATTAACAAAAGAAAAAAGAAACAAAGAAAGAAAAAAAAAACAAAGTTAAAAGA
This sequence comes from Hydra vulgaris, assembly GCF_022113875.1. Lineage (NCBI taxonomy): Eukaryota > Metazoa > Cnidaria > Hydrozoa > Anthoathecata > Hydridae > Hydra > Hydra vulgaris. Next base: position 34,422,748 of record NC_061159.1, on the reverse strand, counting down.
AAAAATACATTCGATATTGGAAAGTATTTAAAAAGGAATTAAAATAAAATATAAAAATTGCTCCCTTTTGTAAGAAAGAAAAAAAAAAAATTTTTATTATTTTAGAGTGACCATATATGTTAGCTTGATATGATTTACTTTTTTATTTAAATAAATGTCATTTATTATGAAAACTCTATACTTTTAATTGATTAATTTTTGTTTTGTTTATTTATTGTTAATTTTTAATGAAGTAACTATTTTACTTTTATCGTTTTTATGATGATTATTGATATTAGGATTATGTTTTTTTATGAAACTATTGTTTTAGAGACATAGTAGGTTGTTACGTTTTGTTAGTGCACAACTGTTTGCAACTTCCTGTCTGTTTATTATATTCAGTTGTTGTTTTAAAATTTATATTGGTTTATTATCTTATTGTTCTTATAACTTTTAATTTATCATCATTATAATTATCATTATTTGTATTATTCATATCATTATTTGTATTATCAATCCTATTTCATGGTATTTACTTAAGATAAGCTTTTAACTATTTGTAAAGGACCTCGATTGTAAGATCTTTTATCAAAAAATATATTGATTGATTGATTTCCATTTTACATGAAAAACAGTCACTAAATTTTTTTTCATCAATAAATTTAACAATATGATAAAACTTATTTATCGTTCTCATAGAAATAAAATAAATGCTAAATGTAGTAATAAATTATATAAAAAATAGGAATTACAGGCATTAAGTGTAATTACAATTGATCATTTTGTTATATTTGGTAATCGAAAAAAAATTAAATTTGAGAAATGTCAAAATATAGAGCAATAAAAAATAATAAAAGTGTTTCAGAAAATAAAATGCAAATAAATGATAAAAAAAAGTTTTGGAAAAAACATTACATGACAATCATGAAAAGCAATTTTGATGATGTCATTTATATGGTCAAAGTCATTTTTTTAATTATTGTCAATTGAATGTATTATTACAAACAATATTAATATAATAATGTTATCATTAAAAGAAAACACTTGAGACACTACATAATAAATATTAAAATAAATAATAAAGCACTTTTTTTATCAAGAACAAAATTAAGCAATGTACAAACTTCAACAAACTATAACAAGTGCAGCAAGACACACTGGAGAAAATTGTCATTTAAAGTTGCAACATGTTCAACTTTTTCTAAATTTAATGCCAAATATTCCTATCGGACTTAAAGCATAAAGATAAGTAAGAAAATTTGATTTCTTTAAAAGTTACTAGAACACAATATAGGTAGTCTCGTCAAAAAAGTAAATACTTTTCACTAAACAAATTTTGTTATCTAACTCAAATATTGCCAGATGTTTCTTTAAGATAAAGATTTGGTAAGTAAACATCATTATATGATAAACAAATTACACATACACATATATATTATATACACTATACACATAAACATATACAATATACACATATACTTATTCATATAATATATTGAATATAGTATAAATATTACAATAATATTTTTGTGAAGGGACAATGTAAATAGATATATATTAATTAAATTAAAATTCTTTATTTAGTCAATGAAATTGCAGTTCTTGATTTTTTTTTTTTTTATATTTTAATAAATAAAAAAGTGTTTGTCAAACTTAGATATATCTAATTTTTTAAAAAAAAAACTTTATTTTTTACGTAAAAAGTGAATGTTTTTTTATAAAGTTAGATATATCTAACTTTATTAACAACAGTGTTTTTTTATTAAATAAGCATCTTTTGCATATCTTTGCATAAAAATTATGCTGATATGATATCAGCTTAACATTTATACAAACCAAAGTATAATAACCAAACATTTATACAAACATTTATACAAACCAAAATATAATAACATTTAGTTGTAATAAAAAAATAAATCTTGTAAACATTTAGTTTTGCTTTTATAGTACCATCATAGATAACAAAAAAAATATTTAAATAATGGCAATTATTGCAAAATGACATTCGACCAAAACTCTGTATCCGCCGCAATAGGGCCACTGCTGGCCCGAAATCAAATGCCGTCGTAGTGGCTTACGACTATTTGCCGGAGTTCTGGGATTTCGTCGCACGCGACTGCGACTTCTTGCGTTGATTTACCGTACATAAAAATGTGCTTGAATCACTTGCCAGTCTCCCTTCAGTAATGGCCCGTTACTAATATAGTCGCAACGGCGTGCGATGATTTGCCAGATTACTGGCCCGGAGTCGTGTACTGTCTGGAACATAAATTAAATTACATATATATCAACTCCAAAGTCAACTCACTCATTTATGTGTTTTATCTAAAAAACTTTCACCTTTTTGAAACATTATATTAACAAAGTTACATTTTGGAAATACTTTATTTTTTTTTCTAAACAATATTATTTATTTGGTTGTATCTTGTTATGATTAATTTTTATCTTGAGTTTACGTTAAGTTTAATTTTTATCTTGAGTTTATTTTAAATTAAAAAATATCAAAGTATAGTTGTACCTTATATATTTATATTTAAATTAATCATAATATATACCAATCACATTGTAAGGGCTTCGTAATAGGATCATTACGATCTTCTTGAAGTCCTTGATTACAAATTCCATTTTATATTTTGACTCACGAAACTTATAAGCATTGCACCTTCAATTTACAAAATTTGTAAAAGTTATATGTACGGCGGAATATTTTCCGCCGTATTGTCTTTGTATAGACCAGCTATGAACGCAATAATCTGCCAGCTATGGACAAAAGTCAAAATTTTGACTTAATCCAATCTGTCTAAAAATCATATTCAATGGTTTATACCTAATTAAAGTTTTGAAGTTATGTTATTATATTGCTATATTTTTAAATAATTCTTAATCATCTTTCCGGAACAGCTTTATGATAATTATGTGAAAAGTTGACAATTTTGTTATTATTTTCTTTACGTTGTTACACAGTTTCATTTAATTATTTTTTCATAACAACAGTATTGATTGCTATTTTAATACAACTTAACATTTAAAATGTAAACTTAGCCACTGTTATGGATTCTAATATCATTTTAAACTGTAATTAATAAATATTAAAACAGGTAAAACACAAAAATTTAACTTTTTTATACTTAAATGTGCCAAATTAAATGCAACGTTTTTGGGTCGGGTTAGGGCAGCAAATAAATGGTCATAAGTTTTTCGTTAACATGTAAGAAAGCAAACACATTTGGTTTAATGGATGTAGGCAGACGTATTCGAGCTACAAATTGAGCACAATTTTGTTGCTATGGTACCAAATTTTACATAGCAACAACTTATTTATACGTTAACGTAGTTTTAACAGTTTTTTATTTGTGATATATATATACTATTATAAATACATGTATTAAAATGAGATTCACACTTCTTATGAAAGTCAAAATTTTATTGGTTGCAATGGATAACTAATTTTTTAAATCATTTTTACATAACAACATTTTTGATTGTTAATTCCTTACGTTTTAACAATTAAAAGGTAATACCTAGCTACAGTTATGGATGCTAAGGTCATTTTAAGTTGTATTAAATGAATAACAGAATTGACATACGTAAAAGTGTTATTTCATTATTCAAATGTGCCAAATTTAATGTATTGTGGCTCAGATTTTAAAGCTGGATGTACTATTGATGAAAAAGTTGCATGTCATCTTGACCACATTGTCAACAGCGCAGCCAATTAATGCAGATGCATCTCAAAATTACTGCCTTGAGGTAACTTTAATTGTTGATAATATTTCTATACTGAGCTGTGGCTAACTTAGCTTCTGTAAGTACATGACTGATTGCCTCTTTTAAGTTACTCCTTTGTGTGCACAAAGCTACCTAATACATGCCACTAATTTGCAGAAAATTTTATACATATTACACACGGACATTAGGTTTTGAGGAGAATCGTCTTGCCTATTGGCATGCTCTCTGAAAAGGCGTAGCAAGCAGGTAACAAACTGTGATGTATTTTAACATCTTTTGTGCTTATCAAACCCATTAATTAGCAGCATTAGGAGTTCAAGTTCTCAAAATTCAAAATCTCAACTTTCAGATGGAGTTTAGTGATATGCTTTAGACTCCGACAGTCCACTCATCTATAATATAATTTTGTTATTTTATGCATAAATAAACTTTTTATAAATCGTTAATGTGTTTCAGATTGTCAATGTTTTATTTGAATATTCTTCGTTTTTTATTTTTTTTAACACATATAAAACATATGCAACTTCCAAAAATAGGTTGTTTTTAAGCAAAATAAGATATAAATAGCAACCAAACATAAAAGGATCACTATCATAAGCAGTGCAAACATCATATTAGTAATCATGCCAAAATTAGTAAATAAAGACCTAATATTTAATAAATTATTAATTTTGTCCCTTAATAGTGATTCATAGCCCACTGTGGAAGATGAGAAAAAAATATATATATATTAATATATATATATATATATATATATATATATATATATATATATATATATATATATAATATTTTTAAGTTTGACATAACTTTATCAAAAATTATATTAAAAAAATATATATATATAATTTATATAATACTTCATTTATTTTATATAGTTTTATCAAAAATATATTTTATATAATATTGTATTTCTTAAAAAAATATATATTTTTTTAATAGGTAAAATGAAGTTCGTGGTATTTTATTCTATAATATGTATATTAGAGTTTACAAAACGTAAGTTGTTTTAAATACCTTTGTATTTAAATGTGGTGTTTACATATTTAAGCAAGATAATTCAACTGGATTTATTAAAAGTACTGTTTTTATTTAAAAATCATTTAAAATATAGACTAATATCTTAAAATGTTTTTCAAATTCAGCAAAATTAAAAAAATCGACTTTACAAGAGTAACAAATAAAATGGTTTTTAATAACACTAATAGATTTTTATCATGGCATACTAAGTACCAGAAGTTGTCAACTCGCGACATGCGTAAAAAAATGCAGGCAAATTTTACATTTGAGAAACTAGAAAATTCTCAAAAACAAGAAAAATACGTGGTTAGTAATAGTGTTTATGTAACATAAATAATTAACTAAAATAAAACCAATTAAGTAATTTTTATTTTTTAGGTGTTTAATAATTTAACTTAAGTTAAATAAATATCTACAAAAACGCATCAGTTTAAAGTTAGCATTAAATTTATGATTACAAGACACCCGTCAGTTTCAAATCAACTTTCAAATTTAAAATGGAATGAGTCAGTTTGGAAGTGATCTAAAAATGGTTTGTCAATGTTATGTAACAAATTTCAATGGTAAATACAATCCTCAGAATTGAGTTGAAACATTTCGACTTCCAAAAGAAATTATAGAACGAAAACGTTGGATTGCTATAATACCATGATAAATGCTCCTAAAACTAATAACACCGTAATACATTAAAAAAAAATAGATCAAAAGGTTATATAAATGTTAGTGAATATGTGATGCTGAGACCTCATGATGCTCAATCAGTATTTATTTGCATACAGCAATTGCATAAAGTTTCGGTTCCAACTGTACTCGCGCCACATAGAAAAACATCGAAAAGTTTTAATAGTGTTCACTGGAAAGAAGAGGTTGAGTTAGCAATGCTTAGTTCTCAAGATAAGATAAAAAGTATAAATGTTTCATATGAAAAATTAAAAGCTAATTAGTTTAATTTTGCTAATATCAATTATTTATGCAATGATGTATTAATTATTCAGCCATCAGATTTTCTTATGGAAATAGGGATGGCAATCACGGGATCGCGGATCCCGATTTCCCTGGATCAGTCTCTAAACTTTCCCGGGATATAGAGATGTCAAAATAAAGGAAAAGTTAATAAAGTTCAAACTTGTAATTGTAGTTTAATAATTTTTATATCGTCTTTGGTATAGTAGGTGTTTGATTGTGAAATTGTTTATTCTCTTTGCAATGTTTTCCTTTTAAAACTCTCTTTTTCTGAATTTTGTTGAAAAAAATTATTTAAAACATTGTTGTTTGTCTGCAATATATATATATATATATATATATATATATATATATATATATATATATATATATATATATATATATATATATATATATATATATATATATATATATATATATATATATATATATATATATATATATATATATATATATATATACATATATATATATATATATATATATATATATATATATATATATATATATATATATATATATATATATATATATATATATATATATATATATATATATATATATATATATTTAAAATTAAAAATATATAATAAAATTAAATTAATGTATAACTTTTATTAAAAACTCTTGTTCTTTTTACCAGCAAGCGCTTATATTTTTGTTATTTTTTATAATATACTTGTTTTGATATTATACTATATATAATTTATATTATGATATTAAAACAAGTATATTATAAAAATAAATAAAATTTAAGCACTTTCTGGTAAAAAGTAAAAGATTTTTTTATAGAAGGTATACATTAATTTAATTCTGAATTTTCTACTTCCACAAGTATGCAAGATTTCAAATCCATTTTTATATCCATTCATTTTACTTTTCAAATGTGTGATTTATGAAAATGCGTGATTCACGAAAGTTTTTTTAACGTCATGCACAAGGCCGGCACGATAGGGTTGTGTATGGGGGGTGGGGTGGGGTGGAAGGGGAAATATTGTGACACCCCCTTCCCCCATCAATAATTTTATTCGGCAAATTTGACCCTTAGTCTGCAAATTTGACCCTTTTTGACTATTTAATCGGCAAATGTATACCCTTTGAAAAGTTAGTCGGTAAATTTAGACAGTCAGTCGGCAAATGTCGTCATGGTAGTCAGCAAATTTTCAAAAAAGATTCAACTTAATTTTAGACGTTCATTAATGTAATAAATATTTAATAATAAAACATCCCGAAACCCCGATATTGAAAATTTTCGTGATTTTTGCCTTCCCTAAATGAAAAGCGCTATTTCCAAATTTTTTCTTTGAATAAACAATGATCTCACTTTTGTAGCATTTCATTGTGGAGTTAAATGTAGTGTTATAACTTTGTCTTCTTACAGAGCTAATATTTTGAACAAACGTTCTTATATTCAAAAAGCATTACGATTTTTGAATTGTTGTGAAATAACATAAAATAAAGAAGTTGTACATCAAAAAATGTGGTCAATGAATAAAACATGCAATGGGGAAAAAAGTTATCCAATTGAATCATTGTGCAAGTACTTGAGTGTTTTGCCTTTAACGATCAACCTACAATTGCATCAGAGAAGATTTTGAACTTCCAAGTTTACGTACTTTAGGAAGAATTCCGTCTAAAGGTATATCTTGAAATGATACTAATTATATCAAACATATTTTTTCTAATCTTAGAAATAAAAGACAAAAAAATGAATATTAATTCTTCATGAAGTTTATGTTTAACCCATGTTGAAATACAACGTTGGCATTGTATTTAGTAAATCAGTTAACAAATTTCATCTGCTAGCAAACATAGTACTGAGTTTTTTGGTTGTAACGTTGTTTAATGGACTAAAATTTGTTTACAAAATGTTACTAGTCAGAGAACTTGATGCTGACTTTTTTTTTGAACAGACAACCCTTATTCTTGCAGCAATTAAAAATAATGGCAATATTTTTGTTGCTATTGTCTGTGATAGTAACAGAATTAATCAGAAGTTTTTATGATTTTTTTGAAAAAAAAGAAGCATGGTGTGCTAAAGATAATATGTTTCTTTTGTTTGATAATGCACATTTATTTAAAAGTATGCGTAATAACTAGATAATAGAAAAAACTAAGGAGGTTGATTTTTATATTAATGCAGAAAAAAAAATTGCACAGTGGGTTGATATTATCAACTTGTACAAGTTTGAATCAAAAAATATTGCTAAAACATCTAAAGCCAATTGCAAGACAGAAAGTTATCATTTATTTTGCAAGTATTTTGCAATGAAACATTAGCAGCATTAACGGAAGTCCCTGATTATCCAAAGCTAATTGCAAGGCAGAAAGTTATCATTTGTTTTGCAAGTATTTTGCAATGAAACATTAGCAGCATTAAAAAGACATCCTGATCTTCATGTAAATGAAGGAACAATTGATTTAACCTCTAATACTTTTGAGTTTCGAAAAATAAGACTATATGCAGATATTTGTTTAAAAGAATCTAATAGATCTGCTATTACTTCTGCTGATCATAAAAATTTAAGAAAATCTTCTTAAGTTGGTAATTTTGCAATACAAATAACAAAAAAGGAAACAGAATCAAGTTACAACTCAAAATACTGCTAATTGTTTAGCTCAGACCTGGTATGGTTTAGTTCAGCTGCCAAAATATCTTTTAGGCACAACTTGTTGTTATTATATGTGTTATTAGAAAACTTAACAACAGATCCATTAGAAAAGGTCATTGGAAAATAAAGAAATTGGAAAGGTATATTGGAAAATAAAGAAAATAAAGAAATTGAAAAAGTAATTGGAAATAAAGAAAAAGCTCATATAATTTTTCAAGAACAATAAGTTCTTGAAAAAGTAACTAAATATCGTACAAAGTTGCTAAAAAAGTCTGAGAATAGTTCAGATGTGTTAATCGACCTTGCTTCAGATCACTCTTGTTTAAAATGTAAATTTATACTGAGCGAGGATATTTCCAACATTATTGACTATTTGCCTGCGCTTGGCGATTCATTGGCTGTCGATATTAAAATGGCATTAGTATATATTGCTAGATAAATTGTTGATAAGGATTAAAATCTTTTTTATTTTGAACAAGTTAAATGATCAACTTAATTATTAATAATTTTTTATAAAAGTTTGTAAAGCTAAATGTTTTATATGCAAATAGAAAACACAAGGACATATATATATATGTTTTATTATCAAAAAAACTATTTTTAATTGCGTAACAAATATATATATATATATATATATATATATATATATATATATATATATATATATATATATATATATATATATATATATATATGTATATATATATATATGTATATATATATATATATATATATATATATATATATATATATACAAGTGTTCTCTGCAGTATTCTTTACGCTTCATGTTTGCATTATAAACATTAAAATGCTGTTTTCTGTGTTTGATGCTGCATTAAAAATTCGTTCCTTTCTATGCCTCTATCTCGAGCATTACCTAAACCAAGCAGAAAGTGCTTCTTTAAGAAGCTTTTTTAATAATTTTTTGCCGCACCTAAACATACGTTAATTGAAATAGAGTAAAAAAGAAATTTGACTGTAGTAACATTTTATAGTCACATTTAATAACATGAAATTGGGTATCAGTACCAATATTCTTTTCACTACATAATATAACTATAAAAAAAATAATATACTCAATAAAAAAAGAAAATAAGGAGAGCATATGACATAATATACTTACAAAACATTATTTGAAATACCTGCAAAGACTGAAATGGTTTTATTTTTTTCTGGGCAGTTAGGTTATATTTTTTTGCCAGAAAATAAATACTTCATGTTCCTTCTTACAAAGTTTGTCAGATTCGTATCACCATTATTTTCAAGAACCTGAAACTGACAATATTGTTACATAAACAAAATCAAATAAGTAAATTAAGTTGATATAGTATTGTGATTCAAAAATCACTATGTTTTAATTACATAATTAAAAAAAACAAAAAATTATGAACCCTTCTCATCGAATTAGTTGAACCCCTAAACATAACCCAAATTCTTTTATATTATTAATGGGGTTCACCATAACACTACCAATATTTAAACTCAAAATTTATTGAATTCAGTTAACAAATAATGAAAATAACTTTTACTTAACAGCATAATTTTTATACCTAAACATTAATTGATTTGACTCATATTTGATATGAAGCTTTATCATTGAAAAACAAATTGGTATTTAATAAACCCTATAGCACTATTTCTGGCACAAGGCTAGTGCTACGAAAGTTCAACATATTGACCTATTAAATTTAGAGAACAAATTAAATGACGTACCAGTAATCTATTTGAGGCCTTGCTAATGATATATGATATTTTATAACTTTTTGAAATTGTTTTAAGTCTCCTTCTGAAGATATGAAAAACGGCTTTACTAATATCCAACTTGATATATATAACAGTATAAACATAAACTTTATTTAATATATATAAAATGGAAGGAAACCTTTATAATTTACCAAATAATATTTCACATCTTCTTTTAACTTGTCTTCAAAAGCTTCCACGTTCTTACCAGATTTACCCCGTACCGGATATCCAGATAAAAACCGTACTGGTCCCGCATGGGTATGCTTGCTGGGAAAGTTTACAATAGAATTTACTTTTTCTTTATATGTATATATATAAAACTACTGAATATATTTTTAATTATATAAATCAAATTATAACAGTACTCTTATTTAACGTTTAGTAGAACAGTTTGCCTAAGTTTTGTTTTAAATTAGTGAGTGTTTTAAGATATTCATTAAAAAATATATTCCATATTTTACTTCCATGAATTTTAATTGAGTATTTAGTAGCTGAATAACAGGTTCTAGATTAACTAAAGTTATTTTTTGAGAATCTAGTGCTGCATATTTCAAACGTTTAGTTTAAACATAAATATAAGAACTAGATGATAATTTATTTTGAAAAAATTCAATATATTGAGTTTGCTAAAAAGTATTTTTGTGTGAGAGAGTCGACCTTCATTTGTAATAATCCTAATATCATGTTTTTGTTTGTAGAGAAGTTTATTTATTTTTGTAACGTTGGTACTGCACCAAACATTATTTTCAAAGTTTAGATAACAATGTATAAATGAAAAGTATATGTATTTTAAATAAGATTGGTTTAAAAATTGTTTAGCTTTATACAGTATACCAATATTTGTTTAAATTTTATTGTCACTTAAAATTATATTTTCTCTGTAATTAAAATTTTCATCTAGAGTTAAGCCCAAGAACTTTAACAAAATTTTTTTTTTTATTAAATTGTTATAAATGAAAAGATTTGGTACTTTCAATAGAGTATATTTTTTTAGAAGCATGATATAATAATGTGTATTTAGTTTTATAAATGCTTAAGAAGAGTTTATTGGATTTGAACCATTTGCTTTGTTTATCAAGTTTTTTGTGTACTGTTAAAAATAAAATATTATTGTCTTCATTGGAATAAAACAAGTTAGCAACATCGGCAAATAAAATTGAGTTTAAGATATTAGAAAAATTATTTAAATCATTTATACAAACTAGAAACAAGAGGGGTCCTAGTATTGAAGCCTGGGGAGCACTGCATGTGATAGTCATATTATCCGTGTTTCCACCTTCGTATAAAATATAGATTCAAGTTTGAGTTTTTATACAGTAGATATCGAGTTTGGATAAAAATAATTATATAATCAACTGTATCAAAGGCTTCGCTTAGATCTATAAAAACACCTTGAGTATACTTTTTTTTCATTAAACCCTTTAGATTTATTATGTACAAGACTGCAATATCAGTAGAATGATCAGATTTACAACTAAATTGTTTATTGTACAAAATACTATTTTTGTTTAAAAAAGGAATTGAATGTATTATACATAATTTAAAAAAAATTATAATAATTGAACCGATTAAACGGAGGATTTTGAAAACAGTAATGAATACTCATGAAGAAGTAATTTTCAAAGCAAGGCTGTGCTTGTCAATTTCAGAATGTTTTTTTAATTGAAGTGTATTATTATTTGTGCTGTAATACTTTTAAAAAATTCGTGATTAATTTTTTAATTGAATTAAAAATAAGTTCACTTTATTTGCAGCTCTTCTTAGTTAAATAAAGATTGTAAAGTTACTTTAAATATTTCTTAAATTTTGTATAAAAATGAAACTCTTAATCCTGCAAAATTAAAAATAAATAACAAATCCTAAACTTTGATTGGGACAAAGTCAGCTTCTTTCTAATCATTCAGTACTTACATCCTTATAAAATTATATCCTATATTTAAATTTTTATCATAAAGTTTAGAACCAACGTTAGAAAGATATTTGGTTGAATCTTGAAATATCGAAAAAAGAAAAATTTTGTAGTCAGTTTTTACTTTACACGCACTAGCGTGGTTGTGCGAATAAACTTTTGTTGGTATTCGTAATTACAGCAAAAATTCATTGGCAAAACGAACTTCATTTTTTTTGTAAGACTCTAAGTGAAATGATGAATCAGAGCCGACATCAGCAAAGGTAGAAGGAACCTGGAGTATTATCTTTATTTACGTATAAAATTAAACTCTTAATCAGTATATTATTATTTCCAGAATAGTAGTATATTTATATTTAAAAAAAGTATTTCTACAATTTTAATTATCATATTATATGAAATATATTTTATATATAAAAGAGTTGTTTTTATTCAGAAAGCATACAAACCCTTCTGACATAAATAAGTATATCTTGATATCTTTATGTTCTCAAAAAAATGTAGCATTTTTATTACAGCCTTTTTACTAGGCACTTTAAAAAATAATTTAAAAAAATTCAACTTTGTACAATTACCGACAAAAAGTTAAATTAAAATTTTAAAGAGATGTTAAACAAAGTAATAATATATGGAAAGTATTATTAAATAAAATAAGTGCAATAAATTTTTTAACAAACTTAGATAAAGTTTGTTTCATTACAGTTTAGAGTGATGAAAAAACACATTTCTCTACTTATAGGTTTATTGAAAACCAGTTTATTCTTAATTTAGAACAATTTTATGTTCTCCAAGCTAGTATAGATTAACAAAAGAAAGTTTAATTTTAATTAAATTATTACAAATACTTTTTAACCCAATCTGTGAAAGGATGTGTAACAAATAAGTTTTGCTTCTCAAGGTTAAGTACTGTGTATATGCTGACCATTTTATTTAACTATCAACTACCTTGGTGTTTTTTTTTTAATTAAAAACTGAAATTCTGCGTCAAAAAACACTTCACTGCTACTAATGCCATTATCAGAATGTATTTGAATCTAAGTATGATGTAGAAAAATAAAACTTAAATATTTAAATTTTTTTTATATGCTAACTAATTTTGATTAAATATAGTAGTTTAATTTAGAGGACTTTTTAGCTGTGAATTCATCAATATCACTCTGAAGATCTTACATAAACTTTGTTACAAATAGCGCAAATCTTACTTTTACTTATGATTCTGTAAAAAAAATTAAAAAAAATCATAAAAAAAGCATAAAAATCATATAAAAAGCATAAAGTTTTTTGTAAAGTAGAGAAGGAAGAATGGCATTAAAATAAATCATCCTATTTGATTTTAGACTCATAGAGTAATTGAAAATTTTAAATTACTTACAAATTCTAATTGATTGTAAAATATATCCCTCTTTAGGGTTATACAGAAAACATTTTTTACCCAGGGCTACTCAATATAAAGTTTTCCCATTAAATTATCATCATTATGTCTAATTAGTTTTTACTCATTTTTCATAAGTGATCTTGAAATGTGAAAAATGCCTTTTGGTCAAAAATCAAATCATTTACAATATAAAGTGTTATAGTAGTAGCGTCCTTTACCATTGTAGAGGTGAATGTGCCTGTATAATCGCCTATTCATTGTGCAACCTTATTCTTGTGTTAAGGCCACGTTAAAAAAGAATAATTTATCCACAATCAAACTGTATAAAATGTCATGTCATTTATGATATACACTTAAATAATGGAATATAATATAATATTAATAAACATATAGTTTAAACATGGAGTTTCAGATTTAATTTAAAGCGATTAATATATTTATAAAGTTAATAAAATATCTGTGTATCGTTTTCCAAGTGATAACGTTGAGTTTAAAAAATGGGTGAATACTATTTCAAATTTTAGTTTGGTTGTCATTTATTAAACTGTTATATGTGAGTTACTCTGGCATCCAAGTTTTGATACAGTTTTAATGCGTGGAGGAAAATGTCGACCAAAAATGCTCCTTCTGTTTGGCTGAGAGTACCTTTATCTCAGATTCCAATTGCTAACCCAAATGAAAGAACTCTAAAAGTGGCATTAGAAGTACGTTGGATGATGAGTTAGACACATTTCTTAAAAGAAATAAAGCTACTTTTGTGACATAAATAACAAGTTTATCAATAGCAGTGATCACCAGTGTTCAGTTATACATATGTGGTTATCAATTAAGTTTCATCTATTCAATTATATATATGTTGCTATACAATCTTTGCTTTTTTTTAGTGGAATACCTTTTCTTGTACTTAAAATTTACATAAATCTTTTGAAATATTTCATTATGGAATTAGGTGTCACATTTTTAGGTTAACAGTGAGTTAAATCATATCTGTTGACACAGGTCTATGTTTAATAAGAGTTTTAAGCTCCTTGAAAATTTTGTTTTTTATGCTCCTTTAAAATAGACTATAAAAAAAATTAATTACGCAACATATTTCAGTTATGGTACTTAAGCAATTGGAAATAAACTTTACACACCTGAAATAGTTATACGCTCTTTTGTATATTTTTAAACATTAAGGGCATTATATAATCTTTTAAGAAACAATTATTAAATTCTGTCTATTTCAAGACTCACTTAAATTACTTAAAAATTTTCAAATATTAATGAAAACAAATTAATCTATTCATTTTTTAATTGTCTTCCGAATAAGCAGAAAATATATAACAATACTTTACCATTTACCTAAATGTATAAGTTCTTTTTACCATGGGTGAACAATTTTTAGTAAAATATATGATAAACCAGTGTCCAAAAGACTGTTAAGGATAATGAATACTTTTGGACCCCCGTTTATTTAAACGGGGGTCCAAAGGTATTCAATATCCTTAACAGTTAAAAATACAAAGGTATTCAAACTACAAAATGATTTTTTGTTCGAACAAATTTATTTGATCAATCAAATGATAGATTCAGTCAATGCAAATGTAAACGCTGTTATATGAAGTAGAAATCGTGTCAACCGGGCTTTTTTAAAAATGTACACAGTCATTTCAGTCATTGAATGAAACTTCTATTTCTTCGAAACCTGTTGAAAGACAGGGTGTCATTGTGGATTTTACGAGTATTTTCTGAAAAACTTGAGCTGCTCTTTTACAACAACTTGATGTGGTTGTTAATGACACTCCTATCAATATCTATAAAATTAATATTTGGTATAAAATTTTAAATGTCAAAGCATTTGATATTGATAGAAGGCATTATGGTCTTTTGCAGATTGTTTTCAATAACCCTGACAACAACCAGTTAAATTTAACATAACAATATGGTGATAGTGCTCATAGAATGGAGGTCACAAAGGTAAACGTATTAAACAGCTTTCTAAAGATGATGCAACTTGAGTACATTAAATTTGTAATAAACTTGTAGATTTTTGTTGATATTTACTTAATACTACACTTAGTTATGTTCTTGTTGTTCTATTTACATCTGATTACCTGGAAAAATAGAATAGTATATTTCGTCAAGATTCTGGTAGTTCATACTTTCTTTGTGTTCAACAAGTTATTTAAGCATAACGTATCAACCATGCATCTCCACTTTTGAAATTAAATGATGATATTGATAATTTTAATGTAAAGTCTGGTCATCAATGTGAATTAAGCAAATACAAAGTTTCTGAAGACTGCTGTGAAATTCTTGGTAACTTGCAATATCTGAAATCTTCTATTTCTTATGATGTCAAAGTGTCACTTGTTCACATTGCTGGTTATCTTACTTGAAATGATAAAGAACAAACTGATTATAAACTTTTACATAAACAAAAAACGTTGTATTATCAGAAATAAAGTTAGTTTTTTGAACTTTTGGATTGTGGAGAATCAAAAACACCAACTGATAGTTGAAGTTGAAGCCAAAGAAAAATTTGTTGTTTAGCAATTTTTTAAACAAATAACGATCTTGTTTGAAGAAAAAGTAGTATTTTTCATGATTATATTAGACTATTATTTATTGGAAATGGAAGAACATCATTGTGAAATATTAAGCAAAATTAAAAAAAAAAAAATAGTTACCACTGTCATTTTAAAATATGGCAAAAACCTACACTAAAAGTATTAAAAATCTTTAGGAAGGATTCCTTAGTGTCTACTTTTTATAGTATATATAATATACTATTTTATAAAAGATTTATAAAATTTTTATATAGTAGTGTTTTTTTTTTTTAGATTTTGTCCACAACTTAAACAAAGTTTATCTAATATTCTTTGTTTGATTTGATAACATTTCTACTTAATATAAGAAAATACCAATTTTGTATTTTAGATAATAAAGCCAAAACTAAAGGTGAAATTAAACAATTATGTAAATGCGTAAAATTTTTAGTCAAAAAAAAAATTTATTTGCATTTTGTTTACATTGTTTATTACTTAAGGTTATTTTTTCTTTCTTTTCGTCAAAACATTTTATTAGGCTATGCAGAGAATTAAAAATTACCTTTTAACGAAATAATTATCTTTTTTGACGTAAAAAAGTAAGCCTCCACAAAATCCAGTTGCGCAAAGATAAAGCCTTTAGTAGAGAACGCTATAGTTTTAGGCTGATTCATTAGACAAAATTTAGCCAAAAGTCATATATATTAAACATAAAAATAACCATATATACAAAAACCCAAACTAATGCCACGTTAATGCTACATTTAACGTTTTATTTTAGAAAAATAATATTATTTTAGTCAATTTTGTGACCAAATGTAATAAAAAATAACTTTATTTATGATAGACTTTCCTTAAAAATTTAATAATCCACACACTTTACGCACTAAAATCCACACACTTTACGCATTTTACTTTCCCTAATTTAGTGTCTTCTTATCAACACTGGAGTAGAACTTTTTATGCTGCTTAACACCCTACAACAACCATGCCCTTTGTTTAGTATCAGTTGTAATGATTGTACAAAATCTGAGGATAACTTGACAATAAGCTTCTCTGCGTCATTGACAGTTTTTACTGTTCAAAGCAGTTGCTCAGCAACTTTAAAATCGTGCTCCGAGTGCTATTGCTCAACTGGTTTGAAAGTCTAGTCAGTGCTCACTTCTAAAATGAGAAACAAGATTTTTGCCCAGTAGAAAAATTGTGTTACAATCAATTATTATGAAAACTGGTAAGGCAGAAAATTTATTGTATTTCTTTCATCAAAAGATGTTTACTAAACAAGGAGAACAGGATATCTGCCACTGAGAAGTACTACTAATGATTATAGAGCTACTTAGTCACAAGATCAGCATCATCTTTGTCAACATTTCTAAAATCAAGTATGTCATAAATAAACTGTAGGTTATTTTTAGGTGCATCTGCTCAACAGGTGACTTTTATCCATGTACAAACCTAAAAATGAGCAACAAGTCCATAAGTTATTATGAGTTTTGCAACCATATTATTATCACATTGCATCTGTCCGGTTAACCTATTCATCTTTCCAGCATATATGCTGGTTAACAATCAAAGTACCAGATGCATTACCCCTGGTTCAAGAAAGTGGACGCCACGTGAAGGAATTTCACCCAATATTATCAGAGCGCTTTCAGCAGATTCCAGATAATCATCTCTTGGAAAAGTCTTTGAATCTTTGTAAGATGACGGATTTTTAGCGGATCGAACGTTACTCCAACCTGAGATGCTCCTTGCAACCTAGCTAGAGAAGAGGTAGTAACTTCCCTTCATTTTAATTTGGATCCCCATTAAGAAAAATTGCAAGACCCTCATATGTGTTTCCCAGCATATCATTTAAAAGCTTGTCATCTCAATATAATGCACCATTGATTAGCAGCTTAGGTAACTTAAGATTTTTTTTCAAAGTCGCAATCAATTACAATTCAGTCATTTTCTTTGTTTAATTTTGACACTGTCACCAAATTAGTGTATATAGCAACTCATTTGTTTCTTATGTTCTTTTTTTATTTCATTTGAACCTTCCCATATTTAACTTAAGTAATCAAAACAAAAACACTTTTAAACAATTGGATCACGAGAGGCATTCTTAGTTCTTCAAAAAAAAGAAAGCATTTATATAACAAGTTTCTTAAAAAACACTCTTAAAAATAAAACTAAATATAAAACCTATAAAGGGATATATGAATCAGTTTTAAAACGCTTAAAGAAACATTACAACTTGTAACAATTAATGAAACACAAAAATGTTTCAAAAAAAGCATGGCAAATTGTAAAGGAGTTAATCAGTAAAACAAATTTATACAGAAATTTACTTCCAAGTAATCTTAAAGTTAATAACAATTGTATTATAAATAAATTCTTAGTGGAAAAAACACTTAATTATGGTATAAAATGTACTAACTTGTCCTGGTTCCATAGTTATTTGACTAATTGAATGCAGTATATAGTGTATGACGATAGAAAAACTAACTATCAGACAATAAAATGTGGTTTTACTCAAGGATCAATTTTAGGAATACTTCTATTTCTCGTTTATATAAACAATTTAATTAAATTTTAGAATATTTTAAATTTTGTTTGCAGATGATACCAGCTTGTTTTATTCCATTAAAGATATTTTATTGTTTCAAACAGTTAACAAATAACTAGACATACTAACCCAATGGTTTAAATCAAACAATTTATCTTTAAATGAATAAAAAAATTGCTTTGCAAATAAAAACAGGCTTTATGGATAGTTTTTAACGTAGATTGTTTCTCACACACACAAAGAGATTCAAATACAAATATTGCAATTTTAAAGATGGTTACGGCCTTTAGAAACAAAAAGTTTTTCTGAGTAGCAACAACATATTTAAAGGTTTACTTAGTAGTTATTATTTGTATATTTTTGAAAGAATGATAGAATGATAATTATAAATATAATTGAACTGTTGATTCAAATATGATAAATACAAGATTAAGATGTATTTGATATAAAAAAATGGAGGTCTCTGCTGCATTTATCTAACTTTAAAAAACGTTATTTGTTTAGATTTTAAAAAGTCTTTTTTTAAAAATCTAAACGTGACAAATTTTTAATTTTTACTTTTTTACTTCAAATAGTCTTATCTTAATTTATCTTAACGAAAACAGAGTTCACCCAACACTACTTTTGTCTTAATTTATAGATGTAAAATGCACTGATATTCATGTATATAGCTAAGAAAACATTTATATAAAATTATATGTAAATGATTATAATGAATAATGTAGGCAAAAAAATCTACATGTTACTTCTAATTTATGTAACATAAAATATTTTTATATAAGTTGTATATAAATTTATCATGTTTATATAATATGTAATTTGTTTGCATTTAGCTTATATATATTTTTTTATAATATGGGTAAAATTTACAATATAGTTTTTATAATATACTATAATTATTTAACTATATATTATATACAATTTGTATCCAATAAATTTGTTAGCATATTATACACATTGTCTTACAGCACAGTTACATAAATTGTATCCTTATAGTATAGCTGAAAGAGACTTTTATTATAAAAATATGTCTCTTTTGACTACAAATATTTTACCGTACAAATATTTTACCTTCGGTCTCTTAGGCTGCATTTGATTGTCGTCGAAATGTCAAAGCAATAAAATTAATGCGGCAGTATATTGGAAAATTTTTTTTTAATTAGTGGTGTTTTTTTTTTTTTTTATTAAAAAACATTTTTAAAATATGCGTGTTGCTACATCGACTATCTTATAGCCTACTGCTACAAGGAAGTATTGTTACATTGTCCATCTTATAGCCTGACTTGCAACGGAGTGCTGCTACATCGACTGAAAATAGCCTGACTCGCAAGGGAGTGCTGCTACATTGACTGAGGGTTTGGTTTGGGCAGGCAGTCTATCATTGAAAAAAATAATTCAATGTTTTTTAACATTTTCTGGTCAGGCTTATTAACGCGCTCGTTAAAACAACAGTTTATGGGAAAAACTGACTACCATGCTTTCTTACTACCATGCAAGATGCAAAATGTATATATATATATGTATACATATATGTATATGTATATTATATATATATATATATATATATATATATATATATATATATATATATATATATATATATATATATATATATATATATATATATATATATATATATATATATATATACAACATGGTATAGAGCACTTATAGAGGTCCAGTAGAGGTAAGGCTATTGTTCCATTAGAGGCCTGCCGCTTATAGACCAGTTGAGTTTTGCTCATCGGTTACTGAGCGGACCAATAGCGACACAACCCTTAAGCGGT
>NC_061159.1:34386361-34398861 GCF_022113875.1 Hydra vulgaris | reverse complement strand
TATATATATATATATATATATATATATATATATATATATATATATATATATATATATATATATATATATATGCATATATAGACATATATATGTATGTATATATATATGTATATAGTTGCAGTAAAAGCAAGGTGGATGGCGCTCATTTTGAAAAATTGAAAAAAATGAAAAAAATGAAGAGTTTGGATGGAAGAGGGAAAGTTTTTTCGCAGTGAATAAGATTAGTGGATCAGCAGAGCAGATAACATGTCGTGAAGTAAAATTACCTATTTAGAAGGCTCTGCTGGTCTTTCTGGAATTTTGGCAGAAGTGTTAAAAGCTTAGGGGATATTGGTGTTCATTGGTGCCAGACCGTAGCTTGGCAATTAAATATGAAGATAAAATGTCAAATGATTGGAAGAAAAGTTAAATAAATATTCATATATATATATATATATATATATATATATATATATATATATATATATATATATATATATATATATATATATATATATATATATATATATATATATATTTATCAAATAATAGATAATATATGGTCACAAATAGTATATGATATATGTACATAAACACACATTTTTCAAATAATATATGATATATGGTCTGTATAGTGATTTACCTTTTACACATTAAACAATTTGAAAATCTTTAACACCAGTTTTATTGCAACGTCTTACCCAGTTAAGTTGTTTAGCCAGATCATTAGTAAACACCTTCTCTAAAACATTTCTTGTGGTGTCAATAATATTTAACCCTCCTGTTACTCCCAAATAATTAATCTGAAAAAATTGTTTAAAAAGATGCTTAAAGTTGAAAAGAAATCCATATTTTAGATAAATATATAAATAAAATCTTGCAGCAGATTGAGCTAATTCCTTGTTTTCTAGATTTTTTTCTAAGTTTTTGAGATCTAGTAATGTTTTAACAGGTAAATCTATACACATTGGTAGCTCATTTGTCTAAATTGCAACCAGTGTTCGCAAAGCACTAAACATAATTTGTTGCACTTGCGAAATACGTAAAAGCTCTTGCTGCATTGTCGCAAGTTTCTCCAAAACTAAGTTCAAGGCTAAATTTGGAACAGCTGTTATAAGAAGAACAATATAAAGCTAAAATCACAATACAATAAATCATTGAAGAAATAGCTAGTTCAATAAACTTATCAAATTTAATAAATTTAAAGAGTATGTCAAAATTTATAGAGTTAGCAAAATAATATTTATTTTATTTGCATACTCGCTAACCATTAAAAAAAAAACATACTTGCTTCTGATGATACAGTTTGAACAAATTTAACTAAACTGTTGTTGCAGGCTGTTGGGTTAGGAGAAGATAACGATTTTTTATCTACGTCTTAATTAACCAAAAGGTACTTAATGAACGATGACATGCACAGAAATATAATAAAAAGATTTTTATATCTTACCATTTTGCGAACAAACAGAAATATTAAATGTGGTTTTAAAAAAATCACTAGAACTTGACATGGTGCTAGCATTGGAAGATTTTCTTTTTCTATTTATATCTAAAAACAGATACAAATAAATAATTGAGAAAAAATTTGTAAATAGTAGTAATTAGGGTAATAAGAGAGAGGGTAAAATAATATTAATAATTATATTAATCAAAATTATTTTATAATTATAATAAGATTAATCAAAATATAGTTATATTGATAATGATAATAATAATAATTAAAATGATAAGGAAGAGGGTATAATAATAGCTACCCCCTTCATCCTCAGATGTTATATAACTGTTTTTAATCTTTCAAGTTAATTTGTTACTTTAATAAAAAGTTACCTTTGTTTCACTTGATTGGAAATGCACAGCTATTTAACTAGATTGCGAAAGCAGGCAAAGGAATTGCAGGAACATTCAAAAAAGCTATACAATTTATAGTATATTTTACATACCAAGTATTTCTTTAATCTTATTACTAAAAAAAAATTGATTTAAGAAAGTAAGAAACTATTTTATTTGCAAACAATTAGTAATGAATAAGCTTGATTTATTTATTTGGCAACAAAGAAGCAACATGCATCTAATGTAGTTTGTTCTAAAATGATAATAAAATCTTACCATTTTCTATTTTATTAGGAACTGAAATTCCTAAAGACATTGGAGTCGGAAACAATGGTATATTTATATCATTAAGTTTATCTTCCTCACTGATATCAGAAACAACCTTTTTTCTACCATTCTTTAAATATCCACTATTTTCGTTTACTAATTCCAATGCAGAAGTGTCAAGTTCTGTTTTAGCTATATTAAGCTTTGCTTTATGATAAGTGTCTTTAAAAGAAAATTCTTTTATAAAAATAAAATTTATAGAATTAATAGAGATAATTAAACTCTTTTAATTTTAATTACCGTAATAATGCAAAACACCAACATTATTGATACACTCCCAATCAACTGTTGAATGTTCTCTTTCTTTTACTGACATCTCAAGTAGGGCAATTCCACTGAGCAAAATTTTTCGAAAACAAAAATTGGTATGGGCGTGGAAGATTTAATGTATAAAACTAAGCACATTAAAAAAAAAAAAAATTAAAAAAACATAAAACTGATTCGGGCTTTAATATTTAAAAATTGATAAAATTGGTTATTTTTGTGCGAATACATAAACTTTCGTTGAATAAAGCATTTAACAAAAACTGGTTCAAATCTTATGTTTGAGGCTTTTAACAATGTTGTTAGCTATCACTGATAGCAAAGAACATTAATGTAAATATTTTACGGCCAACCACCCATGCAATACAATATTATAAAAGCAAAACAGAAGTTGAACAAAAATAATAATGATCAATATCATTGACATGACAGTTTGTCCCGGTCAGCAGATGTCCAAGCGGTGTCAAAGAAAAGTTACGTAAAAAAATTAAGGTCCTTCACTGATATAGAAAAATTCAGAATAATTGGGTTGACAATTAGGGTTTTTCTTAGGCGATCTGGAAACTCTCCATGCCCCCGGGGACCTCCACTTATAAATGTCTAAAGAAAATTTCTCTTTATAGCTTTATAGGTATTACTAAAAAAAAAATTAATAAAAGAACAGCTTTTTCAGACTGCCTCTTCTTCCAGTTAGTAGTTAGTAAAGTTGCGTGGGGAATCCTCCCCACTGCTCTGACCAATATATTAAAAAAAAAATTTATTTTAGGGAACTTTTTTATAAAAAGCCTATTTAAGATTTGTGTCACCTTTCCTAAATAATGCCTAGACCACCCTAAAAACAAAAAAGCATGACTTAAAAATGATTTTATTTTTTAACCCTTTTATTTTGCTTAAAAAAAATCGTATCAGTACATTTTCTAATACCTAAACCTTGGAAAACTAATAAAAATTTATTTTTATAAATTTACATAAATAAAGTTCAAATAAATAAATTGTTCTTATTATAATTAATATTACAAGTGTTACATTTAACAGTTTTTTGATTGGAAACGATTGGACAAATGATTGGAACAAAATAATTGCTTTTGGTAACATTTCTATGATTTTCTTTCCTACTCTGATCTTTAGTAAGAATAAAGTTGTGCCTTTTTTTGAGACCATATACAAGTTTTGATGCTTCGGTTACTGACTTAACTGCACGTTCAACAAACTGAGAGTTTAAAGCGGTAAAACCTCTCCAGATTCTTTTGTTTCATCAGTTCAACAGATGAAATATAAATTGTAGTAGGAGGTTCCACTTCAATTTGGCATATTTGAACAAGATCAATCCAGCAGTTACAATTAAAATCAATTTTCATTATTGTTTTGGGTTTAAGCTTAGGAACAAATTCTTTATTTTCCTCATTTAGCTTCCTAATAATGAGTAACGATCTATGGCTTTGTCGCGATTTACTTTCTCATCGTCCATTATCATGCAATAGAGAAAATTCTCCTGTAAACAGAAAAATGAATTTCCAGCTAAGTTTTTAAAGACGACTTCTTGTATCTTTTTATCTTGCAATTTAGTCAACTCAATCAATTTAAACAGAATCTTTGCTGAATCTTTATAATGACCTGATCGTTTTATAGCAAACCAAATTAGAGAATATACTTGGACTATATACTTCGTTATCATAACCAACTCTGCCGATGGATTTGTTTCTCTAGAATATTTATACATAATCCGTAATGCAAGTGTCAACCACCTTGCATGGTTCACAGGTCCAGGTTTTGTCATTGCATATTTTTTTGAAACTTTACCTGTAGATATACCAATGGTGTATTCATATAATTTTCTTTGATCATTACTTAAATCAGAAATAACACGATTATCTACAAATGACTACACGATTATCTACAAATGACATTATTGTTGAAAAAACTATTAAAGGGAGTTCATGAATGGAGTTTTCTGAAACCGACGAACAAACTGGATTTTTATATTTCTTTGGATCATTTGTTTTTCCATCAAGTAGCATAATTACTTGTCTTAATGGCAATTCATTTTGGTGGAGTTGACATCCAAATAAATGTAATTTTCTATTTATAAATTTTTCTAGCTTAACAACGAGACCATTGTCTGTACCAGTATTTGAACTTGTATTGTCAAGAACCATAGCTTCAAGAGTTTCGGTGCTGTTAAACTCAGTTAGAACTTCTTTAGTTGCATTTGCTTTAGAAACTCCAGTTCCACTTGTAATAATTTTATGTGTTAAATATTTTCTTTTTTTTGTTCCTCTTTCTGCAGTAAATGTGAGATGTGCTTCTTTTTCAATTCCAGGTATTATAATTGGCTCACCTTCTGAATTGTAAGCAATTGTGTGAACAAGCGTTTCTTTATCTTTTTTATCATCAACTCCGATAACTTTTAATTGAAAAACTTCTTTACTATAATCAATTTCAAGTTGTTCTCCTATTCTAAACTTCTCACTAAAAACTTTCTTTTCTGTAATGATATTAGCTCTTTCAGCAGCTGTTACTATGCCATAGTCAATGAGTAATCCTGTACCTAAATAAGCAGCGGCATTGTTACTAATTCCATAACGTATTACTGCTTTTGCAAAGTTAGGCAAGTGTTTGTAATTATGTAAAGTAGACATCTCTTCATAAAAATCTGGATCATATTTAATTTCACCGTCATCACAATCATTATCATCAAAACAAGGATCATCACACTAAACAAAAATTAAATAGATTTGAATTAAACAATATACTGGTTAAACTAATTTAAGTACCAATTTAAGGCACTTCTTTCTAAATATTTAATTATACATACGAATAACTAAAAAATAATATACATATGCCTATTTACCACTAAATTTGATTCTTCAAGACTTTCCACACAAAACTCTTGTTTGTATAATGCTCTAATTACTTGTTTATTCTTTAATTTGATTAGTCCTTTTTGATCAATTTTGCCAATCTGAAATGACACCTTTTTTAGCTCTTCTTACTCAACAGGTAGTTCACAATTACAAGCAGACAAATCAAACAATGAATCAAAATTTTTCTCCAAATAAACAATGCTGGATTTGTTCCTTTTTGATTTTTTATGTTGAGCACATAAAACTTTTTTAAAAAGTAACTCAAGTTTTTTCCGTATACTTCTCTCGTGGATCAAGGGGAGTTTAGAGTTCACTTTTCTCCATAGCTCAACAAGTTTAATGCTTATTTGAGAAACAATTTGTTGATCAGTTTATTTTTTTTTCAGTGAACTGTTTATTGAGTTTGTAGCTGACTATATAACTGTATAACTTTTTTAAATGTGGGAAGGTCGCTAACAGGAAGATCATTTGGTAGTCCTGCAAACCGAGAACTTGTGCAGCGAGTTCTACTTTTAAAGGACTTTGCAACTTTTCCCATTTTATTTGTTATCTATTTGAAATAAGATTCAGTTACATATTTTAAAATACAATATTTTATTTTTTATTTAGTTACAACTAGATCAATGCACTAAATACAAATTGTAGAAATTGTAGATTATTATTTTTAATAATATAACTAAAAATAAAATTATCATCTATAATTAATATATATATATATATATATATATATATATATATATATATATATATATATATATATATACATATATATATATATATATATATATATATATATATATATATATATATATATATATATATATATATATATATATATATATATATATATATATATATATATAATATTACTTTATTATAATATTGCTTTTAAAAATTATAAATTTTTTGCTGATTATATTTTATACATAAAATGTATTACTAAACATAAACACATGTTTAAATAAAGATATTTATTAAACATAAAAGCTATAAAAACTACATATATATATATATATATATATATATATATATATATATATATATATATATATATATATATATATATATATATATACATATATATATATATATATATATATATATATATATATATATATATATATATATATATATATATATATATATATATATATATATATATATATATATATATATGAATATTGACTGCAACCAAAATTGTTGGCAATATGTAACAAAATTAAACTTTTTTTTTATTAAAAAAAAAATTATAACCATTATGGTGGTTTGTTTACATCATTTGTATAGAAGTTTATTGGTTTTACTGTTCCGTACAGCGCGCTATAAACATAAATAGTTAAACTTGTAATATTTTTTTTTTTATAAAAATAGCATTTAAAATACCTCGCCCTAATCAATTAACTATTTTATTTAAAAAATAGTTACACCATTATTCTTAGTTTTTGTTACAGAATTTTCCACATCTATACCAATTTTAAATGGTAAAAATGGAATTGCCCTAAT
Organism: Hydra vulgaris; assembly: GCF_022113875.1. Lineage (NCBI taxonomy): Eukaryota > Metazoa > Cnidaria > Hydrozoa > Anthoathecata > Hydridae > Hydra > Hydra vulgaris. Next base: position 34,392,094 of record NC_061159.1, on the reverse strand, counting down.
CTCAAGTCTTGATGCAAAATAAGGTGGCCAGTAACATAAGTTGCCTTCTCCAGCTATCCAAATTGATGGCACAATAGCCACAGAATTTTCAGATTTGAAATGCACAATAGCATAAGCCATCTATTTTTTAGTATAATATTAAATTGCTTATAATAAGCAATTTAAAGCAAAAGCAATATTTAGGGGGAAGATTTAAAATTAGTTAAGCGTTTAACTTATTGTAAATCTTTGTTAAATAGATTCTGATTGTAATAAATAAAACTTAATAAACTAAAAAAAAAAGAACAACATAAACAAAAGCTTCATTTAAAGTTCATTTAAATGAAGCTTTAAGTTCGATTATGAATGAAAGAAATAAGCTGGAAAAATATATTTATATATTACTCATTGAAAAAAATTATCAACGTATATATTCAACGCAGAATAGGAACAATGATCATGTATTTTCAGAGATCGGTTAACAAATGCGTTTAATAACAATATCTGTTAACTGGCAACTTTTCAATGGAGAAAACTTGTTTCTGAATACTTTGCAAATACTTAGTCTTAAAGAAGGCAAAGGATAAGTAAAACACATCATAAACATTGATACAATTTTGACAAATTAAACTTATTCTTATTTATTATCATTTTCCTTTTTAGTAATACTGCGAATTAGATTAACGGTTCCATCTTTTGCAATAAAACAGTTGTTACCTTCAAATGTTTTGAAATACCAACGCTCTATTTGGAGCTGTGAATATTTTCTTACATTTATTTTTTCTGGCATCATAAGTATTTCTTTAAAATGTTCTATAATTAAGATTGGTAATTTTTTTATTGAAATTTCTAGTTCTTTAGGAAAATCTTTTTTTTCTTAAAGTCAGCTAATTAGTTATTGGATGGGTGATTGAGGTTTTTGAATTAGTTTTTATAACTGGCCGAGCATGTTTTCATATGGAAAACTACTAAATTCATCTAATGGTCCTAAACATTTTACATCTTGAGCTATATGAACCAATGAATGCACATTATATACTAAACACTCTTGCCCATATAGTTTAGCAGCCTTACTGTCTATATTGGCTATTAAATCTGAGTAAACCTTCGAAAGCTCAGAACTTGAAAGACCTCTAGATCCAACATACAGCAACAAAGAATGATTGAGTAAATTTGTTGGTAGAATTCCATCTAGTGCAAATTGAGTTACACCACCTATGTTATGTGGCTTTAAAGCATATGATTTTTTAAAATGGTCTTCATCACACATTTCATTAAATGAAACATCAGTTCTCAAACGAGCATTTTGTAGAGGGAAAATCGCTTTACCAATATAATGACCTGTTTGAACACATTTCTCACAAGAATTCTAACCTAAATGGCACTTGATACCTTTAACAAAGGCCCTAGCAGGGAAATCACATATAAAAGAATGAATTTTCAAAGTAAATTGTTTTCCATTAACTATTATTCCGTTCTATAGAAGTGACAAAGTTTCAGTAACAAAATCCTCAAAAAATTTGGTAGCACTTGCTGGTTTTTCTCTACCACAAAAAATCCCAATAACAAACACTGTTTTAATATTATTTTTCTTTAGCATACCAAGTAAAGGCCATAAACTTGTCCTACTGGATTTGAAAAGAGGTAACCCATCTGCATTAAATTAAACTTCAAGAAAAATCTGCTTTAGGAAAAATACAACTTTGTAAAACTTGTGAAATTCCTTTCGCTAGACCTATATGACTATACTCTCCTCCACTAGCTAGTCTCTTAACCACATGTTTTTTAGGGGTCTTTACCAGAGTTCTTGGATATTCTGGCAAGGATGAAAAGTATGGTCTTAGCAACAGAAGAAGTACTCCGATAGCTACCAAGAAGTTTTAAAATTACCACACCATTCGACTAGAGAGGTGATAATATCTTTTTCATCAGGATTGCTATCCACATCACTTTGATTTTCTGAGCCTGGTGTGAAATAACATTCATCCAGATCATCTTTTAATTTATTATTACAACATTGAAAATGCAAGTTATCTCTAGCATTGTCAATATTAATCTCATAACAAACATTTTCACAAGCATTAGAAACATTAATGGTAAAAACATTGTTTTGCCTGTCATCACCATAAAAGTTTTCTATATCTTTATCAACTTGCTCTCGCACTCTTCTTCTATTTGTTGCATATGAGCTAGCCATCTAAACTTTAAAACTTAGTATCATTTAAAATTAGTAGTCTATAATTAGTACTAACGCTACTATTAGTACTAAAGCTTTAAGGTTAGGTCGGGTTATCTATTCGTCAAGTCAGATTATCCTGCTAATGGTAACATGTAATTCAGTTTCATCCTATCATTACACAATAAATTACTTAAAGCTTTTTAACGTTAAAAAACTTTAAAAAATCGAATCTTTATAATTAACTATAAATATGAATTGCTGTTGTTGTTGCTGTACGTTTACATTTATTTTTCCACACTTGTGTAGTTTAGATGGTTTGCCAATGCCGATACAAAAGAGTCGAAGCAATATTTTTTAACCGGATGCCCTTGCTGACGTTAACATGAAGCAGGTTTTAATGTATTACATGTTAACAATAGCAGGATAACCTGACTAGACGTAATTGTTTGACTTATAAACCTTTTTAAAATAATTAAACAAAATGAAAATAGAGTACCTGTTTCTCTCTAATAAACTGGATTCTAACAAATAAGATTTCTTTTCACTGCGACTTCTTTGCATGATTCAATTTTTTTTTGATTGTTTTAATACCACTTCTTCTCGTTGTTCAACCTTTCCGAGTAATATAACAACCACTTCATCTCGTGATTCAATCTGTTTATGTTTTACTTTAAAACTTCTTTGCATAAATTAAATGACCACCAGCTAATTTTTAACCAAATCGTTTTAGTAAATTTGTATAAAAATGTTTAATAATGATGCTTTAAGTTAAAGTTTAATGATGTAGTTATTGACAAGAAAACTATTCGAAATTATTATTAACAAAAAAACTACTCGAAATTATTATCAATAATAAAATCAAAATTAAAAACACAATCAATAAAGTTCTCTAATAAAAATTCGTGTTTTAAAAGCTTTTAAGAATGGCAGAAAACTGTTATCATTAAAGCCTGGAACAAGCTGAACTTATTTCAAAATTAAGTCGTATTCCGACGTTGGCACGACTTTGGTTCAACGTTATCACTTAGTTAAAAAAATTGAACAACGCTTCTGACGTAGTGCCGACGTTAGCCCAACGTATGTGTGCTAGCTGGGATATATTACCACCCAGCTAATTTCCAGCCAAAAGTTGGTTGGCAGATGGTCGATGACCAATATTAGCCCAACGTCATTTTGGTAGTTGGCGCTACGTTAAAACCGACCGTTCGCCTAACGTTAGATTCCGTTGCTGGACAAACGTCAAATTCTGACGTTGGCCCAACATAGTATTTTAATAATGAAAATTTGAATTTGTTTGCAAAAACATTGTTTTTGATTCATAAGGTGAGAGCACTTTTGAAAAAAAAACAAAGTTTTTGCAAAAAAACTAAAACTATTTCTTCAACTAAATAGCAACTATTTCTTTAAATAAAACGCAACTATTTCTTTCTAATATCCATTAAAATGTCCGATTCAGTTTGAATAAAAATTAAACTTGAAAAAAAAAATAAAACTTAAGGCTAATAAACACAAGTAATACATGCTAATTTATGAACCAACTTTATATACACAGAAAACCAAAATTTGTAGTAATATTTATTATAATTGTTAAAATATTCATACAAACTATTCATATATTTAGGTATAATAATGTTCTTTACTGCTTCCCTACGAATCTTGCATCTTTACATCGTTTAAGAGCAACTAAAACGTTTAAATTACACAATTTGATAGAAATCTTTGAACTTGTATCTTTGATTTGATGAGCTTTAGGGATTGTCATAACTACTGTTTAAATTATAAGTATAATTGTGAGAGTAATAAGACAAAATATATATATATATACATATATATAAATATATTTATATATATATATATATATATATATATAAATATATATAAATATATATATATATATATATATATATATATATATATATATATATATATAATATATATATATATATATATATATATATATATATATATATATATATATATATATATATATATATATATATATATATATATATATATATATATATATATATATATATATATATATATATATATATATATATGCACATGAATAAGACAAAATTTATGCACTGTAAAGTCAAGAATGAGCAAGTAGAAAATACTGGGAAGTGGGCATGTCGAGTGTGTAGAAAGAGACTTCATTATTTGTACAGTTTGTAAGCAATGGGTTCGTAAGAGATCTAGTAATATACAAGGTTCGTTCAAGGTTGTTAGTTTTGAGTGTAGAAAATGTACTGTTGGAGAGTATTAGATAAGAGGTTGAAATAACAAGTGGAGGAGCAATAGAGTGTGTTAGTAAATTTGTTATCTTCGAGATACAATTAGATAGCTGGTGGAGCAGAAGAAGCATCTAGGGTAAAGTAAGGTCTGCTTGGGCCAAGTTCAGAGAGTTATCTCTACTTTTAACAGCAAGAGATGCTTTATTAAAGAATAAAGGAAAGTTATACAGCATATAAGTCCAGAGTGTTATGATGTATGACAGTGAAACATGGGCAATGAAGGTTGATGATGTTCAGCATTTTGAAAGGACAGAAAGAATGATGATTAGATAGATGTGCGCGGTGACTCTAAAAGTCAAGAAAAGCAGTGATGATTAAAGAAAAAGAATAGACATAGTGACTGTATCTGATAGGGTGCGTAAGGGAAGATTGAGGTGATATGGGCATACACAGGGGTGCGCAGGTTATCGCAGAAAAAAATGAAAACAAAAATTTCGCGTCAAAAAATATGATATACAGTATAAAACATTTTTGGCGGGAAAATGCAACACAGTTTAAAAAGTTAATCCTTAAAAAATGCCGTTTTTCACTTTTTTAGTTGTAAAAAATGGCACGATTTGACAGCACGCAAAATGAAAATGCAAGAAAACTTGTTATATATATATATATATATATATATATATATATATATATATATATATATATATATATATATATATATATATATATATATATATATATATATATATATATATATATATATATATATATATATATATATATATATATATATATATATATATATATACATATATATATATATATAAATATATATATATATATATATATATATATATATATATATGTATATATATATATATATATATATATATATATATATATATATATATATATATATATATATATATATATATATATATATATACATCTATGGAAACTTGGTGTGAAAAAAGTTGAAATTTGCAAAGCCGTGAAGGGACAGCTTCATAATTCCAACGTTTACAGACTCCTAAAAGACTTAGAAACTGGAAAAAATTACAAAAGAAAAAAACAGGCCAAAATCGTTATGAGAGAAGTAAAGAACTTCGAAATTCGATCGACTGCAAAGTACGACGAAACCCAAACAGGTCATTTTTATCCTTAGCTAGAGAAGCAGGTGTGTTTCGAAGGACTATGCAACGTTTTGTCCACGATGATCTGGGTATGAAGAGCCTTGTCAAGTCAAAAAGACAACTTCTGAGTGAGGCAACTATAGCCAAAAGACGCAAAAGATCAAAAGAGTTACTAAATTAGTTCAATGACCACAAAGATGTCCCT
>NC_061159.1:34293861-34383861 GCF_022113875.1 Hydra vulgaris | reverse complement strand
AAATTCAAAAGGCTCTTCATCCATAGATAAACTAACTTAACTACACTTAAACAAAAAAGATGCGTGTAATCCCCATGAAACTGAGTTACCATGCCAATACCAAGTTGGGATTCTATTATATAATGTTCTTTTTGTTTCATGCTCGCAAATGATTCATCTGTTCAAATTTAGCATTCATATCAGGAAACTTCACTCTTTTAACTTGCAAACCCTTTTAAGCACATTTATCACATTCAAAATAAGTATTGTGGTTTTTACAACCTTTCAAAAATGCCCGCACTGGTGTATCACAAATAAATGAAGATATTTTAAACCTGCATACTTTTCCATTAATATTAATATCTTTACTAATAAGGGTATTGGCTTCTTCAACAAATTTCATTAAAAACTCAGGGGCATGGGATCTGGGATTTGTGTTACCATAAAAAAGTCCTATTAAAAATGAATGTTTGTTACACTGTTTTTTGTTTTCAAATTGTTCAATTAAACCTAAAATTGACCAAAACTGTCCATTTGTACTTTTGAACAATGGTAATCCATCAACATAAATTTGAACTGACACAGAATAGATGTATTTTAAGTTGAAACTAGCTAAACTATCTATAACTCTATGCCGAATGCCATAATGCCAGTAATCACCGACTACTATAATGTTAATCGGAATAATAGCTTTTTTCTGAAGAAGAGTTTTAGGATCTTTTGGTTATTGTAAATAAGGAAATGAATTTGTCAATAATGCTAAAAGTGATAAAAATGCTTTTTTAATATCTGAAACTCTAAAGCCCATTTTCGTAAACTGTACTTAAATCCGCAGTTTTCCCAAAATTTATCACCAGAATATTAAAAGCTAGCTGATTCATCTTTAGTCTCCTGAAAGTCAGATTAATTTAAACTACATACCAAATTTTTTTCAATTTTATTATAATCAACCACGTTTTCTACTGCATCACAATATTTTTGCACATTCGAGCAAGGAAGATCTTTAGCAGAATTTACATCAAAAATATTTGTAACAGGTAAGCTACTTGGTTGAGAAGTTTCAAACATGGATTTTTCATTTCTTAAACTAACTGGAACAACCTATAAATCTGATTCACAAGAGTCTTCCAATGCTTTTAAATTTTTTTTTTTTTACATTTGTGCGTAACTTTCTTCGCTTGGTCCAGTAGTTCATTTTAAACTAAAAACATATATAAAATTTTATAATCAATAAACTTAATAACATTAATTTTATATTGATAAATGAAGCCATGGTTCATTTACTATATGACTGTTTAATATATAGCCATATATAATATACATAATATATATGTAATTTATATGAATATATTATTATAAAAATGAATTAATCTATTATTTATAAAAAACATATATATCTACATTACAGCTGGGTTTGCTAATATAAAAATAAAATTAGTTAAATCTTCAAAAAAAATAAAATTTTTCATATAATAATAAACAGCCTCAATATCAGTTTCATTATCTTTCCATTTTTCCAGACAACATCTGCAGCAAGTTGGACATTTTTCATACAATAATAAACAGCCTCAATATCAGTTTCATTATCTTTCCATTTTTTTCCAGTTTCATTATCTTTCAAGAAATGGTGTTAATTTAGTCATTTTTTCATTTTTTCATTTTTTTTTTCACCTTTTTCTACTCTGCCATTATACAAAATAAGTTTACCTTTGCAGGTTTTAAATGGATTGTAATGGATCAAATACCAATAATGCGCATATATATTTTCAAAAGACTAAACATCAAAACAATTCAAACTTACTGATTATTTGTTCTAAGTTGGTCACAGATAAAAAAAAACTCCAAGTAATAAATATATAAGAATACAACTATTTATAAACTATGTGATTGGACAACAACCTCCACATCAATAATAAATAACTATAACTAAATACTAAAAGTAAACAATTAGGTAATAAAATAATAAATTATATAACAGGAATTTAACCAACTTATATTCATTCTTTCTTGATCAGCTTTATCTAAACAGTAATTTAATTTTTATTAAAAAATGAAATTAAAACTTTGGTTTTACAAAGCAATATAAGCATTTTCATATTCTGTAAATATTGATCTCTAATAAAAAGTATAATTATTATGATATTGAAGAGATAAAATAACTAACTAATGTTTTTGGGTGACTCAGCCATTGAAATACTTTGAACAGCTAAAACAGTATAACAAATGTTTTTTTATTTGTTTAAGTTATATATATTATTATGATACACATAACATAAACTAATAAAAAAACATTTGTTATACTGTTTAAGCTTGTTTTTTTTCTATACTGCTTTAGCATTTTTTCAAGTTGCAGAACATAATATTAAATAATGAACTTAAAAAAAAAACTTAATCAATTACTTTCGTTAAATGAAAATGAATGAAATTTATGCTAATAAAATTTTTTCAAACTATAAATCATTAATAGATTTATTAATTAACAGATAAATTTAATAATTTTTCTATTAAATAATAAATTAATATATGTACGTATATTTTATTTTTTTTAATGAAAATCTTCTTTATGAGGAAATTATTTTTACTTTTGCGTTGTTAATTAATCTTTTACTTTTACTTTTTACTGTTTATTTGCTTTTACTGAGTTGAATTATAAATTTACTTACATAAGTTAAACTAAAAACCTCTTTAACCTTAAATTGCTTATAGAAAATCACATTTTCTTATTTTTTCAAAATCATTTCTTAAATGCTATTTTTGTCATTTTAATATTTTTTTAAATTTTGTTTCTATTATTTTACAAAACAATTCTGAAATCTTATTCTTAAATAAACTTTAAATTTCTAAAGCAAAGGTATATATTTACATTTTCTTTTAAATAATTAATTCAGAAATATACAAATTTAAACTACATTTTATTGTAAAACTATATTTTATATACCCAAGTAGCAAACAATATTGGCGCAATATTATAAACTAAACATTGTGTAAAGATCAACAATGGATTGAAAAATCTGTTAGATTATTTAAAAAAATATCATTTAGTAAATCTGGTAGTAATTTACACCTTGCAACTTATGTTGAAATTGATTTCAGTTCACTACATAGATTAAATGCGTCAATATCTTTGGAGTCTTTATATTGCAAAGCCTTCTCAAGAGTCAATCAATGTCCCATTACTTCTTTGCTGTTAAAACTCTGTAAACTGTGATCATCATATTGAAAACCAAACCAAACGACAAACTTATTGTTTGCACGAGTAGCAAAACAAAAGTTTATTTTGAACTTTTCTTATGGGTCTTGAATTGATTTTTCATCTCCTTTATATGTAAATTGTTTATTCATTTTTCTGATACAGATTGATTTAGGTTCGAAAAGTGCATTTTCTGCGATTTACAAGAAATTTCTTTGTTTTTTCAAGATGATTTATGGCATCATGCAAATCTAACTATTTTGCCTGAAGGTGCTCACAAGTCATGTTGATCTTACACAACACGTCATACCACATAACCAGAGAAGCGACAAACTTAAAATTAGAAATGGTATTTGCAATAAACCCTGCATCTGCTCTTTTTAGGTTACAAGATGCTCTTTTAAAGCTTGAATAGTCCGCAATCTCTGCAAGGGTATTGTAAATATCACCAACTTGATTATGGAGAGGTTTAACAGCATTAATTTATCTTTTTAATCTTGTTTCACTCAGTGATTTAACAGTGAGATTAGAAAAATGTTGAGTTTATAATTTCCCAGCGACAATATAATGCATGTTGCACCAGACTAAAGGAGTCTGTTGCTTCTAAACAACATTTAACAACGTCATTAACAGCTAAATTCAATGTATTTGCACAGTAAGAAATAAACAATGCAAGGAGAATGAAATTCAAAATTCTTCTTTGGACAACCTTTTTTTCCTCTTTTTTTTTCTGCCATTGTCATATCATTGACCCCGTAAGTTTTCAATAAATAGACATCCTACCCAACTGTTTAATAGTAGTTTCAGCCCTACCAGCATTAGTTGTCTCCTATAGATTTATAAAATTTAAAAAATTTTGATTTACAGGTGCTATTACGACCATTTTATTATCTGGATATCCACAAAACAAATGATCAAAGCAAATAATCATAATGATTGACAAGTAATTAGCATAACAAGCAGATGTTAAAACTTTTAGTTTGATTGCTTTAAATAAAAGATGAATCAATTCATTTTATATGTCTTTGACTAGGTATTAAGCATGTGTTTTTTTGTCTTTAACATTTCAAAAATTATCATCTCTCAGTGGGTCAAACAAAGTTTCAAATTCCAAATTTTTCAAAAAGTTTAGGTTATAAGCAGTGTTCAGTTTTTCGTGTGTTCCACGAAACGAAGATTTTACATACAAAGAATTGTAATAAAAGCATCATCCGAATCAAGATTTTCTACAATACTGTTTATCTTTTTTACCAAAACGCAAATGTTAGGCATAAATTGTTTTATTGTTTTGCAGTTGCAACTACAACCCTTAATATGAGTAAAAATTTGGTAGATGCCTAACGCTTTTCTCATGTCCTGACAGAACTGTGGACATGTTTTACCAATCCTGTGAACCATTAGAAGAAAAGAATGACGCACCTATTGTGCTATTGGTAAACAACTTGCAGCATAAGCAATACACAGAGTCTTTACTTAGAGAACACTGTAGCCAATGTCTGCAAAGTTTATCTCAATTGACAAGCTGGCTTTTTTTCTTTTCATACTGGCGTCAGAAAGTATGCAAAGAAAAAAAGTGTCAAACTGTTTAACTTATTTTGGGCCATGTTCTATTAAAAGTATTCTTATCTCATCATTATATATGAACTAAGTAGACGGATTGCTACAATTGACATATTGACTTTATCAATTTCATGCACTGTACATACAATTGACATATCGAATTTATCGATTTCATGCAATTTAGATTATTTTTGTCTAACATTATGTTACATTATGGAATTGAAACTCTTGAAGTATTGTCATGTCTACAAAGTTTCAATCTGTGTTTTAAAAGCAAAAAAAAAAAAAAAGTATTAAAGTCGATACTTTTTCTTTTTCTGACGTGATTTCCAAAAGCACCATTTTAAATCTCCTAAAATAAATTCAATAGAGATTTAATAAAGATATTGGGGAAAGTTTTAAATATATTTACTTTTTATGTATACATAAAAGGTAGATATAGCCAGCTTTAAGTGCCGACCTAGACAACTTAAACCTTATAAAGCAATTTATCCATATGAGAGTAATGGAAACACGGTAAATAGTGTTTATTAAATTTTTGTTGAGTATATACAGGAAGTTCTGTTTAGTTTGAAATATATACCGGAAATTTCGTTTTGTTTTGTTTGATTATATCCCGGAAAGTTTGTTTTTGTTTAAACATAAAGTCATTTTAAAAAAAGTTAAAGTAAATTGACATTTTAATGTCAATTTATTATGCTAGTCAAATTAGTACATTATTTACAACCAATCCCACGTGCTAAACCAAAACACAAACCGCACATTGTAAATAAATCATCCTCACTTGTGCAATATTTAGGCCAATAATTCATGCTCACTGAACAGCGATAATTGCCATAGACTCGCGGCTAAGTTTTCATTCTTATCTTCGTTGTCGAAGCGGAATCTATGGAACTCGAATACTAGATTAATCAATAACCATATAAGTATACGCCTATGATAGCAAGATCCTTGGAGTAACTATAATCAATCAATATTTCTCTGATTCTTCAAATAATCAGAATGTCTAAGTCTTCAGCTTTGGAAAAAAGGTGTATCAGCTATACGTTCAACCGCAGTTTAGTGCGCAGGTCTCGTCTCCTAATCTTAAATCAGGAATCGCTTTTCTCGAATGTGTCCTGCAAAATGCAACAAAAACAAAATTGTCAAAAAATCATTTTAGTTATGATTAAAGATTAAAAATACATAGTTTAACAGTACTAAAAAAAAAACAGAAATTGTTGTGACCGAATTTTACAAAACAAAATTGCTCACCTTTTACAATTGGTTGAATTTTATATTGCGCATTAAGAGTCTTTCTTCTTACAATCGGCATAAAATTTAAAAAAAAGTAGCGAAGTTTAAAAATTCAACAAATTACATGAATCAGCTACATTCAAATGTTATTACTATTTCCAAAATCAAGTTGTAAACCGTTGAAATATATATACACAGGATGCAGATGACTCACATTGATTCAAACGCTATCATGTACTACAATGCCAAGTTGTAAACCGTTAGAACAAATTTGCAGAGGATATAGTTTATTCATCTGCGTAATCTCCTTTAAAAATCTTCTTTAAAATGATGCTTTGGCTGTAGTACTAATGACGGTTGTATAGCATTGTAGTACGGCTATTGCACAGTGATTGGAAATAATAAAAAAAGCGACAAAAATTCCATATTTTCAAAAACCTGAAAATACGGAATTTTTGAAGATCTTGCATAATAAAAAAAGTTCTTATTATGCAAGATCTTCAAAAATGAATAATATTTTTATGTTCTGGATGTTCTATTTTTTTTTATAGCACATGACGTTATCCCGCAGCTTTTCAACCTCATAATTTTAGAAAAAATTTTAACTAAAAAAGTAATAATTTTCAACTTTAATTTTGTCTATCAAAACTCACTGTGAACTTCCAACTGTTATAACAGGCTTTAAAGAGTATGACGTAAAATATTTATATTATTAGTTTTTTGCAGATAAACTAGAATGATAACATTTCAGACTAAGTATTAATAGCTTACTAAAATATCATTTTTATTATTTTTCTATGTTTTTGAAATAAGTTGGGCTCAAATTCAACTCTTATTCTTTTAATTCCACAATGGTTTTTTTACCGCCCAAACCGCACAAGTACAACTTTTCTCGATTTTAAAATGTCTTTGCAATTTTTCGCGATTAAAAAATGTCTTTGCTCTTTATTGTCATGATAGTGACGGTCATTTTAATTTAAATTGCATGATTTTCTCATAAAACTTTCTTGTTGTGGTTTAACATCTATTAAACAAACCATATTAAATAATGTTATTAAATTGATGTAATCTTTAAGCCTACTGAAGTTAAAAAAAAAAAAGAATGTTCCGCGGTAGTTTTCCTTTATCAATATAGAACCTTTTATATTGATAATGAAAAAAAAGAAAAGCCTGGTGTTGTTTTCCTTCATCAATAAAAAACTTTTTAAATTAATAAGTAAAAGCAGCATCAGACAAATTTCAATTGTTTTTCATCAGTGTTTTAGACTCGCCTACTAAGTCATCAGACTTGCATTCCATTGAAAATCCTTTGGGATCACGGCAAAGCATGTTTATGCCATTAGTATAAATTTTCAGTCAAAAGATCTGAGCTTTAAGAGTCTCAAAGTTTTGAATAAAATATCGAAAGATTAACTTTAAAACTTAATTTAGAACATAAAAACTCGTTGCTAAGCTGTTAAAGAATATAAAGGCGAATAGTTGACGTATTATCAACTGTTATAGAAATGCCTATAAATTAAAAAGTAAAAGTTTTTAATTTATAAGCATTTCTATAATAGTTGATATTAAAGCCTTGATATTGAAGTTTTATTTCCGAACGTAATATAATGATTTTCTAGTTAGTTAAAATGTATAGTTAATTTGAATACTGATTTGCAAAATATTCAAAAATCAGAAAATTTTTTTTTTTTTTTTTAAGAATATTTATTTTTAGAGATTAGTTTTCCTTTACCTTTATTTAACTAATTAAATTTAACTTTTCAAATTCCATTAATTATCAAAGTGATAAAACTGGTTTTTAAAAAATATATATGAAATTAAATGTGTTAATATTTATTTCAAAATTTGTTAAAATTTGTTATCTACTACTGTTTTATTGACATTTTGTTTTAGTGAATTATGCACGTAATTGTTCTATTGGATGGTTAGAGCATAAAAACTATTGCTACTTTTTTCATAATGTATCTGCGGGTCTACAAGGGAAAAATTGGACTGATGCTCATATGACATGTCAACGTTATACTGGAAATTTGCTAAGTGTAACAGATTCAGAAGAAAATGCATTTGTTGTAAAACAACTTAACAATGATAAAAATTGCTACTGGATTGGTATGATTATAATTTCACAACGATTTTGAAATAAGGCGTCATTACTGCCCTAACGGCACAGTACAACTAATATCTAGAAAAGAAGTTCATATATATATACACCGTTCATATTGACAATAAAAAACAATTATTTTAAAAAGCGTATTAAGTTATTATTTTGAAAAGCAGTATGAAACAGCAATAAATCAATACTGTTAGTTAGTTTGTCAATATAAAAGAATTATGTTATTAAAAAATAACATCGCCGTGTTTTAAGGGCGGATCCAGACTATTTAGTAAGGTGGATTGTGCAATTTTTACGTGCATTATTGGTTTGGTGGATCCAGAACATCTAATAAAGGTGAAGAAGGGCAATTTACGGGGTTAAATTTGTATTTTCTAACTTCATCAAATTTTCATTTTTTAATACATTATTAAAGTTACTTTTCAAAAGGATGCTTTTTCTAAATTTATAAAAACACACAAAAAAATTTTTTTTTATCTGAATTTCTAATAAACTCTCGTAAAAATTGTTCTTTTTAGCTACTTTGAGCTAGATGAATAATAATTTTAGTGTGCAAATTAATTATTCAAATTCTTTATTTTTTAATCTTTTGAATTAATTCTCTTCTTGTTCTAGTTTTTGAAAATGACACAAAATACATCTCTCTATTTAACCAAGATTTTTGCATATGGTCGATACTTTTGTAGAGTGTATTTTTTATTTTTTTTTAATTTTACCTTTAATTGTAAAGACCAAGCATTGATTGCAAACTCCAGGTTAGGTCTGACATGTTTTTTATAACTTGGTCTATTAATCGAATCCCTTGATGCAAACTCTTTTTTAGCATACTAAGTAATCTGTTAGCTTTATTACTTGTATGATTAACTTGGTGAAATTATTAAGCATCACTTGAAAAAAATATGCCAATATCTTTTTTTCCGTCTGATTTATTTAAAACATGATATAAATAGTTGATTTTATCTTGTAGTGAATAGTTAGTACGTGGGTTGTTTTTCCTATATGTATAACCTTACGTTTTTCTAGGTTGATCTTGATTACACATTTTTTTGCTCATTCAGTGATTTTATTTAAATCAGTTTAAATGTCATAAGTGTGAAAAGAAGTGGAACGTGGGAGAAGTGGGACAGCCTGAAATTTCTTGTTACGAGTGGTGCCTAAATATTGTTATATAATGTAAACAATTAAATCTCTTCTCCTCTTTTTAGCAGAAATAGTTTATTTTCCCTGCATGTCCTAGAGGCCCTAATTTTGACATGTATCTTAAAAAAGTGTTTACATTGGGATGAAACGGCACAGAAGAATAAATATTTATGCTCTGCTTTTTTCCGTCGCCGTTTGATTATTTCAATTGGTGAAAGCTCTTGAACATTTTTATGTCAATTAGGTAATTTTATGATTTTATTCGTTTCTGTTTTATAATTTGTGTTTAAATGTTGTTTTAAGTTTAATTATCCCACTTCTCCTTTTACTTTTCCCACTTTACCCCAATTGCAAGGTTACTTAAAAGCAAAAGTTTAAATACTTAGTTATAATTACCTGGAGACCTAAGAGGATTGAGTCGATGCCTAAAAAGAAGGTTTGTTTGTTAAAAATTGTTGGTTTCAATTTATACATCAAATAAAAAAATATTGCAATTACCCTAAAATAAACTTACGTATCCTACTTCTCCCCACTTTCTCCTATCATTAAGAATATTATTTACTATTAGTTCATTCATTAACTAAGAATCATATGCATATAGCTTACAGACGTGTTTTAGTTTGTCAGGCAAGTCATTGATATAAATTATAAAGAGTATTGGGCCTAAAAGGGAGCCTTGTAGGTCCAGGCTGGTAACATTGGCCGAGTCAGAAATGTGTTCATCATGAACTACTATCTGTTTTCTATTAGTGAGAAAATCTATAATCGAATAAAAAAGGTCTATAACAATACCTTAGGCTTCAGAATAATTTAATTGTGAGAGTTTGTGTCAAGTGTGATTGAAAATGCTATGTCACATCTACTGCAATTTTTGTTAGGTAAGCATTTTGCTACATAATCATTACATTCTATTAAGTTTGTAACACATGGTACAGATGGTTTTTTTATAAGAACAAAAGTTCTTAATAAAAACGTTGAAAATGAAACCACAAATTTAGTTTTAAGAGATAATTTACAATGCTATTGGTTACTAAACTTACCGTTATTTTAAATGGAATAGATGTAAGAGAAACTATTCTATAATTAATTAGTAATTATATAAAAGTTTCTCACTAGTATCATCTTATTTAAATTACGGAGTGGCATTTGCATTACGCCATCATGAGTAACTGATCTTTCTAACAGTGATTTGTTAAACAAAATTATGATGTTACAGCTATTATATCAGCATATGGTTTTAATATCATTGGATAGATATTGTTCATTCCATTTGTTTTATCTTGGTTTATATTTTATAATTTACTTTTGATGTCATCATTTAAAAAATGAAGACTTGATAGTTGAACAATCTGTAAGTAGTGGAATGTTATTGTTAATTGAATGATTATAAATACAAATTTGAGTTTATCATTAAATTTTTCAGCAATCAAGCTTTTATCTGTCCCGATTACTTCAATTTAATTTGAGTGTTTTGACAAGCTCTAGTATTTTTTCACTTTCAAGATAGTACTTATTTTATTTATTTTAGAGCTTATAAAAACATTTATGTTTGTATATATAGAGTCACATACAATTATTTAAATAGTCATAAAAACAATAACAAATAAAATAACTAAAGAAAAAGCGCTTAAATATATTAGAAATCAAATTAGTAAAATCAAACTTTTTTTTCTTTAACTTAACTTTAAAAAAATATTATTGAAATCCTACAGTCAAATATTTAGAAAATTGACTATATTTATATAAATTAAATAATATTTACACTGAAAAATATATTATTTAAAAATAAAATTTAAGCATGCAAAGGTTAGCTAAGAATAATCACATTGTATACCTAATATAATATTGACATAATATATCAAATGTGAAGGGTAAGTGGTACCGGTAGACTGAATTATATTAAAGTTGTTAACTATGCATTGAGAACTTTAGGATATAAGGCAATCATCAATCCGAAATGTGTTACTCCATGCCTTACTAACAAAAGTAATGGAATCATGTAAAAGACAGCTATCAGCTAAAACAAGATGTTCTTGGAGAAATCAGTGATCACAATTAAAGTAATTTTAGCAAATTTACCACTTTTATTTAAAATAAAAGTTGATTGACAAGCGAAGTATTAAGGGTATTTATAGAAACTTTCATATAAGTCACAAGACATATAGTATAATCAATAGTATTAACTTCAGTTCTGTTAAAAAAAGAATTATAAAAAAAGATAGGAACGCCACTATATGGTCTGCCACGAATAAAACCTGCCGAGGAATTAGTTTGTGACATTACAAAAATGTAAAAATCGGATACAATTTCATTTAAGGTGTGGAGTTTTGTGTAGAGTAATAAAGTTTATTAGAGTCGAAAGATGCCATATGTTAAAGGCATGAGTAACAACTCGTCTTTAAAGCCTAAATACACCACGACAGTTAAAGAAAATAATTCTAACTGCTGCTCCCAAAGGAAAAATGCACAAGTCCATTTTAAGGTTATTTGCTATAATCATATAGGCTAACAGTATCTCCTAGGTTACTTTGAACGAAAAGTCATTTTTACTTGTAACATTTTTCAAACATGTAGTTTTAGTTTTGAATATGCTGACGAATTTGGCTAATTCCCCAACAGAGGCAGTCAGCGATAAGCATAAAACAAATATAGATTAGAGACTGGAATTACCGAAAAACGGTGCCTTCGGTAAATTTCGGTTCCTAATTTGAAAAGAAACTGATAACTTCGGTTCTTTTCGATTCCTTATTTTAGGCAAGAATCGTTATTACGGTAAATTTCGATTCCTTTTTTTAAGAAAGAATCGTTATTACGGTAAATTTTGATTCCGATTCTCATAAGAACCGATAACTTCGGTTCTTTTCGATTCCTAATTTTAGGCAGTAATCGAAATTACCGTAAATTTTGGTTCTAAGTTCGGTTCTTAGCGGGAAATATCGCAAAAAATCGAAAATGCTACAAAGAATCGAAATTGTTACTAAGAATTGAAAAACTTGAATTTTTTTAATTTTTATTTTCAAAAATACAGTTGAAATACAGTTGAAAAATACATTTATTCTAAATCACTATCAGTGAGATCAGTGACACTGTCCTTGCTGCCATTGCGACTACTACTAGCACTGCTATAAGCTACTCTAGTAGAACTATCACTAGCTTCAGTATTAAATAAATCTTTAGATGCATCATATATAGGGTTTTTTTTCATTGGTGATTTTTTCATTGGTGATTTAAGTACAAGTTTCCTTTTTTTAGCTCTTTGTAGTAGACTTTGAGACTGTGATTCATTTGGTTTCAAAAAACTTTTCATTTTTTTCTGTTTGGTTGATTGGGTTAGTGTAGATGGAGATGGTTGAGGTTGAGTCTGAGAAGGTGATGGTAGAGGTTGAGTCTGTGTAGTTGATGATAAAGGTTGACCTTGAGAGGTGGATGGTAGAGGTTGATCTTGAGAGGTGGATGGTAGAGGTTGAGACTGATAGTCTGGTTCACCAGGGCATTTTTTGTCCCAGGACCTTATTTTTGATTTGACTAGTGGAAAGTTTTCTTTTATGAACATTATTTTTTGAAGGGTCTCTGGCTTCATATTGTGTCTTTTATCACTAATAATATTTCCTCCTAATGAAAATAGCCTTTCTGAAGAGCATGAAGTCACTGGTGGACACAAGTACTTCCTTGCCATAGCAGCTAGTAATGGCAGTTCCTTTTGATTGACCTTCCACCATTCCAAAACCTTCACATCCTTAGCTGGCTTTTGCATAGACAAGTACCTCTTAAATTCCATCTAAAAAAAAAATTTGAATTTGAATTTACCGCAAAAATCTAAAATGTGTATAAGCATCGAAAATGTGTATAGGAATCGATATTTATAAGTATCGGAAATATTTATAAGAATCGAAATTATTATTAATAAAAATGAATATCTATCTTCAGAGGAGGCTCTGATGGTCCTGCCAAAGTTGGTGCGTCATTTCCATCATTTTCCATGGCCATTCTCTCAAAATCATCCATATCTTCATCTAAGTTTGGCATTGCAGAAGGTAATGAAGCCTCATAAGCCTCATTGTATTCTCTGGTAGTTGGATGATTATCTACCAGTTGGTTTATTATTCCATCTAAATGATCTTTGTTGCCCTTGATTAATGTGATAGAATAACCTCTATAAAATGGATCAAACACACTTGCAAGATTAAAGTCATTAACTTCAGTGCCTTTATCTGGAATCCTAGTTTCCAAGTGTTCTATAAACCTGGTCATTGCATCTTTAGCAATTCTTGAACCTGGAAAATAGAAAAATGAATAAATAATCATAATTGCATAATTTGTTGATAATCATCGAAATTATTAGTAAGAATCGAAAGAATCACAAAAAAATATTTTTTACCTGAAGTATTTTGTGTAACTGTCCTACGGCACATAGTAATCAATGAAAAGAGGTTTTGCTGGATCTTGTGAACTGTAGGTGTTTTATCTGAGGACCAAATCTCTGAGTATTCTTGACATTTTGCCAAGAAAGGATGAAGTTCTGCAATTACTTGAAAATCTTCATCACTTGGTATAAGTATTGTCAAGTTTGCATTCAGGCTGTTATCTCTGACAGACTTCAAACCTTGCTCATTTCTTAACACTGACTTGAACAGCATTGCATTTGAATTCCATCTTGTTTGCACTGGTTGGATTAGCTTGATTGGATTACACCCTAGAGATTCACATTCTTGTTTGATTTCATACCAATCCTTAGTGCTTTGATGTGTCCTTTGAGCAAGTCTCTTGCACTTATCAACAATTACCTTAACCTCACCATTTCCTAATGTGTCTTTCAAACAATTGTTCAACATGTGATCAACACACACCAATTGCTTGTCCAATAAAGTTGCTAAACTGACAGCTGCCTTCATGTTAGCTGCACCATCAGTCACACATGTTCTTTCTAGGTCAGGCCTTGCCAAGACTTCATATTTTGAAATCATAGTGTCTAATCCTTTGGCAAGTAAAGGACCTGTTTTCCTATTTAAATGAGCCTGGCAGTCCAAACTGTACTTTTTCAACTCAAAATCACTGTTGATGTAATGGAGTGTGAGAGATTCAAAAGGATCACCATTTTTTGCAGTCCAACCATCTGATGTAAAAGCTACACTTTCACATTCTGGTACTTCTTCCTCAAGTTGATTGGTTATTGCCTTTTCAACATTACGATGAATCATGTCAAGCTTTGTTGTAGCAAGTGTTTTTGGTGTTTTTATGATTGCTTTTGGTGCCAAATAGTTCAAGAGCAACTTCATTCCTGGAGTTTCCACAATATTGAAAGGAAGATTTGACATGATGCAGGCCAGAGTGAGAACTGTATCAAAATCAAGCTGACAGCTGCTTTGTGAATCCCATTTAGTTATCTGAAATAATAAAAAAAATGTTAAATATCGAAAGGAATCGAAATTATCGAAATTACCGCAAAGAATCGAAATTACGTTAAACAAGACCTGACAACCTAATATATATGGGTAAGTTGTTGCAGTTTCTAGAGACAGTGCTAATCACTCTATCTATTAAAACAAAGAAGTTTAAAGTTAAAAGCCTTTAAAGTTTTGAAACGTTTGAAAAACACGTGTTTACTAAATCTACATGCACGTGTTAGGTGACAGGTCAAATCAAAAACTTTAAACCTCAATAACTTTGTTAATATTGAGTTTAGAGCAAAAAGGACATTAATTTGGAATCATTAAATTGTTGTCTAGTGTGGAAATTTAACTTTTTATTAATTTACAGAGTTATTAAACTTTAAAGTATATTATAAATTTGGAAAAGGGCACAAAAGTTTCTAATTTAATATAAAAATAGATTTCTAACATTAGTTTCATCAAAATCAAGCCCGAATTGGTAAATTGAGAAAAAAAATATTTTTTGCATGGCCCAAACGGCGCCTAAAAGATCCGAGTTTTTTTTGAAGAAATATTTTTTTCAATTTACCAATTTGGGCTTGATTTTGATTCGAATGTTTACAAATAAAAACGGTAAAATGTTATAAAAACGATTATTTAAGCTACTAAAAAACTTCAATATTTTTCTCACCTTAACATACTCATCCAGAGTTACTTGAAGTTTTTCATGATCACCTTGCTGACTGGATGGTGGAGACTTTTTACTAAGGTTATCCAGCCTTTTTTTACTAGTGGTTGTGGCTGGAAAGAAACCTCTCAAACTTGAAGATCTATCAAGCTCCTTTTCAACTTCCTCCCTGTCAGCAGCCAGTTGCACTACCTTGTCATTCTTTGCCTTAATATAAGCTTTGGCTTGAATGGGATGCTGAGATCTGTATAAAAAAAGATTTAAATTAAATAATTATAGGGATAGGAATCGAAATTACCAAAATAATTGAAAATATTGAAAAGAATCGAAAAAATTGAAATAACTCCTATAGATGGCGCTATATTAAATTAAATGTAACAAACAGTATTACTGTTAGCTGTTACTGTTTAATAAATAATAATCAGTGCTTATGTTTATTTAATTATTCAGAACTATTGTTATTTTTTTATTTTTTTATAAAGTAAATCTTTACTTAATATTAACTTAAATTGCAAAAACTCTGAAAATATTGAAAAGAATCGAAATTACCGAAAAAATTGAAAAAACATTACTTACCTTAAATGTTTACTCATTCCTGATGTACTTCCATGGCAGCAAGTTAACACTGCTTGACATTGATTACAACTTGATTTATAAGTTTTCTTTTTGGTGTCAGAATTCACTGTCACTTCTGGTAGTTTGGTAAAGTAACTCCAAATTGCATTATTAACTTGAGACATTATTGTAAATTGTTGTTAAGAGTTGTTTGTGAAACAATAAATTGTAACTGATTAGATTTTCACAAAACCCCACTATCTATACTGGTAAAGGGGAATCCCTTAGGAGAGGGAAATTAAGTTTGAATGAATTTGAATTTGATTTCGCACGCCATTATTAAAACTATTTGTAATAAAAACGATTCTTTACAATAAAAACGATTTTTTAATTAATCCCTTAGGGGAGAGAAATTAAATTTGAATGAATTTGAATTTAATTTTGCACGCCATTATTAAAACTTATTTGAAATAAAAACGATTCTTTACAATAAAATTGATTTTTTAATTAATAATTGAAATTTACCGTTTTTATGACAAAGAATCGAAATTACCGAAAATATTGAAAATATTGAAAAGAATCGAAAATATTGATTATAACGGAAGTATATTATTAAAAAAAAGGTTAGTAATCAATTTACGGTTCTTTTCGATTCCTATTCTGATAAATAACCGATAACTTAGATTCTTTTCGATTCATATTTTGATAAGGAACCGATAACTTCGGTTCTTTTCGATTCCTTTTTTATAAGAAACCGATAACTTCGGCTCTTTTCGATTCCTATTCTGATAAGGAACCGAAACCTTCGATTCCTTTCGATTCCCCGAAAAATACCGAAGAACCGAAGAACCGAAGAACCGTTTTTCGGGAACTTCAGACCTTAATATAGATATGACTTTGGGGCAATCATAGAGTTAAGTGGTTTTAAAACACATAAAGTGGTTTGAATTTTTTAGGTCACAAAACGCTTTTTGCTTCATTCTGCTCAGTGACAATTTTGAAATCACTTATGCTAAATACTGGTTAAAAAAGGCTAGGTAGATAGGTAAAAAACATCAAAAGAATCATTAATCAACAGATACGTGATCATCAGTAACAGAATCCGTTCATACAGAATCTTAATTAATTTTGTAAGGTAAATTAGTTAAATAATTAGTTTTGGTTTAAAGGTGAGGTTCAGTTTTATTTTATATTAACTGTTCGAAGGAGTGGCAAGTCTTTAACTGCAAGTTGGGTTTGTACATCATATAAAGAAAGTTAGGCCTGTTGGTACATAAAGGTTCCTTAAAATCCACGAATAAAAGATATTCATTGTTTGAGAAAGATTTTAATATAACATTTATGCATTAGCAAAGTACTTCAAAATTATAATAATAACTTTTAATAAAAGTTATTTTAAAAACACCGTGTATATATAAAAACTGTAGATATGTATACTTAATATAAACAACTTTATTTTATTCTTCTAGGAATCAAACTTTTTAAATGAGATAAAAATTTTAATAAACACTATGCCTTAATTTTCAA
Source organism: Hydra vulgaris (assembly GCF_022113875.1). Lineage (NCBI taxonomy): Eukaryota > Metazoa > Cnidaria > Hydrozoa > Anthoathecata > Hydridae > Hydra > Hydra vulgaris. The sequence continues at coordinate 34,366,504 of NC_061159.1, read as the reverse complement.
AATATAATCTTTATAAGAAAAGAAAACAGAGTTTGTTGAACGCATAATTATTGATAATATACCTGTATCTATATAACTATATAATCTATATAAATAATCTATATAAATAATCTATATAAATAATCTATATAAATAATCTATATAAATAATCTATATAAATAATCTATATAAATAATCTATATAAATAATCTATATAAATAATCTATATAAATAATCTATATAAATAATCTATATAAATAATCTATATAAATAATCTATATAAATAATCTATATAAATAATCTATATAAATAATCTATATAAATAATCTATATAAATAATCTATATAAATAATCTATATAAATAATCTATATAAATAATCTATATAAATAATCTATATAAATAATCTATATAAATAATCTATATAAATAATCTATATAAATAATCTATATAAATAATCTATATAAATAATCTATATAAATAATCTATATAAATAATCTATATAAATAATCTATATAAATAATCTATATAAATAATCTATATAAATAATCTATATAAATAATCTATATAAATAATCTATATAAATAATCTATATAAATAATCTATGTAACCCTCTAATAAGATTTGCAGTTTTTGAATGGATAAATATTAGGTTAAAAAAATTTATTAGTTTTTATACTATTTTTCAAGTCACTTTTTTATAAGTTAAATTTGTTAAGTAAAATTGTTTATAACTCATTAATTAAATAGGTTTAAATGATATTCAGAATAATGGTACTTATGAGTGGTCAGATAATGCAAGTTTGCTATTCTTCAACTGGAAAGTTAATTCACCAAACAATCAAAATAACATGGACTGCGTGGAAGCAACATCAGAGGGTTGGAGTAATAATTTTTGCAATCTTTCTTTAGGATTTATTTGCAAAGTTATAATTGGTAAGATTTATTTTTCTGTAAAATGCCGTAAAATATTTATTTCTAAATTATTTGTGTTTACTATATTCCTATGTGCATAATACATGGGAGTGAACGTTTATTAAATATTATAAGTTTTTCCCACCTACCCTAAGCTTATAGAGATCCCTCTCTCTCCCGTTTAATACGGTTTACTTGTTCTCAATTATTAACAACATTTCAAAAGTAAGGAAATATATCAGTCGCTGAAAATAATAATAATTTTTAGTAAAGTTAGGCTTTAGAATTTGTCAACTATTGAAAAATCTGGTAAACATTGAATTTTCTTTTCGTTCTTTGGTTTTTGTTTATTTCTCATAGTATAAAACTTATATAAACATTATAAATTCTATTGAAATAAAGATGAAAAACATGTTAAAAAATGCGTATTTGGCTGCAAGCCATACTAAAACTGTTTTATTCGTGTTTTGTAAGTATGGTTTTTTAATAAGACCGTTTTATTATGACTCTTCCGTTAAGTAGATTTGTACTAAAGTTCCTACTTTATCTTTTATTCTTCTTTGCCTCCCCCCCCCCCTCCTCTTTTATATAAGGCACATAGGAGTTATACGTTTGTTTAATTATAAAATTTCATGTTAAAGGCTTAAATTATATTACAGTTGTAAAAATGTTTAAAGAATTTAGAAATTTGAATTCAAAAAATTCAAAACTCCAATTAAGTTTTTAATTTTTCGGCTGAAATACACCCGAAAAATTATTTCTATGTTGACTAAAAACTTTTTAATTAATCTAACAAAACAACACTTTTGCAATATAATGCAAGATATTGGAGACTCTTGATAGTTCAAAGCAAAAATGTTAATACTTTTTTTTCAAAATCACCTTTTTTTTTTGCATTAATAGTGTAATCACAAGATATAAAAATTAAGGAGTTTTTTTAATTCATTAAAATTTACTGCCATGTAAATAATAAATGATTAATTAAAAAAATCAATAGAAAACAGAAAACAGCTCTGTTTGCGGTTGTTGAAATAAGATTTCATAAAATTAAAGTAAAGAAAATTATGCAAATTTTTTATTTAGAACGTTAAAAGGCTTTAGTGATCAAGAATAACATATGTGTGTGAATGAAAACTTTATTTTATAAACAATCATCTTGACTAAATTTAAAATAAAAAGATAGTTAAACTCAAGAAACAGCAATTACCAGTTCAATTTACGATTGATATCTGGAATATTAACTCTAAAAGCAGTACTAATTGTTTTACCAACCATTTTACAAAACTAATTAAGTTTAAATAAACTTTTAAAACCATAGAATGTGCTTACTTCGATGTTAAATTAACAAAAAGTAAACTGCATCATCTACACATTCTTCTTAAAAACAGCATGTTCGCTACATACTCCATAACCAAATCTTGACTAAATAAAAAAAACACCCGATTTTTCATTGTTTAATGGAAATAAATTTAAAGTATTTCAACATGATCGAAACATTAAAGACGGTGGTTCACTTGTACTAGATAGTAATAATATCCACTCAGTTCTATATAATATTAAAATACCAGAAAAACCATAAAATACTAAAATTACATATGTTGACATTTTTATCTCATCCATTGACCTAAATATTCACTTTCATTTGTTTATCAGCCTCCATGTGCTGTTACCAGTATTTTGAAAACCAAGTTTTTTTTACCAAGTTAATTTTAAAAAAATTTCCGAGTGCAACTCTACATGTATCATAGCATATGAATTCAACCTCTAGCCATAAATTAGCCTCCAAAAATGGCTTTCTCTTTAGAGAATACAAAAGAACTGGTAATACATTCATTCTTACCAAATTTATGGTTTGTTCTTGTTTATACAATGCAGAAATAAATAAATATTGTATTTTCAGAGAAAAAGACTTAGTCAATAAAACTAATATTGCCAAAGGCAAAAATTAAATGCTGTAGTTCTGTTGCACCACTAATACGACCAGATTGGCTTATGTCCACGAGTTCACAGATGGTGACAACTTTAAATGACTACTGCTGCTAATAAAAGATAGTTGATATTGTATATATAGACATTAAGAAATCCTTTGATTCTGTGACTCACTTTAAGTTACTGTTCAAGCTGCATCGTTTTTTTTATCCAGTATTATTTTCTAAACTTGATTACTATTTCTCTACCAATGTGTTCTCAATGTTTGCGTTGGTAAGTCGTATTCAAAAAAAACCTTTGTAAAAGGCAGACTAACTTAAGGGAATGTTTTGGAACCCATCTTACTTTTAGTGTTTTTAAACGATGTAACTTCATATATTGATGGTGATTGCAGCATTAAGTTGTTTGCTGATGACTACAAGTTATATCAAGGAAGTAATGCTAAAAACAACATACACCGTAACAGAACATTTAAAATTTTTTTGGTCAAAAGATTAATAACTTAATATAGCAACCAAAATATGTTTGGTCTACGCTATGGAAACAATTTTTTTTTATAACTATTTTATTTATTTTGCAGTTTCAATAGGATTTACAATGTATAAATTAACTGGGTGGAGCAAGAAGAAGACATAAATTAGCCTTATAACCTAGCCCCATTAAAAACACTTTAAAAAATACGAAACATCATTAAAAAACTAAAATAATAAACAACTGTAAGAAGTTAACAGTGAACCACGATAACCGCCAGGTTTGATGTCTCCCCACATCCAACTTTTTTTTCTAATTAAGAACTAACATAGTGTATAAATTAGGTAAAGGTATTAAAAATCTCAATAGGAATGGCTAGAGTAAAATTTTTATACACCTAAACTTTAAATAAAAAGGGAAAGGGTGGTACATGGTTAACTTTATCAAAGTTCATATATTTCACATGCTTTTATAAAGAAACCTAATTCTTACAGTGTTCTAGTGTACTCCCATATTATAAAACCATTAAAAAGTGTTCGGATATAAAAATAATGTAGGTATAAAAGCAACAATAACAAAATGCAGTTAACGCATTTAAGGTAAAAAATATCTCGACTATGCGTTAAAATACAAAAATAACATTAGATTTTATATTTGATTAAAATCTTTCATGCTATTAAAATTAAAACAAGAATAACTCCTACATCAAAAACCTTAATTGACAATATTATAACAACTGTTTTTTTTTCAATAAATCTCTAAAAAAAGGCATCATTAAAAGTGACGTCTCGGACCACTTCCCTATTTTTTTCTCTATTAATATCGACGCAGATATAATATCTCAACAAAAACAAACTTTTAAAAAACGTTTTTTTTCTAATGATAATTTAAAAACATTTAAAGAACAATTATCTTATCTTCATTGGAAACAAATAGATACCTGTGCTGACGCTAATTTAGTTTATAATACGTTTTTTAAAACGTTTTATGAAATATACGATGCTAATTTTCCAAAACAAATAGTAAATAAAAAAGCTAAAAGTTTAATGTCACCTTGGATCACAAAAGAACTAAAAAAATCCTCTAAAATTAAACAAAAATTATACGTAAAATATTTAAAGACAAAAACTGAACAAAATAAAGTTCTCTATAAAAAATACGCTAAAGAATTTGAAAGACAGAAAAAAAAAGAAAAAAAAATTTACTATTCTAATTTGCTTGATAGAAATAATCTTAATTCGAAACGTACGTGGGAAATTCTAAGAGAACTCACTGGCATGCAGAAATTAAAAACGAGCTCATTGCCTAAAACTATTAAGATTAATGAAGAAACATCATTTGATCAAATTGCAATAGCTAACAAATTAAATGAATATTTTGTATCAGTTGGTCCTAATCTGGCCCAACAAATTCCTATCTTGAAAAACAAATTGAATAATTATGCTTTTCCAATAACTTCGTTCTTAAACTCCTTTGAGTTATCCTTTGAGGAATTTGAACTTTCTTTTAAAAAGCTTAAATCTAATAAATCAGTTGGTTATGATGATATTTATTGCAATGTTATTATCGACTCGTATGGAGTCATTAAAGATATTCTATTTCAAATTTTCAAATGTTCAATAAAACAGGGTATTTTCCCCGACAATTTAAAAATAGCCAGAGTTTCACCAATATTTAAAGGGGGGAATTCAACCAATGTTTCAAATTATCGCCCTATTTCGATTTTGCCTGTTTTTTCTAAAATTTTAGAAAGAATTTTATATAATATAATTTTCAATCATTTATCTTCAAATAATATACTGTATCAATATCAATACGGATTTAAAAAAAGTAATTCAACCGAACACGCTATACTCCAAACTACCCGCTATATTGCTGAATCTTTTGAAAAATCTCAATATACGTTAGGTGTTTTCATAGATTTATCGAAAGCCTTTGATACCATCGACCACAAAATCCTATTTAAAAAAATAGAGTATTATGGAATTAAAGGGAATATTTTAATGATTCTTAAAAGTTATTTAAGCAACCGTAAACAGTTTGTTTACAGTAATACGACTGTCTCTTCCAATTTATTAAATATAGCATGTGGGGTCCCTCAAGGTTCTATACTAGGACCTCTTCTCTTTTTAATTTACATTAATGATCTCCCTAAAGCCTCAAATTTAATGACGGTCATGTTTGCCGACGATACAAATCTTTTTTTAGCTCATAACAACATAACAACATTATTCCATAATATGAATATTGAATTAACAAAAGTTTCTGACTGGTTTAAAGCGAATAAGCTGTCACTAAATGTTGAAAAAACTAAATGGATACTTTTTCATCAAACTTCAAAAAAAAAGCTACTACCTCCTGTGATGCCCTTACTTTTTATTGACAAAGTTCAAATAAAAAGAGAACAAACTACTAACTTTTTAGGAATAAATATTGATGAAAACCTTAGTTGGAAGTATCACATCGATTTATTGTGCAACAAAGTTGCTCGAAATATAGGAGTAATGTACAAGGCTAGAAATACTTTAAATAAACACAGTTTAACACAATTATATTTCTCTTTAATCCATTGCCATATAAATTATGCAAATATTGCTTGGGGCAATACCAATAAATCTAAACTGCTACCTCTTTATCGTCAGCAGAAGCATGTTGCTCGGCTTATCAATTATAAAGATCGATTTGCTCATGCCAAACCATTATTATTTCAAATGAAAATTCTTAATATTTATCAGCTAAATATTTTTAATATACTTTGTTTTATGTTCATGTGTAAAACCAACGAATCTCCAGTTTCTTTTCATAATCTATATACCTTAAAAGATAAAAATAAATATAACTTAAGAAATGATAATCAAATTCAGCAACCTTTATCTTTAACTAATTTTGGAAAGTCATGTATTTCATATCGAGGAGCTTTTCTATGGAACAAAATAGTTTTAAAAAATTTTGATTTTTCCCATGAATGGAATTATCTTTCATTTAAGAAAAAACTAAAAGAAATTGTTTTGTCTTTTGAAGACATTTTTTTATATTTTTAAATTCTTTTAAAAATGAATATAAAGTTTATTACATAAGGTAATATATAAATATTATATCTGATCCATAACTTATGTGTTTGTGGAAACAGTACTTTTTAAAATATTTTGCATTTATATATAAGAGTATCAACAATTTCTTTATTCCAATTTTATTTATATATTATTACGAAATTTACGTTCTCGCTAATTTTTAATACGACATTGTTTAGATTTTTTACTTCATGTTAATTTAATGTACTTAATATTCACGAGCGGTTCTCGATGATAAGACCTGAAGGTCTTCTGCGAGTCTCCGCGTTCTTTCTTTTTTGTATATATTTTCTTTTATTGTATAACGATTTTTATCTCAACTATCTTATTGTATAACTATATTGAATATTCAAGAAAAGAACAAAAAAAAAAAAAAAAAAAAAAAAAAAAAAAAAAAATACTTTAGAAACAACAATTTTGATATAGTTGTGGATCAACAGTATAATTATTTGAATAGTAAACTTGTTATCTAATTATTAAATGTTGAAAGTTCCACAACACTTGATTTCAATTGCTTAGTTTGGGTTGTTTCGTCGTCTCTTATACTTGACCCATATCTTTTTTAACTCATAATGAACAGATGTACCTGCTTGCTCAGAGTAAATTCCAAGTCCATTATCAGAATTGGTACTTTTTATAAATAGTACAATATGAATAATTGCAATATGAATTTTCCACTGTATATTCAAAGAAATATTATTAAAGTAAGTATTAATATATTCTATTAAATTAGCATTAGAGATCTTGAATTCTGAAACTACTGATTAAATATCACCAATAATTTTTTCTCCAAAGGTAGCTTTCTTCGTTGCTTAAAACTTTCTCAAACATTTAATTACTGGCAATAATTCAAGCTTTCCTTGATCAGCAATATCACGACAAGAACATCTAACTTTTCTAAAAGTCTGTGGGCATTGTTGCAATCAAATCCAATGCCATGGTTATCACTGAAAAATATTTAATTTGAGTTTATCCCTTTTTTAAAGCTAGACCATAGTTTCAATAACATCTTTCAAAAAATTGCAACTATTCAGATCAATGTATGTAACTCAGGTACTGGAACTAAATTTTCTATAATTGTGTCTGGATCCTCTTCAAGATACAATAGTCTTAGATTATTAACATTTTGGTTTTTCAGTTTCTGTGTATTTAGTGTAATGATATTTGAGAGAACGAAACGTTCGTTTTTCTCCACCATCCAAAAGACTATCTCCTTTACACCACAAACAAATATATTTTCCAGCATGGTTTGTAATGCCAAACATTGAGTTTGTACACTTTAAATCACTTTAAATTTAAAACAGAATACTTAATATTTTGAAAATTTGGAGTATCAACTAATTTTCTAAGATTTCCATTGTGTTTAGACACCTTCTACAATAGCAACAATAAAACAACGCTTAAATCAAGCATCATCAAAGTCAGATTGGTTGCTAGTTTTATCCTGCAGATTAAAAAGATTCATAATGACCTCTATAAAACCTTGACCAGAATCCACAGCAACTCTTATATTTGTAGAAAGAGGCTTAATATTCCTTTTAGTAAATATATTATGAATAAATTCATCAATATCTTTTATATAAACCATTGACTTATTTTCTATATTGCTAGCTTCAAAAAATTCTTCTTCTTTACATGAAAAATATTTATTCATTTATGCTTTTAAAGCCTCTGCTTTTTCAATAATATTTCTTTCTATGCTAATTTGAAAGCCAAAACTTTTTTTAAATATGAAACACAATTTTTTGGTTTTACACTGAGATAATTCTAAATTTTTTATAAGCTCAATAAATTTTCAATAAGACACTTGACTAAGATTAGCGCGATCACATTTATTGCCCATAGTTCCATCTGTAATAGTCAATGGTTTCTTAGAAGCAGTTGTGAATATCTCACCTCCAAAAATTTTTTTTTTTCCGTTTTTATTTTTTAAATACTTAAAGGGAAACGTTCTGCACTTGCTGATCCCAATGCATATGCTGCATTAACTAAATTTTTAACAGTTTGAACATCATTACAAAAAGGAATAATGCCTTATTTAACAACTCCACATTATTTTAGGCACATCCTTTCATTTTTATTTTTATTTAGCTCAGAAGTAATAATGTTAATATCTTTTAATATTTCTGAAACAACTGAAGTTCTTCTGATTTCTTGACGGTTTATCTAATCAAATAAAACTATATAAACTGGTAAAAATAAAAAATATAACACATTATTAATAAACACATCAAAGACATGTTAGTTCTTTATATAAAAATTTTAAACAGCTTGTTATATATAACAAGTTGTTTAAAATTTTATAAATTTATAAAGGTTCATTAAATCATTCAATGAATTAACATATATAAGGAGCTGAGTCTCAATGAATTATTGCGACACAGCTCTTTTTACAAAATTGATAAACAAAAAAATTTTAAACACTAAGTCTTAAATATAGTTTTTTATTAATCTTATCAACTAACCTGAGAAATTTACTTTAGCCACTTATCAAGGTATTTTGTGTCATACTTTTCCAAACAATAAAGGCTTTTATAACAACTGCTAATTTTAACTTTAGGATGATATGCTACATTTTGATCATAGCTATCCCAAATAAAAGTTTAAATTTTTTCTTCAGTTCTAAAAAGTTTTTATTTTTTCTTTATTTTATGAAGCTTTGCTGACTTTTTAGCAAAGGTTTTAAAACAAACAGCACATAAAACTTTGACCGTCATTTAGTAAAACTCAAGTCGTTGTGCACCAGAGTAGGTTTAAAATCAAGAAACGCCGGTATTTGATAGCAAATTAGATCAATATTATAAAAAATAGCGTATATTTTTAACTAAAAACTATGCCTTTTTAGTTTTTGATTTTCATGCCTTTTACCGTTCCCCTAGAGGTTTTTACTAACTAAATATTTATTTTCATATAAAAAACTGAGTATATATAAAAAAAAATCTAATGTCGGGAGACTTCAAACCTGGTGGTCACTGTGTTTCATTGTGTTAAAAATCAAGAAAGTAATAAAACAACTATAACAGTTAAGAATAAGTTAAAAATAAATAAGTTAAAAATAAAATATATAATAAAAAGTTGGAGCCCGAGAATAAATCCCTCGGGCACTCCACAAGTAATCAAAGATAAACTCGAATGCTTACTATTTCCATAATGTTTGGGTTGTGTACAGTTACTAAAATAGTCTGTTATGCACTTGTTTGATAGGCACTTGTTTGATATATATATATATATATATATATATATTATATATATATATATATATATATATATATATATATATATATATATATATATATATATATATATATATATATATATATAGATAGATAGATATATATGCATATTAGGCTTTTCAACAAGTATCCCGTGATTCACTATATCAAACGCTTTGGAGAGGTCAATGCACCTACCCAGCAAACATCACGCAGGCGGACCGATAACGGACCGCTGTCAGCACAGATGGCGTACCGACGTCGGCCGCCCGTTGCGTTGCTGCGTCGGCTTGCACATCGTATTTACACCGGTCCAATAGCGGAAAACTGAAGACGGTTCGACAGCGGATCTATGGCGCCAAATCGACAACGTTTGAGCAACGGTCCGTCAGCGGCTAAACGATGATAAAGCCATTGCGGAATAGCATAGGATCTATAATAAGTTTTGACTAAGATTTGAATGCATTGATATACATATAATTATTTTTATTTTTTTGTTTAAATAGAACGCACTTATCGTTTGCAAAAATCTTTATATCTTTCACCTCAAATTTTTACTCATAAAAAAATGCAAATCCTGCCAATGCCTGGAAGGATTTGCATTTTATAAATCATACGTGGCAAGGCTCAAGCTTGGTGAACAAAAAGACTAATCAGAAGTTATAATAAAAATCATTTTAAGATTGCAATTTACAATTACAACATGAATATAAAAGTAACAATATATTTTTTTGAAACTAAAACAAAATATGAAGTATATTTGCATCTATAGATTATTGCTTCACTTGCGTTTAGCGAACGTTTAAAATATAAAATAGTAAATTTTCAACATATCTATAAGTTCAGTTTATTATCATTTTAATCGAAAACTAAATATAATCAGAAAACCATTGGTTGAAAATTGATTTACGTTGCAGTCTGCAGACTTCTAACTTTCACTTAAAAATAGGCAATGATATATAATGAAAATATTGAAACAGTCAAGTTTAGAGCTATTACAACAAAGTTAATAAACTAACCTTCTCAGCCCTTAAAAATGCGTTCGTTTGAAAGTCTAATCACCAGTTATTGACAAATAACTTCTGATGCTAAGTGCATCTGCATTGAATAAATATAAACTTAATTTTATTATTTAAGCATAACTTAAAACATAAAAACAAAAAAAATATTGTTTAAATTGAAAAGCTATGGAAATAACTTTAAAAAAAAAGCTATATAAAAATAAAGTCATATTCCGTGCTTTTTTAAAAAAATAAAACTTCATATACAGTAACCTACCTGGTATACCTAATCCTATAAATGTGGGGTATAAATTTGCTTAAGGGGTTTTTAAATAATTAAAAAAATTTGTTATTTCATTAAAAAAATTTTCTTTAATTTTAATTTTAATTTAACAAATAAAATAGTATTTAAAAATGAAATACTTATATGCCAGGTTGAAAGTAAAACCGTAAAACCCACAGCAACTTAAGGGCGATGGTGAACCTTTTGCAAAGCATAAGCCTAAGACACAAGTGCAAATCTGAAAAAGAAAGAATCAGAGACAGAACAAATCAATAAAAATATATTTTGATAAACTAAAATATAGTTTGTAAATTGAACATAGTTTTCACCATACAAAAAAAAAACATAGTGCATTATAATATACTATAAAAATTCCTTGAAAAATATAAAAAATCAAATAATTGATTGAAATAAAACGATTTAGTAAATAAGTATATAATTTTTTTCTAATAAATTATTTGTAAGTATATAAAGAGCAAATAAATATGTTTAAAGAAAATAAGATTTAAATGGGAATAAGATAGATGTTTGCAAATCAAACATCTATCTTATACCCATAGCAATATTTGGATCATGGTCAACATAATTCTATGAAATATAACTCTACTTGAGGTAAACGGCTTCCTGTAAGAAATAATATTAAATCATAAATGTAACATTAAATTACAAGCGTGTTTGAACGGAATTGTTAAAGCAATCCTATAAAATAATGGCTTGTAAAATAAAAATTTTGTTAGATTTTTATTCATCTGCTTCACTGGTTAAATACCAAGTTAATTTAGCTTTCCATCAATAATTTAATATTTTAAAGCTTATAGTTATATTTAAATTTAATATAATCAAACAAATCAAACAGTAGACAGACTCCAGAACTTATATTTTGGATTTTCTTCAAAAATAACATTAAAATAATATCAAATTAATAAAATTAAATAAATATCAAAATAATAAAATTATTTTTACTTTATTCTCTGGTAAGATTCAATATCACGATTTAAATTCTCATCTACAATCTCATATACAAAAGGTTACTGTAAAAAAAAATGAATATGAAAAACACAGATCAATAATACTCATTACACATAAAACTTTACTCTATTGAGTTAAAAAATATATAAAATATTGTAAAATAAAGATAACAAATATGTAAATAAAGATGCTTATTTTATTTAGCAATGTTATTCATCTTTTGAACTAAATTTTTTAATGGCATTGGAAAACTTGATGTAGGCATCATTTTCTTCGCTTGTTTGTTTTTTTGGTCTTGTCTAACTTTTTTTCTGCCATTGCAGTCTGATGCCCCACGCAAAAAACGCACAACCTCATATTGAAAATCTGATTCAGTTGCTGAAGTTGTTGATGGATTTCTTTTTACAGCTCGTAAAAATTAATTTAAGACTTTTATTTAACTATCTAGCAGGAAAACAAAAAAAATATTTTTTAACTTAATTTCAGACATATATAGAATTTTTTTTAAAGCAATTTATTAACAAATTTCATTTATGTATTTATTAATTTTTTATTTTTATATAGTTAATAAATAAATTTTATTTATTTATCAACTATTTATCAACAAATAGATTAGTAATTACTAAATTAGACACAAGCAATTATTAAATTAGAGTAACAAGTCCCTACAAAAAAAATTACTTTTAAGCAAGTTTAAGTCTTTGTTTTACAAAGTTACTTTCATTGTCATTTATGGTACTACCAGACCAGTTGAGTTTACAGCAGAGGTTATTAGTGAATAACGCAAAGAACATTCTCTGGACAGCCTCCTTTAAAGTCTGGCCTCCTTTACTTGCCACAGCTATTATCTACAAAAAAAAAAAATAGAAAAAGCATCAGTAATATATATATACTAAAGAATAATTTAAAAAATTTAAAAAAAATAGATATCAAATTAATCCCATTAATTATTGCATAACATTTATTAATAGGCTTTATGTCCTTTATTTCTGTTTATAAATGATCTAGCTGGTGTACCACTAATAAAAGCTGATATAGCAAACTTATATACTTTACCATTAATACTAATACCAGAATCAAATAAAGCAATACTTTCATTAACAAACATTTTTAGAAATTCATTACGGTCTTTTGGTTTAGACCTACTATAAAAAAGACTAATTATAAATGGGGTTTTATTGTGTTGAATATTGTTTATCCACATTTTTTACTAAACCTGATATTGGCCAAAATTGTCCAATACTGCTTTTAAACAATGGTAAATCATCAATGTTGACTTAAATTGGTATACAATCCTTTTTCTTTAAAAAACTTAAATTATTATTTAAAATACCTTGTCTAATGCCAATATTTAATATCAATAGATTACTGTCAGAGTTCACTTCACAATTAATATTATTCGCACCTTATGGAACAGCACTCTCAGTTGAAAATTTTCAATCTGATATACTTTTTAAATACAATGATTGTACTTCTTCTGGTGAATGTGAAATATTACTTGGTTTAATGGTAAGATCTTTTAGGCAATATTCAACATCAGCTATTATCTTTCGTCGTTTTGTCCAAAAGCTCACTATTGAAACTTACATAAGTTGTTTTATTTACTAAAGCTGGTACATATTTAAAAATGTATATATTATATATATGTATATGTATATGTATATATATATATATATGTATATATAAATATATATATATATATATATATATATATATATATATATATATATATATATATATATATATATATACATATATATATATATATATATATATATATATATATATATATATATATATATATATATATATATATATATATATATAACTTCATATTAGTTTAACATTGTTCTTGTTATATTAAAAGTTATATGACTAGTCATGTAACTTTTAATATAACAAGAACAATGTTATATTAATATGGTTATAATATTCTTACATAACTGTAACAATATTGTTAAGGTGGTAGCAGGGTAAAAACGGTTTTTTTTTAAAAAGTCAAAATAATTCAATATGTTTTATTGTAATGAAAAATACTATTAAAAAAAAAACATTTAACACTATTTGCATAAAAAATTAATAATGACGTCATCAATTGTACACGTCATGAACAGATTTTTGCCTTAATTTTATATGTTTCTTCCAACAAGGATAACTTAATGAAAAATGATCAGAATCACATTTAATTTTCTAGTTGCAATCTTTATTAGTAATACTATGTTCTGAGCGAAACAGAAAATAATTTTTTTTTTTTAAACGCGCCAGGTTTACTGTCAAACTTCAAATTTCAAAAAAAGTAAAATATGTTTATGTAAAAATAGCACTGCTGGCTAAGTTTTTATAAAAATTTAAAAAGTGCTTCGCTCAGAACACTCTAAATAGAACAATGTAACACTAAAAAAAAATTCAGCTTAGTAGCTTTATCCAATCAAAAGTTATCTTTGTTAAAAGACCACAAAAATTGTGAAAAATTAAAGGCAAGAAAAACCTTAAAGAAAAAATAAATAAAATTAAATGAAACAATAAAACTCAAAAACCAAATTAAAATGCTCCACTAGCATATGTCTCTCCTTCCTCAAGTTCATTTTTATCATTATGACCTTTTCTAATTGAAAGAAGTTTCTTTCTTCTTTTTTTTACTGAGCTAGTTGACTTTTTCTCAGATTGTTTGACACGACAAATATCAGATAATCTAAAACCTTCTTTAGTGAAATACCCATTGTCTATGCCCAGTTTATTAAAAACTGGAAGCAGTCCTTGGGCACCGTCATTGTATGCAATAACAGCAGATGCAACTGCAGTTTTAAAAACATCATTCCCAATGTATACCCTTTTTGGGCACCGTGTCCATATCAAATTGTTCAAAGACTCATTGACATTCTGGGTCTCACCATGTAAACATTTTGTCAGAAGTTCATCACTACCAAGACCTCTGTGAGAAAATATTGGAGCAATAACATCAGAAACAGCTTTATGAACATTAACTTTTTCTTTATATGCTTTTGCTCCTGTGATTTTATCACTTTGGAATCTGCACCAAGAATCAGACCTACGTGGACAGAACTGATGTCGGTATTCTAAATTTTGCTCATCTGTTGCGTGGTGTAAAACCGCAGCAACAGCCTTTTTCATGCCATACAGGTTGCCACTATTTTGTCGTATGGCCATTCCAACATGGTTTTGAAGAGTGTTAATGACTTTAGTAGTTAGCCGACCTTTCCCTCCCCCAATGCTTTTACCATCAGTTAACTTTTTTCCCTTGTAATCGGCTTTAAGTTTACGCAGTCGTGTTCCAACACGTTTTTGGACATGTCCTATACATTCTCCTTTGGTAATGCTATGACCTGGATATGGATCTGATTTACATATTTCTTCAAAGGATTTTGTATCACCATCTCCAATAAAAAATGTGTATCTTAAACAATGAAGACGTACTGAACGTGCAAACATTCTTTTCATTCCTACAACTTCCATAGCTCCAGCACTGCCAATGTGATTTATTGAACATACATGAGTTTCTTTCCAGTTATTATATGCATCTACATTCACTTTTTTTAGTTCCCACATTTCACATTGTTTACATTTTTTAGATAACACTTCAGTATCGATGCATTTCCCCTCCGAAATTAGTGTAACTACTCCATTCAAGGAAGAGTATCCTCTTTTTTGCCAAGCACCGTCACCACTAACTTTAGCATCAATAACAACAGAATCATCTACGGTTTTGTTAAAATGTATTTGTTTGGAAGCTTCTTTCATTGACTCTTGTGCTGTTTGTACGTAGGCATTATGCAACTCGCTATTAATTTCATTATATGTTGTTTTGGCCATTGGTGATGGCATATTCATGCAAGAACAAAATGTTTTTATTGCACTAAAACCTTGACCGATCTCTCTAAATGCAGCAATTGTGTGTATATTAATTTCAAAACTTTTTTTTCTGGAAGTAGACTTAAATTTACTGCACTCTTTTGAAGAACAAAATGTTAATTTCCAATTACATTCGGTGCATGAAATATTAAAAAACTGGGCAAGACCCATTTTATTTGATAAAATATGTTCAATGTCTATTGTTGCAATACAAACAGGGCATCGTCCAACTATATTAATAAGAGACATAAAAAGATCACTGTCTATAAAAAAATTGCATCTAGGGGTGGCAATTGGAGTATGATTATCAGAAAATGAAACATTTAATTTTTTTCCAGACGCTGATTTTAAATCAGATATATTTTGACTCAGTTCATTGTTTACTGTTGTTGATGTATTGTCAGTTAAAGCTCTCGTGGTAAATCCTTTCCTTTTTCTTGATCGTAATTTTTTATATCTTTTTTCAGAACCCATTCCAAGTAATAATAGCTTTATTAATTAAAATATATATATATATATTTTTAACTGAAGGATATAAGAATCTATAACACAACCTTTATTTAGAAGCTCTGAGTTGAGAACGGTTTTTGAGGCTTTAGTGTATAGCTTATAAACTGAATAAATAGAGATATTTAAAAGAATAAAAAGAAGCCTTTTAGGTGAAAACTAGAAGTTTTGATCAGGTTTTAATCCAGAGATATTTGAAAAAAAGCGTTGCTAAGGCGGTTGCTATGGCCTAAGAACTTAAATACCTTTATCTAGAAGGGTAAATTTTGTATGTATGCATAAGTTTTTTTAAATCAAACCAAGTTTCCACAAAAAATAACACCCTAAAGATCTCAAAAATATAGTTTTTGAAATTTTCAAAAAATTTCAAAAAACGCCTCTTTTTCACCCTGCTACCACCTGCTACCAGTTATATATGTTTAAAATAAAATCAAATTAGAATTTTTAATTTTGATTCTTATAAATATAATTGAACCTATATGTATATCTATACTTTATATCTATACTAAGTATAGATATAGATATAATATATAGTAATCTATACTAAGTATAGATATAGATATAATATATAAGTATAGATGTAGATATAAATATAAACTACAAATATAGATATAAATATAATATATTATAATATAATATATAGTAAAGTATACTTTATATTATACTATAATATATTATATTTATATCTATATTTATAATTTATAAATATAGATAAAGGTTTAAAATCATGTAACTTTTAATATTTATAAGCAATAATTATAGCTAGGTATATTATATAATATAAAGACTTTATATTATAAAATATAATTTAATAAATAAAATAAATCGGACTTTATATTATAAAATATACAATATAGGTTATATATATTAAATCTACAACTATACTTTATTAAAGTATAGATGTAGATTTAATATATATAATCTATATTGTAAGACTTAAAAATAAAAAGACTAATTTGATTTTTTTAAATACTATTTATTTATTACTTACTGTTTTACATAGACTATGTACTACAGTATAAAATATAAAAATCGATCAATCTAAGTCTCATGGCGCTTGAAATGCTTACATTTGGTGTTTTCACGACATCTTACCGTTATCCGGGAGCTCAACAAACGTTGTGAACGTTTAAGAACGTTCTATGAACGTTCAAAGAACGTTCTCGGACGTTCGCAACGTTTGTCAAACGTACTTGAACGTTTGATGTTAGCTGTAAAAAACAACTAAAATAAATTCTCTGTTTACAAAAAAATCTTTTATTTCATTAATAAAGTCTTTTTTTGAAATCCAAACTGTTTTCAACAAAATAAATCATTATCTTTGAATAAGGTATTAATTCTATTGAACATATATTGAATGTTCTTTACCTTCAAATTCAAAATCAATGAACATTTCTACACCTGTTGCATCTAATAATTCAAGATATCGATATAGTCGTATCTACGGATATGAAGTTTCCTAATCATTGTTTTTTCATTGCAAGCAAGACACATTCTTGTTCCTTCTTACTTTAAAATTTTTCATCAGTAACAAATTTAAGCTTCTGATCAAAGATCGACCTGAAATCCTAGTTTTATTTTATATATTTATTTTTTTATTACTAATTTTGTTTGTTTATACATTATTTAATTGCTTGTTAATATTAAAAAGCATTTTTTTTTTAAATTTATCAGCACTTAATGAGCAACAAAATTCGTGCGTTGGAGAAATAAATTCAATTGAAACAATCAATCCACAATATAAAATCTCTACAAGCACTAGATATATTTATGATGTTGCGCTTCAAAATACCATGGAAGGATTTTTCTGTGTTGAAGGTTTAATAGTTATCTTTATTTCTTGTATAAGTAATTTAAACTTTAACTAAAAGTATGTGAGATGACCAAGAAGCAAACATTTAAACTGTTTTAGTAATATCGGAATTATTAGTTTGTTTTAGTAAGTTCATACAGTTGTAATATACTGCTGGTACACACTGGTCTGCTTGTTTTGTTTGTTAAGATTTTCAAGTTTTTCTGTACCAGTTCTGTCCCATGATATTTTTTGCTTTAACGAAAAGTTTTGATAATATAGTTTTTTGCTAAAAAGGAACTGCAAGGTAGTTTCTATAACTTTTTAGACATTCTTTGTTTTTCTTTATGAGTGTCTCGAAAAATTTTGATTTAATTATCCTACCAAATATCAAATACCCGGGTATTTTAAAATTATGTATTTGAAATTAAAGATTGATGCTCTACTTTGGAAAAAAAGGTATGAGAAAATATGAAAAGTTTTTTAGAAAAAAATAATTTGTGTATATAAATCATTTTTTAAATCAGTCAATAAATATACTACCTTTTAAAATTTTAGATGGAAACTTTTTATCTACAAAACAAAATTGATCTTCTTCTAGGTAAAAGCATGAATTTTTCAGCTTTACTGAAATTTTTAGTTTTTGAGATTTAGTATTAAATAAATATTGTATTTTATTATTTAAACAACAGAGCTTAAAATTTCTTGCTATTTAATTAAAGTCTGCATTAGGGACCTGCAAATCACCTTTTTTGGTATCTAATCGAATCCGAATCGAATAAGGCGTTGATTTGCAAATCGAGTCGAATCTCGTAACAAATCAGATACTTAAAGATATATATATTTTAGTTAAACTTAGAATTCCTTAAAATGGTAATTGGACTCGTGATTCAATTTGATTTGCAAATTGAGAATTGCTTTGAATTGTACTTCGATTCGAAAATAAAAATTTTGATTAGCAGGGCCCTAGTCTGCGTATAATTTTCAAAGGGAAAACAAGATATCTTATTTAGCAAGCAATCAAATCTAACATCATCATCACAATTGTTAACTAAAAAGTGATCATTATATTCACAGAAAAATTTTGAATATATATGTTTCAAACTAGTAACAAAATATTTTATTAGTTCTTTAGCAAATTCAAGATGATGTTTTCTTAATTGATTGTCTTCATTTGAGAAAACCACCATTGCAACATGGAATGTTAAAAAATAAATATATATTCCTTTGCTAACAAAACTCTTTAAAACTAAGAAACCACTGTGTAAAATAAAATGTCTGAATTATGTTGCTTTCCAACAATTGAACTCTAAAAAGGAACGTGATTGACGATCATATACAGATGGCATCATACCACATAAGCCTAACATAGTTAATATGATGTTTGCATGTGATGTTCTCGTCAATGAAAACTCCCAGGTATTTAGTTACAGAATCTCTTTTAATTTCAATATCGTCAATAAGAATTTTTGGTAGATTTGGAGGTAGAAAACGTTTTTTAGAGAGCGGGTGGAAAAAAACCCATTTTGTTTTGGTTATATTTAATGTCAATTTGTTACTTTTAAACCATTTAGATATGTTTTGAAGTTTTTTGTTCATCATGGAGCAAAGAAGATAGAAGTCACTGTTAGAGAGAAATAAGTTTGTGTAATCAGCAAACATAATACTTAGAAGATTTGATGCTTTATGCAAGTCGTTGATTTATATTAGAAACAAAAGAGGGCCTAAGATGGAACCTTATGATTAAATTCATTACAAGAAAAAAATTGTTTCCTGTTCAATAAATAACTTTGAAACCATTTAATTACTCTTTCATTTATTTCATAATAGCTAAGTTTATAAAGCAAAATATCATGATCGACAGTATCAAATGCTTTTAAAAGATCAATAAAAATTTCTAATGTAAATTAAAATTTTCAAAAGAATTGGAAATTTCACCCACCAACTGAATTATTGCATGCTCAGTTGAATTATTCTTTTTAAACTAAACTGATTGTTGTATAATAAATTATTTAAACTTAAATTAAATACTCTCTTGAACATGATTCTTTCTAGTATTTTAGAAAATATAAATAAGATAGAAATAGACCGGTAATTACTTATATCAGATTTGTCACCATATTTGAAAAGTGGAATGACTTTAGCAATTTTCACTTGATCGGGAAAGACTCCTTGTTTTATTGATGATTTAAAGACTTTAAAAAGAATATACTTTATTTGTTCAACTTTGAATTTGTACATTTGAAATTTTCAATTGTTCAATTTGTTCATTTGAAAAGTGAATAACTTTAGCAATTTGTTCAATTTATTCATTTGAAATTGTTCAATTTGTTCATTTGAAAAGCGGAATGACTTTAGCAATTTTCAATTGATCAGGAAAGACTCCTTGTTCTATTGATGAATTAATGACTTTAAAAAGAATATATTTATATTGTTCAAAACAATATAAAATTGTGTTACCATTGATTTCATCTGGTCCGACTGCTTTATTTTTTTTTTAGTGTTTTGAAGGCTTTTTCGAACTCATCAACTAATAACTCATCCGAGCGAATGCATTTATCCATCGGTACTAAGAAATCTTTAAATGAGGCATCTGTATTAGTTATTAATTTAGATAATTTAGGGCCAATTTTAACAAAAAAATTATTGAATTCATGAGCTATTGTTTCAGAATTAATTATATTGTTATTATCCACTTTGATTATTTGTGGCAGGGAGCCTGAGGATGATTTTGATTTACCGGTATTTTCTTTTTTTATTTGCCATGAGCGTTTACAATTATTTTTTGCTTTATTGAGAATTTTAGAATAGTAATGTTTTTTTAAGTTTTTTCGAATTTTTTCAAAAAGATTTTTGTAATCTTTGTATATCTTCTAATTGGCGAGTGATTTATTTTTTAGATATTTTATGTATAACTTCTGCTTAACTTTTCTTTAACCCTTTGGTAACCCAGGGAGAATTAATGTTTATTGTTTTTTATTTATTGTTTTTTCATTTAAAGGAGAATTAATGATTTTGTTTTATATTTATTGTTTTTTCATTTAAAGGAAAATTAGCATTATAAACAGAGTAAAATGTATTAAAGAAATTATTGTAAATGTTGTTTGCATTATCAGTAAAGTCAATGTTCTTCCAATGGAGCAATGATAATTGTGTTTTAAATTGCTCAACGTTTTTTTGATTACAGTTACGTAATTTAACTTTTATGTTTGTTTTAGTCATTATTTTAGAGTTGAATTTAATGGTAAAAAAGATAGGGAAATGATCACATATGTCTGTTTTTAAAATACTTTTATATATGTTACTGTTAAAAATATCAGTCGTTAGAATTTTATCAATTAGAGTAGCTAATTTTGGAGTTATTCTGGTAGGGAGATTTATAGAAGGAATGGCTCCCATTTCAAAAATAGAATCATAAAAATTTTTAACTTTAATGTCCGTAGCGTAGTGGAAGCGATTCATATTAAAATCCCTTACAATAAAATTCTTTTTAAAATTTTCTTTCAAAGAAGCCTTTTTTGAAAAGGTTTTCCTCAAAATACATGTTCATGTTCTCAGCCACACCGTTCGGAGGCCTATAGCAACAGCTCAGTAAAATATTTTTGATTGATTTTTAAGAATTTCAATAGTTAAAACTTCTTTGCGCCGTCAGAAATACGTAAATCATTCCTAACATAACGAGCAATACTTTTCTTTACATTAATAAGAACTCCTCCACCGCGTTTATTGATAAGTCTCTCTTGAGAAATTAACTAAAAGCAAGGACGTATTAATAAATGGATGTTTAACCTATTGTTATAGATCTGAGGCGCCGCGAGTAAACAAAAACCTATTAGAGCTATAATTTTAAGCGTCATTTTTACTGAATAATTTATAAAAGTAAACCGACGTTTATTCCGATAATTTCGCTATTCTAACTACTTTTTTTAAAAAGTACAATTTACAAAACTCTAACTTTTTTTTTTCAAAACCTATAAAACCCTAACTTTTTTTTTTAAACTAATGCATTGTAATTAATTAGAAATAGCTCATCTGTTTTGAAATGTCAAATTTGATAGATAAGCGCCTCATAATGAGAGCTTATTATTAATAAAACTTAGACGTCAAAAATCATATTTTTGTAAAAAAGTGATATTTAGTTTGCAAGAATAAATACTAAATACGAATTTTCTAGATGTTGTAGGTAACACTCTAGATTATATTTATAGATTGAACTATACATTACTCGTGGTCGCTATTCCCTACACTTAGTTTTTATTATTATTTTAAGTATTTCAACTTCTCATTTTTGTCAGATATTTTGTCTCACTTAATTTCTTATTTAAATTCGATTTATTCGCTTAAGCTGTCATATTTTGTATTGTTGTAGTTAGCGCTTTTGTGTATAACGTTATGGTCCAGTGCGTCCATCTGTTTGTATTACGTCATTCAAATCGAAAACTCATGTGTTAAGGCATAGTCATAGTATTTAACTAGTCTGGAAACGCGGGCCGTTTTCTATCGATTTCGTAAAATAACTTGAGCTTTAAGGGGTGACCGGGCTGAGAGTGCATCAAATGTTTTTAAAATGACTTTTTGTAGCGCAAACTTTGAAAATGTGAATGAATTCGATGCTGTTTTAGCTGTTGTTGAATTGCTATTTGTGGAGGCAGATCTCAATTTTAGTTCTAACATTAGACTACCTATTTTAATATATCCTAACCAAAGCGAAGAAAGAATATTTATGTGTTTGTTTTGCAAGAAACTGATAAACATTTAGTAAAGAATTAAAAAAAGCAAAGATTATTCTTCAACTTATTAGATTTTACAATTATTTAATCAAGATTGCTTCAGATAAATAGTACTTTGCTACAAGCTGACATTAAAAGTTTAAAATCAAGTATAAATATTTCAATTATTTCAAGAAGTCATTACAGCTTAGTTCCTAGTAAAAACGATGACAACTTCAAAACATGAAAGAACATGAAGTAGCATTCAAAACATGAATGTTTTCAAAACATGAAAGAAATTTTTTTTTTCAGAAAATATTTTGTAGAATCGATTCTACAAAACTTTTTTTGAAAAAACAATTCCTTTCATGTTTTGAAGTAGCAAATCTTGTCTTTGTTTATCTAACTGGTGCCTCTTTTATCAATAATATTATAACATTTAAGCATGTATCCCTCTACATCACTAAACAAAACATTCTATAATGACTTAGTGGGAATGTTTTTGGTACCTCTAATTTTACAATTGGTTTTCTAACATGTCTAAGTTGTATAATGAGCAGTGTTTATCGTATTTGCTTGCAGCTAAGTATGCATGATCATCTAACATTTTACATACAAGTTCGTAGATTGTACATTGCAAAATATAACCTTAAAGAGTCAAACTAAATTGATATATAAAGAATATCAATTAAAAAACACTTTCTATTCTGGAACAAGAACATTAAAGAAAAAGTGATATGACTTGAACCTACTAAATTGGCTATTTTCATAGCCACATATTTTTTAAAAATATTATTGGTATATAATTAGCTTCTAGAGTAAGTTCAATAAATGCTTCATGTATATTTTATAGTTTTATGGTGTAATAACTTTATAATAAAACAACAATAAAAGATTGAATAATAAAAATAATATATTTGTCTTTTAATTTAAAATAATAATGACAACACGGCTATTTTACATATATAAAAAATATTTATTTTTTAACTAATCTAATAACATCTTTTTTTTTTTTTGGCATGACTTAATACTATCTTACTACCACTTTATAATACCTGTGTAGCTAAATACATTTTCAGCTACTAAAAGTATTTTTTATTTTGTTATTATTGAAAGTTGTTAAATGATGGGTTACCCTTGCAAGCATTAAGTGATTGTTAGTGTTGGAAATAATTTTCAAATAAGCTATTTCATAATGTAATAAAGTTTTAAATACAGCAAAAACTTATTACTTAGACAGCAAGGTTAACACTTTTTAATAAATATTTTGCCAACTTTATATGCTCAAAAGTAAGTTTAGGTAAAATACAAAGGTCTTCATAGAATATATAAGCAATGTGGTTCCACTGTATAAACTTATCATCCTTACATTTATCTTTTTTTCCATATGTTTTAAGTTGGATAAGTCATATTTAAATAAGACAGTAACGAGTTGTCTTATTTTAATGTGGTAGATTAGGCATAAACGAATTATTTAAAATGCTTTTTCAACAACTTGCGATTTGCATAAACATCGCAAGTTACAAACAACAAGTTTTAAGAAACTTTGATTGCTTTCTAAAGCAAAAGAAACATTAGTCATACAGTGGCACCAGTTGTAAAAGTCAAGTATATCGTCTAGATTAGTCAAGTATATCATCATACACTGCAGCTGAATTTGAAACTAAAAAATTAACACAAATATCTTATTTTAGTTAAAGATAACCTTAGATTTTGAGATATTATTTTTCTGCATTCAACAAAATAGATATTAAATTATAGCTTAAAATCAAGATTTAAAATAATTCAGCAATTTTCTTATAGTACACTGTACTTTTTTTATTATTGAATTAAATTTGATTTAAGTATGATAGTGATGCAATATTTGGTAGCAGACTTTGGCATCATCTTTATTGCATCAAGTATATTTTTTTTATTTGCTATTATATAAATTGTAATACAGCATAATAAAAATAAAATTTTATATACGAGCTTTTGAATTTTAGTTTAAGAAGCTTTGATATACTAGCTATTTTTAAAGTATTTATTAAAATCCTATTTTTTTTTACTGATTAAGTTTTTTACTTATTAATAAAAATAGAAAAATATTTTTGCACAACATTTATTGTTAGTATAGCACTTGTAAAAAAGGTAGAAGTTCTACTGTAGCGTAGAATATGTGATATGCACATAGTAAGGTAAAATCTTCTACCTTCTAAAAAATTGTATCTTTAAAAGTAATTTTTTTTTTCCTTGTAAGGTAGAAAATTAAACAAGAAATCACTATTTTTAATATAATTTAGGTAATAATTAAGATATAATTTTCTCTCTAAGGTAGATAAATATGCTATATTAAGGGTATAACACATATCTTTAAAGATACCAACACCTAATTTAGCTTTGAAACCATTCAAAATGAAAAAATTGTACCTTATTTTTTCTTTTTTCCGGAAAAGATACCAGCATAGTGTAAAGAGTGATATATAAATTATCAACTAATCTAGCTAAGTAAACTATATATAGAATATAGAGTTTATTAAGCTATATTAGCTAACACTTTAAATAAATATACTCTGAATATAATACAAAGTATTTATACCCATATACATCCATCAAGTTATACAGTTGATAAAATATTTGCATCTATAACATATTTTCATATAGTGCATATAACTTAAATGCTTATATGATATAAGCTATATGGTTGAATAAGCATATTTATACCAATACAAACTCTGTCACATAACTACATTTACCAACAGTTGATGTCTTTATTTTATGCTATATTCATCTTTTTTATTCGGAATACGAAATATAAATGCAATTCAAAATATTAACTTGAAACTGAATAACCAAAAAAATCACAATTTGTTCATGCCATTTCAATATTTATCCCAGAATATATGTAACTTATCTACAGCGAAATACAATGTTTACAATTTGACGCACTCTAAAGTAGGCTGAGCACTAGTATCGAGAGGAACTTAAGTGTTTTAAGAAAACGGCCCGCGTTTCCAGACTAGTTAAATACTATGACTATGGTTAAGGTTAAGGTTTAAATGTTTGCTTTTTTTATGTTAGGTTGTAAAATTATTATATTTATGTTTAAGGTATACGAGTTTTCAATATAGGAAAAATGATTCTCTCCATCATGACTCTTAATGTTTTAACGTGCAACATAAACGGTCTAAACGACCAAAAAACACGCGATAAATTTTTTGGGTTTTTAAAAAAATCCTCCTTCGATCTCATCCTCCTACAGGAAACACACTCTGGACCTTCCACTGTTCAACAGTGGGGAGACGAATGGACTGGCGAGTCCATTTGGAACTCCGGTCCACACAGTGCTTCCCTGCAACCGCCAGGGTAAGTTTTGGTTTAGTCTAAATTTATTTTGCTGGAAGTTATTATTAGATTTAAAAAAGAAGTTTTAGATTGTTTCTAAAATCAAAACTAACTGCTAAGCATATAAATTTGATTTATGTGCTTAAATATATTGGGAGAAAATGACTTCATTTACGCACTTTTTTTTAATAAAATATTTGATATTTAGATAATATATCAAAAGCTTTATCATAATAATTTCATTCCGTTTATCAGTTTTGCAAAAAATGATCACGAAATTTGAAATTTTTGCCAAAATGGCTAAAATTGAATTTTCAATTTTTGTGCTATAGAAATTTAAAGGAAATATCAACTTCAAGTTATCCATATTAGAATCAAAATAATAAAGTAGATAAAAAAAAAATTTGTTTTATCTTTAATATATAAACAGTGGTTCTGTTTTTAATTAATAAACTTATGGTAGGTATGTCACATGAAATTTTTAAATTCATCAAATTATAGGTTGTTATTATTATTATATCATTAAAAAGAGCTTAATGTCAATATTCTAAAAGTGAAAAAAATTTTCAAAATCGAACCACCCTACAAAAAGTTATGACGTTTTAAGTACCGATTTTTTGATATTAGGATTTGTTGAAGAAACTGTGGTCAAAATAAACTTTTTATTAACTAAAACTATTATAACTTAACCAATTCTTATCTAAATGTTTATATCTAGCTATCAAAAGATAGATACAAGAGTCATCTACAAATTTACAAAGGTTTCTAGATTACAGGCGCATCCGGGGAGTAAGAGGGGGCACAAAACCACCATCCTTACCGGCAATAAAGATGTTCTATATTTATAAAAAAGTGTTTTTTTTAATGAAAATGTAAATTTTTTATATGCAAGATGTTTTTGTTATTAGCTATCAGACCACAATCAAATATAGAATATTCATCATTGCCTTTGGGTGGACGTAAGGGTGATGGTTTCAAACACCCTATTATCAAAAATGACTCTTTATATAAATATTTATCTTTATAATTAAAAAGAAAACTACTATTCAAATCAGAAATTATATTTTACTACTTTACAAAACCACTAGCAGCGCACCCCTTGTTTCAAGGGGTGTAAATGGGGGAGGGAGCGTGTTGTTCTCCCCCCCCCTTTTTTTTTTTTGACAACCTAAAAAAAAAAAATATTTTTATTGAGATTCATAAAAATATTTTAATGTAACTAAAATAATAAACTTTAATTTAAAAACACCTTTTACCAAAACTCAAAATACATCACACAATGCTTTGTGACCTAAAGAAGAATTTCAAAAACAAAAAATGTCTTTTAATATTATTCTAATTAGTTTGCGTCTTGGCTTTTAGTTAATGATTAAGATATTAAATTCCACTAATGAAACTATATATTATTCATTGTTAACAATAGACACGACGTGAACGTAAGCCAGAGCCGTCCATCAAAAAAATTTGCAAGTTCCACTACTCGCTATATATATTTTATGCAAAGTTCCACTACTCGCTATATTTTTTTATTGCAAGTTCCACTACTTGGTATATTTTTTTTTGCAAGTTCCACTACTCGCTATAAAGTTTTTGTGCAAGTACCACTTCTCGCTGTACATTTGCATATTATTGATATATATATATATATACATATATATATATATATATATATATATATATATATATATATATATATATATATATATATATATATATATATATATATATATATGTATATATATATATATATATATATATATATATATATATATATATATATATATATATATATATATATATATATATAGAGAGAGAGAGAGAGAGAGAGAGAGAGAGAGAGAGAGAGAGAGAGAGAGAGAGAGAGAGAGAGAGAGAGAGAGAGAGAGAGAAAGAGAGAGAGAGAAAGAGATTGAGAAATAGAGAGTCAACCATAGTAAAATAAAATAGCAAGATTATCATATGCATTACCAATAATAAAAAAATAAATGCAACATATTTACATTAGGAAAACATCAACTCACCAGATACAATGTCAGCATCTAGCTGGAATTTTTTCATATAATAATTAACTACTTCAGTATCATTTTCTTCTCTAGTCCAGTAAGAAATAGTGTATATAATATCTTTCTGAGCTTTTTTAAGTTTTTCTACTCTATTATTATACAAGACTGTCATTGCTGTATCGGAATCATACCATTCATTGCAAAGATTTCTCCCAACAATTCTTTCACACATAACATCTTTTAAATCATCAATTTGCTTAGTAATTAAGTTTTCAAACAAATTCAGAATTTCACTAATAGTTAATAATGTTAATTGTTGCTCTAACTTTTTTTTTTCTTTTTTATCAATTTTTTGGCGTTTTATAGTCTGTCTTTTAGAAATCTCAGCTCTAATTTCAGAATATTGGAGTCGAGTTTTTATTTGTTTTCTACGTGCTGCCTGCATAGACCACTGAACTACCATTTTACCATAAAAAACTTTCTTGAGGAACTTGATGGAGGTTTCTCTAAAGAGTAACAATTATTATAAACCTATTTATAAAAAAAAATAGTAATAATATAATTTTCAAGTTTTTGCTTCATATACACAAATTATATATTCAAAATTGGTCTTATACATAAATTGCATATTAAATATTTTAAATCAAAAAACAAAATTTACTTACAAGCGTTAATTAAATTGTCTAAAAAATAAATAAGTAACTAATAGTGAATAAATCTGAGATTGAAAAACAATAATTTATTTTTAACAAAGTATTAGACGATACAATAAAATGCATACTTATTGTATTCTCCATAGTGTCTAGAAAAACAAAAATAACCATTAGCGAACAAATAACTTAAAAAAAAGTTATAATTATAATAATAGTTTTTATTTTTATTTTTGTTAGTTCATTACAGTTGTATTTTATTTTCATTGTGATTTACATTGTTAGAATTTTATATTATTATAAGATTATATAAAAACATAATAAACAAAATAACAAAGCCCTTTTAGTATAAATAGAATTAAGAATAAAATAGATTCAATAAATGAGAATTACTAACTAAATAATTAAATAAACAATAACTAAATAACAAAATAGAATTACTAACTTAATTTTTCATATAAGCTTTCAATAGCTTGTGCATCTAAACAATCATAACAAAGGAACTATTTCAAACAACTTATATCAGTTTTATTTAAACAAAAGATATATATATATATATATATATATATATATATATATATATATATATATATATATATATATATATATATATATATATATATATATATATATATATGTATATATAAATATTTATATATATATATATACATATATATATATATATATATATATATATATATATATATATATATATATATACATATATATATATATATATACATATATACATATATACATATATATATATATATATATATATATACATATATATATATATATATTTAAATATATATATATATATATATATATATATATATATATATATATATATATATATATATATATATACATATATATACATATATATATATATATATATATATATATATATATATATATATATATATATATATATTCATATATATATATATATATATATATATATATATATATATATATATATATATATATATATATATATATATATATATATATATATATATATATATATATATATATATAATATATATATATATATATATATATATATATATGTAATATATATATATATATATATATATTTATATATATATATATATATATATATCCATATAGTGTAGTCGAAAGAGCGTTTTAATGTAAAAAAAGTCACACAGGTTTATAATAAAAATTATTTTGGACTAAAACGTGATGACGGTTTAGCGTTTTTTAAAAATATGAGTGGCCCCCAAATGGAAAAAATTAAAAAACATCTTGTTGAAATATTTAAAAAAAACGAACTCAATATATCAAAACAATGCAACATGAAAATTGTAAATTACCTCGACGTCACATTAAATCTAAATGACCATACTTTCCAACCATAGTCTAAGCCCTGAAATTCTTTAAATTATGTTCATACTGATTCAAACCACCCGCCAATTATTTTAAAACAGCTTCCACATTCAATTGAGTTAAGATTGTCTGCAAATTTCTCAAGTGAAGAAATTTTCCAAAGATCTACTCCTGCATACAATGACGCACTGTTAAAGTCCGGTTTTAATCATAAACTTTCATACCACCCTAATTTAAATTCACCTTATACAAAAAACCGTAAACGCAACATCATTTGGTTTAACCCACCTATCAGCAAAAATGTAAGCACTAACATAGGAAAAAGCTTCTTAACTTTAGTCAACAAATACTTCCCAATAAATCAAAAGTTCCACAAAATCTTCAACAGAAACACCATAAAAGTAAGTTATAGCTGTATGCCGAACATGAAATCTACCCTAAATGCACACAATCGTCAAATTATGAACAACAAAAAAGATCCACCTAAAACCAATTGCAACTGCCTTAATAAAAGCACCTGCCCTCTATCAAACCAATGCTTAACAAAAAACATTGTATACCAAGCTAAAATAAGTTCACCTAATCCTACTACCACTCCTGCCAACAAACTATACATTGGTATAAGCGAAACACCATTCAAAATAAGATATGCCAACCATATAAAATCTTTTACCATTCTAAAATACAAAAATGACACTAAACTATCAAAAGAATTTTGGAAACTGAAAGATGCAAATTTAAATCCAGTTATTAAATGGAAAATAATTAAGCAGTGCAATGCTTACAACCCAACCATAAAGTCTTGAAAACTGTGTATAAATGAAAAATATCAAATTCTGTTTTCCAAAAATAAAAATCTAATTAACAAAAAAAGTGAAATAATATCCAAGTGCAGGCATTGAAACAAGTTTCTTCTCCCCCGTTTCGACACGGCCAATTAAACAATTTTCTAATTAAAAATTTGTTTTGACGTCAGAACTCGTACTATTGCTTTGTTATTGTTTTTTCTGTTTGTTTTTGTATTTTGTATTTTTTAACGATTTTTTTTTCTTGTTTTAAAAGAATAAAATATGGCTGATGATTGCCGAAGGGCATGAAACTTCAAGTACCATCAAAAAAGTTGTATTTTTTCAAATCATCAAACTCTGTTATTATTATTATTATTATTGATCTATTTTGTAAACACCTACATTGTTATATTGATAACTCTCAAACGAACAATCGACTTTTGTATCTTAATTTGGTACAATAAAACAACAATATATATATATATATATATATATATATATATATATATATATATATATATATATATATATATATATATATATATATATATATATATATATATATATATATATAATACTATTAGTAATAGTACTAATAGTATTATTATATCAATATTTATTGATATAGATTCTGACTTTGATACATAGAATCATACACAGAAACATAAATTTCTACCATTATGTACTTCTTACTAAATAAACAATACAATTACTCAGAAATACTGTTATTAGATTAGACAAAGTTTAGAAAGTCTTAGCATTACTAAGTATTGTTAAATCTAAGTAAATAGTAATACTATTTGCATAAAAGATAACTAATAAATTAATTGGAAAATGAAAATAAAAATCTTACAATTTATCTCTTCACTGATTTTATCTAAAAAAAGTAAAATTTAATAAAAATAAAAAATTTACAAAAAAGTTTTTTGTTTTTTTCAAAGTTAAAGAATTCGATTTTTTGCACCCCCCGATCGCCCGCAAAAAGTTTCAAATTAAGGAAAATAGGTACCAAAAGTGGGCCCCAAAATAGACTGCTTGGGCCCCATTTTTTTAACGAAATTTGACAGACAAATAAAAATGGGTAAATTTAAATGGCTGCGAAACAATCTTAATTGCTGTCCATATCTTCGATATTTGCTAGACGTGCAAAGTTAACAAAGTTTTGCATGTCAAGAAATCAAATTATAAAGTACGTAATAGTAATCAAAAAACACAAATTCTTAAAGTATAATCATTCTAGTTTCTAAAAAATATCTATGTTAATATCAAATTATAAAAGTTAAGGCGACAAAACACAGCACAACCTACCTCTCTAAATGCGAAGTTCAAAAAGCGTGGCACAGAATTTTAGCACATTTATCGCTTCCGTAAAACGCGGATATCGGCGTACCTACTTATGGTTATTTTTTTGTTTAGCCTAATATTTTCTATTTCACTTAAAAATAGTTAGTAGTATATTGAAAATTACGTTTTGTGCAAAATGGCAGAATCCTCAAACATAATATGTGCATGCTGCTTGGAGATATTTGGTAAAAGATCTGAAAAAGTGTTAAAAACTACTCCAGGGATTGAAAGACATTCAAAAACTTTTATGGAAAGAATATGATGTGGAAAAAGAATGTTGTCCCAAGTATATATGTTCATCATGTGTAACAATCCTTTATGCTTTACACAGAGAAGAAACACAAAAAATTGGATTGTGGATAGCTAAAATATCACAGGTATTTACTTTATTTATTATAGGCGTTAAATATATAGATTAACTATTATCATTGCATTTAGTTTACATTAAATGCCATCATTTTATTACAAAATAGCAAAAATTTATCACATAAAAAGTTGTTGTGTTTTTGTTAAGATTGATCAACAAAAGTTAAAAAGAGTATCAAATATTAAACAAAAGGCAGTAGAACTTGTTCCAGTCAATGATGGAAGCACAGAAAATCGTATCAAACTGCATAAAATATGTTCTCTGTGTTTTTCAGTTGCTGCCCAGCCAGCATTGTGGTACGGGTACCATGCGGGACCCGTATGGGTCATCAACTGGGCCCCATATGGGTAGCCCTCCGGGGTCCCGCTGGTTTTTGGCCGCGGTTTCCATCCGGGGCCCATATTGGTTTGCCCGCCGGGAAACCCGTGTGGGTCCCATTAAGATCCCGCATTTTTAAACCATAAGGGTCCCGTATAGATTTACAACTGGGACCCATATGGGAAAGCCCTCCGGGATCTCGCCGGATTTTGGCTGCGGTTTCTATACGGGGCCCATATGGGTTTAATAAATATAAGAGAATTCATATTATATGCTTATTTATTTCAAACAAAAAGCACATTAAAATTACATTTTTATTCTTTAATCGTGAATCGTATCGTAATCATTAATTAAAATCTTTGTGAAAACCACTTCTTTAAGCACTTTTTTCTTCATACAATATCTTTTTCAATAAGACCTGTGAAAAAATAAAAATTAAACTGCTTTCAGTTGAATTTTACAAGCAACCCATCGTTTATATTTTAAATCAACATCTTCTTTTAAATTGCATATTTTAAAATTTTTTTCAGATTTAAAAAAAAAAGTATTTTCTCACAATATTAAAATTGTGTTTAATAATTAAAGGGAGTATACTCACTAACCATTAAGTCAAAAAATTCTATACAAGAGTCATTCATTAATTCTAATAAACAAGACTACTTATCATTATTATTACTATTATATTTACTAACCTGCCATTAAAGGAGTTTATTTAATTGGAGTCATTAACTAAAACTGGAGACGTTCTGTAGTCAACTCACACCACTAGACAAATATTGCCAACAGCCAATGTGAACCTATTGCAAATAATCAGAAATATTCTTAAATAAAAAATGCAAAATACCTTAATAACATAAGAAAATGATAACTGACATTTTCTAAAGAAAATTAAAAAAATGACACAAAATAAAAATGGAGTTAAACTTGTTATACTAATTATTATAACTTAATTAAAATAAATTAGGATAAATTAGGATGTATAACTAACATAAATAAATAATATAAATATAATAACTAATGTAAATAAATAAAAAGCGCAGATATGTAATAAATTGAGATTTCTTAGACTTTTTCTTTAGTTACTTATAAATAAATTAGCATAGCGTATATATATATATATATATTTTTAAATTTATTTGTTTACATATATAATTAGATATACAACATATGTTAAAAAAAAGATTAAAAAATAATCACTTGACTTTCTAGAAAATTTTATTATAATATAAATGCATAATATAATATAAAGAGGTTATAAGTTTTAGAAAATAAAAAGTATTTATAATTCACAAATGTAGTTGACGCATAACAATAAAGCCACTTTTGTATGGTATTTGTAAATACTTAATATTGATGTCTGATAGTGGGTAAATTTTATTAATACCAGTCATTTTGCTTGCATAAAATATCGACAAATTATTGGAAGAAAGTGGATCTGTGAAAAATGATTCAAGAGCTGCAAATTCTTCAAACATAACCAATCCATCACAAGATTCGCCTGTTTTTATTTGTATAATATTTCTAACTAAACCAATTTTTTTTGCAACTTCAAAGCAGTTATTTCCATCAGTAGCAGAAACAAAACACTTAAAACCTTGGTAATTTTTAAACTGCAAACAATGTCTCAATGCAATGGTTATTGGTCCATCAACATGCTGGATGATAAATTTCAGCTGATGAATATGATGTCTATCTTCCTTCAAACAGCCCTCGAAAATTCTCCTAACAATTTGTGAACATGGTTGTTGTGGCCTATGAACAAGCTTTTTTAATTGACCCAGATAATTTTCATATTTGAATGAGGAGCACTTATCCAAAACTCCAAAGTTAACTGCATCATCTGCTAGATGTATCAAAGAATGGACATTATAAACTAACTGATCTTTACCATAAAGTTTACCAAACGACTGCACAAAATAAGTAAGTAACTGACGAGCTAAACCAATATAGTTTTTCAACAAAATAGGACATAATAAAATACGAATTGCAACTGAAAGATCTAAAAAGTTTGAATAAAATTTTGGCTCAAGTAATCCCTTTAAAACAACTGGTCCAGTACATATTAGAAAAAGTCTAAGTTCAGTGGCTTTCCAATGCCGAAAATCTGATAAAGACCTTGGTTTCCTAGAAAATTCCTTTGGAATATAACAACGTATCTGGAAAAATCTATCAGATAAAATATTTACAGTATTTTGCGACAACTTACATGATCTGGGACCATTTAACCATAAGTTGATGATTCTTCGCACAACCCCTAGACATACTAGGTGCATGTAATCTAAAGGAAATTTTGATACCATGTCAAAACCCAACTCAATTAAAGGAGACACACCAATATGATGTTCCAAACTATTTTGATAACGAAAATCTGAATCAGTCCTTAAAGTTGCTGATGTATGCGGAAGGATTATTTTGCCAAACCACTCTCCTTTTTGAACACAACGCTCACAACAATTATAACCATTGTGACCCTTTATACATTTCACAAATGCTCTTGCTGGTGCATCACATATAATTGCAGCAAGCTTTACATCATACTTTACATTTTCATGGGTAAAACCATTTTCAGTAAGAGCTTTAATCTCAACCAAAAAATCTTCTAGATATTCATGAATAGAATTTGGTTTTTTGTCACCACAATAAATTGCTATTGGAAATACTATTGCTCCAGCTTCAATAAGAGTACCTAAAATTGGCCAAAGAGAAGTACTGGAACTGGTGAATATAGGTATACCATCAATGTTAATGTGAATGGTAAGTTGGTTGTTGTTTGATTCTATTGAATTGTTTTTAAACATTATTAAAAGCCAATACTGCATGCTGAAATAGTAATACTCTCCGCCCGCGACAATTTTTGTATCTATATTTTGGGGGGTGTGAAGAAGTGTTCTTGAATCTTTAGGCAAACTTAACCCATATTCTCTTAATAAAGGTAACAAACTGTTCAAAGCAGCATGTGTTATATTGAAGCTTAATGCCCAATTAGCAAGTTTATGAGGCAATTTTTCGCTGTCATTACTTTCATCACTCTTATAATCATCAGAAATAAATGACTCAGGAGACCATTCATTACTATCATCTGTAATTATTCAATAGTGTTTTTGTTATTTTCTATTTCGCTAATTTCAGTCTCCATAACAGCTAAACTATTATCAGAATAATTAGAATTAGTTAAAAAATTCGTTAGGTTCCAAATTACTGTCAACTTGTTCTCTTATTCCATGTAAATATGAAGAATCAAAAAACATATTGCTACTATATAGATAAACATCCTGATTCTGTATATTTAAAGTTGAAGATTCTTGAAAAAGTTTTGATACCACTTCAGCTATTTTTCTACGTTTAGATCTTTCAGAAGTCATTCTAGTAAATTAAAATAAACTATAAACAAACTTCTAACAAATATCAACTATAACTTATTATAACAAATTTAACAGCAATATATATATATATATATATATATATATATATATATATATACATATATATATATATATATATATATATATATATATATATATATATATATATATATATATATATATATATATAGTATACATATATATATATATAAGTATATATATATAATTGAGTGAGTCCCTAATATCATTGAAAAAAAAATTTCAACCTGGAACTTATAAATAAGCAAAATTAAATAAAAATTTCAAAAAAATAATTTCTTATTTGAAAAAATATTTAAAGAATTATTATCAAAAAACTTTTTATAACTTTTTTGAAAACCATAGGTTTTATATGTATGTATATATGATAAAAAAAATTCAGAAACTTAAAAACAACACTGAAAAAAGAAACTCTTTTTTTATACAATAACTAAAATATTTAATAAAAAAACTACTATAAAATATAACATATTCGTTTAAGATTTTATTACCAAATCATTTGAAAGAGCCTCCTCAAGCTGTTTTTTTGTACACTCTTTTGTAGATGTATTCATTTTTATGGAAGCTGTTGTAAAAAAATATTTTCAAATTTTTATTTGAATTAAAATAAAATATGTAAATTCAAATGTAAAATAAAATATGTTAATTCAAAAATACTAAATTCTAGCATACTATAAAGAATGTTGTACAAAATGGTTTTAATAAATCCACGCTTATTTTTTTGGCCGGTCAAATTTAGCTGTCTGGCCAATACATTTCCAATAAGATAAGTCATATTTCGATTAACAAATTCTGAAATATCTTGCCCACCATTTTCAAAAAGAATATGAACCTATAATAAGATTGAATATTGCAAAATTAAACTAAATGAAAATTTATTATTACTAAATAATAAAGTACATAATTTTGATAAAGTATATGAAAATTTATACAAAATAGGTCTGAGTAAACAATTACCAAAATCCTTTGAGTAGTAACATTAGCTAATATTTCAAGAGCCTTATCCAGTTCTTCCATTGTTGTTACAGGAAATGTTAAACCTTCTGGTAGCTCCACTGATGCTATGTCTCTTTCTATGTTAAACCGTTGCAATAAATTCTGAATCATCATAGAGTGAAATTTTTGTGTTTCTTTAATTTGTTCTAACCCTCTCAAAATAGTTTTGCATACTCCTATAAATGCTTACTGCTAAAGAATCTAATTGCTAATCAACATTAAATCATAACATATAAACACCTTTTTTTTTAGGGTCTTCTATTTCTATAACATATATAAGTATAATATTACCACTGCGAACAATGGATACGTACCTGAATTTTCTGCTGCAGCAAAAGGTACTATTGTTGAAGAATTAGGCATTCTTTGATAAGTTTCAGACAAATTGAATGAAAAATCTGCAATATATGTATGAATGGTATATATATATATATATATATATATATATATATATATATATATATATATATATATATATTTTTTTTTTTTTTTTTTTTATATATATATATATGTGTGTGTGTGTGTGTGTGTGTGTACCCATTAATTATTGTCTCTATAAAGATATATTTAATAAATATAATACACATTGACTAACTTATAAAATATTAAATATAATAATAAAAAAAAATAATAAAAATAAAATTTAAAAAATACCATTTTATAGCAAAATATTTAATTTAAATATTACAAATAAAAATAGAATGGAAATAAAAATATTAAAAAATAAATTAAAAAATGATCATATTTAAATTTAAATGTTACAAGACTGAAATTTAAAATTATACAATTATAACGACATTGCGCACTTAGCATAGCTTAGTGCATTGCTCATAAGATATAATATATATATA
This sequence comes from Hydra vulgaris, assembly GCF_022113875.1. NCBI lineage: Eukaryota > Metazoa > Cnidaria > Hydrozoa > Anthoathecata > Hydridae > Hydra > Hydra vulgaris. The sequence goes on along the minus strand of NC_061159.1, from coordinate 34,328,400 downwards.
TATATATATATATATATATATATATATATATATATATATATATATATATATATATATATATATATATATATATATGTATACCTGTTAAAGATGAATTTTTATTGAAATCAACATCATCTGAAGTGTTAGACCATCGAGGAACTATAAAAAACAGTTAAAAATGTTGCTATTCCTAAGATACTACCTTACTACTGCAACAAGAAAATAAGAACTGAAATATATACTTAAAGGAACATCTGGCTTGATAAAAGCTTGTTCTGGGGATTTATTAAGGTCTTTAAAACTTTTATTGAACTTCATATGTCTAAAAATGTTAAATTTATTAATGATATACAAAAGATTATAATTATCGCTCTAAAGCATTATTATGTAGACTAGATAGACTTAGAATCTGTTAAAAGTTTTGTTTTTTTAGTAAAAAATTTAATTTTTTAACCCTTTTGTTGACTCTGTTTTCTTTTTCTTTATTGATTTACTAAGTTCTTCTTTAAAAAAAATAGATTCAATTTCCTTTTCTAAAAAGCAAAAATGCTTACGCTTTTATGCTACACATATTTTATTTAAAACAAGTCCTGTATATCTATATATAAACAAACTTTATTTTAAGTAATATTTTACTAACTTTTTTCAAATAACTTTACTTGAGAATCTTCTTCACAAGACTGGCTAATTATGGAATACAAGCATTATTATTTTTAATTATATTAAGATTATTTTATTATAATCATATAAGGTTACAAAAGAATGTAAATATCTTCCATCTATCGAAATGAAATTGTTGAACTTTATAGACCTTTTTCGATTTTTTAGATATAGTTCATCAACATTTGATGTATCTTCCGCATATTTACATTTTTCTTTTGCTTCAGATTCTGTGTCTAAATTTTTTAAACAACAATGAAGTCATTGCTATATAAATTTTTGTCAAATTCAAATTTTATTATTTTACTTATTAAAATATACATTATAAACTTGCTTTCTGTAAAATAATTAAAATTTATTAAAACACATAAAATTTAAATAAATAATTTAAATTTTTTTTTCTTTTCATAAAACTTATAAAAAACAAAAAAATAGTTAATTTACTATCATTTAAATAACATATAAACTAACCAGCAGTGGACAAAATTCTTCCAGAAAATCGCAGCCAACCAACTTCTGGTTCTTGACAGATTGATTTTGCTGCGTCAATTTTTTTCATATTTGTCCAGCGTGGCCAATAAAAATCTGTTGATTTCCTTGAAGATATTATAGACAGAACATTTTCGCTCATCGCATTAACAAGCCAAATTAGAGGTAGATAGTCAGTGTTATTTTCCTCATCAAAGGCAACAATTGCATACATCATTTTACTGTAAGTTAAAATGCAAATGTATACACTTGCTTTTAAATTAAAATATACAATATATATATATATATATATATATATATATATATATATATATATATATATATATATATATATATATATATATATATATATATATATAATATATATATATATATATATATATATATATTGATATATATATTATATATATATATATAATATATATATCATAAATAAAATACTCTTAAAAATATTTTATATATAATTTAACACACACGCACATATACAATGTAATACATAATATGTATATATATATAAATTTTTATATATATATATATATATATATATATATATATATATATATTATATATTACATATATAATATGTTTTATTTAAAAAATTAATAATATATTTATTTTTATAAAAAAATTATATATTTATAATTAAATGAATTATAATTTTTTAAATTAAAATATATATATATATATATATATATATATATATATATATATATATATATATATATATATATATATATATATATATATACATATATACAACATTATAAATACATTCACGTATACATACAAATGTAAACATACTTTGTTTGACGAGTAGCTGTGCGAAAAGTTATCTTTTAATTTGCATTGAAAAAAAATATATTTATACGGGTTGTAATTTTGTAATGTAGCCAAGAATTTATGCCACAAGTTCCTTGTTTACTTCTTTGTCAAGGAAGTAAAACAGTAAAAATGAAGATGTCAACATTATAATATTGTGACATGAAAATTATTCGTGAAACAAATTTTTGTAAAGGTGAACGATATTTAATTCAATTCTTTAAAATAACTAACTTTATGCATAGTAAAATTTAGTTCGTTTTTTAAAGAAATAAAAACTTCTTTTATATAAACTTAAACGCTAACATAATCCAGTTTTAATGTAGAAACAAAATCCAACGAAAAACCGATTTCTCTTTAATTATAATGTAAAAATAATGTATACAAGTTCCATTTTATGAACTTCTTTGAAACTCAATTAATTTTGTTATTGTAAATGGCGAAATTTAAGATTCGGTTTTATAAAATATCTTCTTGTAACAGAACCAATTGGGCCCCAAATGGGAAACCCATCACATTCCCATATTCCGTAACCCAGATATGATTTCTACGAGAGTTTTAGCGTGATTTTTTAGCCATACGGGACCCATCAGGAAACCAGTACTCGCGCCCATTTAGATCCCGTATCCCGTAAACCCGGATATAAACCGTACGGGGCCCGTTTGCTATTGCTGGCTGGGTATATATATATATATATATATATATATATATATATATATATATATATATATATATATATATATATATATATATATATATATATATATATATATATATATATATAAATATATATATATATATATATATATATATATATATATATATATATATATATATATAAATATATATATATATATATATATATATATATATATATATATATATATATATATATATATATAATACATATATATATATATATATATATATATATATATATATATATATATATATATATATATATATATATATATATATATATATATATATATATATATATATATATATATATATATATATATATATATATATATATATATATATATATATATATATATATATATATATATATATATCTTATTCTGCTGATTTAAGTCAGCACTTGCTCACTTTTTGTGCTAATCTAAATCGATATGGGTTTTTTCAAAAAAGAAGAAAACTAAGAATAATGAATGAAAAGAGCCTATGTAGTAGCACTTCACTGCGAGTCAGGCTATTTGTCAGCCAATCTATATACTGAAGGCATCAGGCTATTTCAGTATGACGTCACACTGCTTACCTAAATCAGCAATGTAAGATATATGCATTTGAATTAGCTAGGCCTGTATAAACTGAAAATCAGAATCTCTCTCTATATATATAAAGATACTATTTGTTTTCCTAGATTATATATTGTATTGTTTTTTTTTCATATTGTTGTTTCTGAGTTTTTGTTTCTTACTTTTATTAATACACTACTAAAACTAAATATAGACTTCATTTTTTCTTGTTCTTTATAATAAATTTAAACAATTTAGCAGTAAATACATGTCATACAGTAAATACAATATAAACTTCTTAATAATAACAATAGCTATTAATATTAATAGCTTTTGAGTCAATAATTTGTTGCTACTTTAATACTTTTATGAATTAAAACAAATAATTAGTAAAAAGATTAATGATTAATTAAGAATTTAATGCTTAATTTAATACATTTAATATCTGTTATAATGTTTATAAATCAATGTTGTTAGCAATTATCAGTTATTGGCAAAAAATGCAAATAAATCTATTTTTTAAAACAGTTTTTTGAATTAGTCCACAACAATCCCAATTAAATCGGAGACCACAAACGTCACATTTAATGCTGTTATCTTCTTTTTTTTAAATTCATTTTCATTTAAGCATGGCTTATCGCACAATGGGTATGTATACAGTTGCATAAGTCCAAGTAGGTAACGTTGCACATAGGTTTTAAAAAACAGAATTAGGCGTTGAAGCACTCTTTGCCAATGTTCTTCATCAAACGTAATTTTATTTACTAAGACACTTTTCTTCGTATACACTACAAAATACGTGGATTTACAACCAGTGATTGCCAATCGGCCGATTATTTGGGTGTAATACTTGTGGTTTCTTTTAAGCACTGCTTTGTCGTCAACCATTTCCGAAAAATCCGTTTTTTTCCATAAAACTCTTATATCTTCCTCCCGAATACTAAAAGGACATTTGTTTTCAACACAAGATTTTAGGCAACAACAGCATTGAAAAATGTTGTCCGGAGAAGCACCAAAATACGGGTGCGGTTTGAACACAAATAAACCACACGTTATTAGCATAGGATTTTAATGTTTTACGCCCTCAGTTGACATAAATATTTTAGCAGCATTTTTCTTGTTTTCTTTACCCTAACTTAGAGGTGCAACATTCTTTAATTCAACTGAGTCGACAATAGCCTTAAGAAGTGGCGTAATTTTGCATTTAACGTCTTTATCATGGTTTCTTAGAAGAGATGTAACCTTTTGGTTAAGGGAATAGAAACATGATGATGTTATTCTTTCTCTGCGTTATTCCCACCGTTGGTTTGAGTGTGAATGATTTCCTGTAGCTTTTTCTAACTCTTGAAGTTAATTGTCGTTAAATGTCAGCATACCAAGTAGTCTATCAGTCACGCAGCTTAGCTCCGTAGGAAAACAACTTCGTGCTGCAAAAGCAATTTCTGTTATTGGATGTGGCACATTATTATCTGGCGGAGGGGTAAACATTGTATTTAGTGCGGCGTTAGGAAAAACGTTTTTGATATTTAGTAAAAATTATTTTTTTTCAACTTCTGTAATTTCAGCATTTCTTCTGGTCGTGGATCGAAATCATTTTTTTCTTTGTAAGTGAAAAGATTTTTCTGCATTTACCACTTTTATGTTTAACGATGTTCATATCTTTTACCATACTTGGTTGAATTTTTTTGAACGAAGCGATCCAGCTGCAAATATTATCAGTACAAATGGTTTGTTATGTCTTTAGTGTTTGCATATTCTATTTTATAAAGTACCGCAGCAACATGATTGCAACAATTACTTTGTCCTGCGGTACACGTGCAAAACGTTGTTCAAATGGTGCCATCCACATTAAACAAAATCAAAAGATGATAGGATTTTTCTCGTAAATGTTGAGAAGAAGAGACCGATGAACGTATCATAATATAATCGTAAATTTTTTTGCTAAACAACTTGCCAACAAAACCACTTCCAAAGTATGAATACGTTTTTTTAAGTTTGTATTGACCAATGTATTCAGTTTTAAATGCTTTGCTTTCATTTGTAAATTTGAAACAGGCCATTGTAGCATATCGTCTATAAAATCATTTGCTTTCAACGGATCGAAATCTATTTGAAAGGTTTCAGTAGATTTGCGTAGTCACTATTTAATTTATTGCAAACAATTTCAGTAATTGATACAACTTTAACTTTTTTCTCATATGCCATTAAAGCTGTTCCAGCTAGGAAGCTATGATTTCTGAAAACTGTAAAACCACGCTCTTTTTGATAAAACTGCAGCTCTCCTTTTGACATTTCCAAACAATTTTCTAGAGTTTCTACTTTTATTTCATTTTCAGTTAGCGTAACCATTTCCATTTTTTATTTGAGCGCGTTGAAATTTTTTTAATTTATTTTGATTCGTTTTGTTTAATAGAGACTTTTATAACAATGCAATGGGCTCGAAATTGAGCTCTTTACTTTTGGATGCAAAAATATTATTTCGATTTTCCTTAAAAATTCTTTTAACAAAGCTAAAGCTAATATAGTCTCCTTTACTTTTTAGTTAGAAAAAAAAAAAAAAAAGTGTCATAACACTTTTTCTCTTATTTTTTTTTGCTGTTATTAACAGCTTAAAATTAAGTTATTTTTTTTTTTACGGCTATCCATTTTATTTTACAGTAAACTTGATTTATGCCAATATAAAATGTTTTTTGATTCTGACAAATAATTTAAGAGTCATCGTTATAAGAAAGAATAACATAATGAGTTTAGGAGTAAGGCATTTTGGACCTTAGGCAGAGTTATTTTGAGGGCCTAATTTATGCATATGTTTTTCTTGAATTCACCCTTACAAAATCTGAAAACACAGGCCTCTATTTTAGGCGGGTTTAAGGCAACTGCCTAGTTTGCCTTATGGATAATCTGACATTGAAAATGTTTGCATTCATTGCATCAGTAATTTAAATCTCTTTAAAAATATATTCACATTTGCCCCAATAACTAACGGATGCTGGGACTCATCGATATTTACAGACGGATTTTCTAAAAATATTGATTAAAAGACAAAATTGCTAAACATTAGATTTTAGAAACATTTTTTTTTTTTACATTTACTTTTTTTTTTATAAAAGTATTCGTACTCAAAAGATTAGGAAAGTAAATTTTGGCCTCATCTATAGCAAAAATATTTAAAACTTTATTATAAAGAACAACACAAAACTAGACTGTTGTTTAAGGAGTGTATTTAAAGAAATCAAAATAACTTTTCTGCATAACACCATACACACTAATAATGCTTATAATTTTTTTTTTACTATTTTATTACTGTTCTTTAAAACATTGATCAGCCTTTTAAAATAATACACTTACTTGTATGCAGTAAAGTATGCAGGTTTTTTAATGTTTGAAATAAACAACTTATAAACACAAAGATATTCAAAAATTGGCTATGTTCACATGTAAGACGCATATAGATTCTTAACAAAAGAATTACAATTGAAGGAGACTGGGAATAACAAAATCCTAAAATCTTAGCCCTCCCTCCTACCCCAATCATAGAACAAGAGTTAAGTTATTCATTTTTTTATAATTATAAACAAGTAATGTATTTCAAATTTCATGCACTAGATTTTAAATTTCAGGATCAAATCAATTAGTGTTCGGTTTTTATGATCATGTAAATATTATGATAAACCCCCTTCAATTTAATGAGGCTAAAATTGGAACACTAAATAGATGAATATAACTAATCTATAATTATAAAAAAATGAGTAATTCAACTCAAAATACAAAAAGGTCAACAAATCATTAATTCATCAAAAAATTTCAAATTTCATGCAAAAACCTCTTAGTGTTTAGTTTTTTTGACCTTACAAAGTTTACAGCGCCCTCAAAGTAAGGGAGGTTAAAACTTTATATAGTCGTAATTTTCGAAAAATAAAAGATTATTGCATGAAATTTGAAATTTGTTGATGAATACGTTGGGCTAATGTAAGCTTGCTGTCTGGGACACTACATAATATAAAATTTATCAAAGTAGGATATAAATTTCACGATTGATCACATTTTCTTATAAGGCAAAGCTGCAACTCTTTCTCGCCATTACCTCGGTTGCAATGGCTGTCAAGGGTTCCGTGTCAAACACGCACCAAGGAACACTACTACTATTAAAACTATTAATTTCGGCAATAATATATAGAGATAACAATAATAGTTATAAAAATAATAAAAATAAAAATGATAATAAGTTACATGTTTTTATAAACACAAATAACTATATATAAAATATTAGACAGTTACAAACAGTTGAAAAACTGTTAAAACGCAACAATTAACAGTAACATAAAACAATTATTTAAATAGGAAACAAGAAAAAAAGTAATAATAATAAAATTTAAAATAATAGTTTCAATGATAATTATACTTATAATTAAAATAACAATAACAAAAAAAAAGATAAAAATAAAAAAAAATAATAATAAACATAGTAATACTATCAAAAAATTAAAAATAGATAAGCGCTTTTAAAAACAAATACAACTTTAAAAATGAATAACTAATATTAAACAAAACATAAAGAAAAAATCCTCCATAACAATTTTTTATAAACGTTATGTGAATGACATAACAGCAATTTTTAATTCAGAGTTTGAATCGCAAGAATTTTTTAAACATCTCAATAAACAACACAAAAACTTAAGATTTACTATGGAAAAAGAAAAAGACAACCAAATTCCATTTTTAGATGTTCTTATTAATAAGTCTAATTCACTCTCTCTCTCGTGGTTTGGATTTGATAAGGATAAAAAAAATTTTTCTTTAGTTTTAAAAAAAAATCAATTTCTGCAAAAAGTTATCGACAATGAAATTAAATTATATGTTGAAAAGAAAATTAATCCAGCTCTTATAAATACTGTTGATAATACTAATATAAGATACTTTAAGCTTCCATTTATTGGATTTTACTCAAATTTTACTAAAATTAAAATTGATAAAATTATTAAAAGTATTGTAAAAATGTAATAATCAAAATTATATTCACAACCGATAAATTAAATAACAGTTTTTGCTTAAAAGATCCTCTTCCTAAAATGCTTAAATCTAACGTTATCTACAAATTTTCTTGTGCTGGCTGTAACGCCAGTTATATTAGAGAAACCTCTAGACATTTGACAACAAGGATAAATGAGCACCTTACGAGTGACAAGCAATCGCATATTTTTAAAAATTTAAATTCATCCATTAATTGAAAAACTTGGATACTGCCTCTACCATTAACAAATTGAAAATAAAAGAAGCACTTCATATTAAATGGGAAAATCCTTCTTTAATAAAACAAACATCTCATTATATTATAAATTTATCTATCTAACTTATATTATAATTATAATTAATATTTTAATATTAGAAAGTTTTTTGTCATTATTTGTAACATAATTTTTTATTGGTTTGTATTAAGTTTATTTGTCCGTTAATTTTTTTTCTGTATTGTCTTCAGTTTTTCAATTTATTTAACCGTGTTTTAATTTTAAATTAAATCTTTTGAAAATGTAGTAAGACTACGAAACATGTCAAGAATAAAAAGTATTGTGATTTTTATTAAAATTTTAACAAATTTATTGCTAATGCGATGTTCGAAAAGTATACATATATATATATATATATATATATATATATATATATAAAATATATATATATATATATATATATATATATATATATATATATATATATATATATATATATATATATATATATATATATATATATATATATATATATATATATATATATATATATATATATATGATTTAAAGGATAACATCTTGTGTGAGAGTATATTTATATATTATTTTAAAACATCAAAAATACGATTTCTCTCAACACTTATAATTTCTATAATAATAAAAAAATTATAAGTGTTGAGAGAAATTGTATTTTTGATGTTTTAAAATTATATATATATATATATATATATATATATATATATATATATATATATATATATATATATATATATATATATATATATATATATATATATATATATATATATATATATATATATATATATATATATTTATTTATATATAAACCAATAATAGTTTGAGTTCTCTTTTTACTATTTTATTGATTCTTTTATTGGCACTTAATTTGCAAAATAATAATTTAACTTATAAACTTAAAAAAACTTCAAATAATTTTTTATCCATAAATCTAAAATACAGGGTGGGGATAGTTAAGCTATTTGTACTAAATCTAACAGATCTCATGAACGTTACGACGTATTTACATATTTTTTTAATATTTGTAATAAATTGAACCTGCTAAATGTTAAGAAAATAGTATGTTTTTTTTCTTTTTTTTTTGAGAAGTTTTTGTCTAATGGTTCCAAACTTGCTAGCAACCCCAGCGCTCTATGTCGTAATTTTATACAAATGGGTTGCCAAATAAGTTTTGAAGAAAGTAATAATTTTTATTAAATTTTTTTATCTTTATGTCATTTAAACTAACAATTTATTAACTTATTTATTTCAAACACCTAGAAGTCGCTGCGTTTTGACCCAATTTTAAGAGTTTTTTATAAAAGTACACACTTTAGTTTTTAATTTTTTTTTTTTTTTTTTTTATAGTTAAACTTAATGAAAAAAAAACTTTTAAGATTTGTTGGGCCCTATTGATAGTTTTTTTGGGGTCAACTCCGAACAACTACTACAAGTTAAATGTTTTACTACGTAATATATTTAACTTGAAAAAATGTAACGCCTTTTTACCGCGGTACTCGACGACAAGACCTTACGGTCCTCTACGAGTTTCCCCTTTCTTTTTGTATATTAAATATCTTCACTTGTAATTGTTTATACTTTTTTATTTTAGCTTGTAAATCTTATAAAATAATAACGTCATGTATTAAAATGTAAAAAAAAACAAAAAACAAAAAAAAAAAACTAGCCGCGCCACTGATTAAGTTATTTATTACAAATTATATTGTTTCGTTAGAGCAGGTAACTTGTAAAGATAATCCATTACCCTCACAGACTTAATTAGTACAATGTGTAGTAGGCCACAATTACCTAAGACGACACTAAAACTTCTTCAAAAGATTACAAACATGTTTTAATTTTTAAAAAGATAATGTTTAAAAAACTTTTTTTATAATAATTTTTCACAATTTTTATTTTTAACGTTGCTATATTTGTTTCACACGTCAATGTTTTCACCATCTTAATAATCTTCGTAAGTAGCTTCTAAATTATTCATTACTTCATCTTCTAAATTATTAATTTCTGTTAGCTCCAATAAATCTAAATCACGATTCTTGTTCTGTCAGTTTTATTAGTTCCTTATTATCAACTTCTAAAACTAAAAAACTCTTTACTTTTTCTGGAAGTTTGAGCACAACTTTCATTTTCCGTCTAGATTTTATAGAACTAATAAGACGATCGGATGATATCACTGCATGGTTAAAGTCGTCGTTAAAATTTGCGTCTTTAAGCAGCATGTAATTTACGAAGGTGTCTGTAACATTTGTTTCGTCATTCATATGCTTCCTCGGCTAAAACTCCCAAGAGAACTGGCGAGTATTTCATTATTTTTGCTCCATGTGCAAAAAACTCTGTAAAAAAAATGTGTAAACTATTGACGGCATTTTATACCAATCATACAGATCTAAATTTCAGCGGTATTTTGTTTCACAGTTTTACTCAAATAACTCTAGGTTCAATGATTGCTGAAACCATATTACAATTAAGGTGTTTTTGAACATTTTAATTATTGTCTTATCAATCCCTAATATTTCGCTTAATTCTTTTGGGTCAGAGAACGCTTTTCTGCAAAAATTTCCAGCGGTAGTTGTTCCTGCTCCACTAACTGCGGGAAAATCAACTTAGAGATGCTTCTTTTCAAACAATAAGTACTGTATAAATTTTTTTTTGTTATTGTATACTATCTTGAATTCTTTGGTTACTATCCATTTTTTGAATTCAAGTCGGTATGAAGTATTTAAAAGACACTCTAGAAATCTTATCCAAGCATGTAACGGAGATATCATATAGATAAGTGTATCTTTTTTGTTGTAAATCCACTTAGATTGTTCTTCAAACAAGTCATTGTAGTTGGTGTAGCTCCGCAAATACAACAGCACTGCGTTAAAAATCTGTTAGATTTGCAAAAACCTTTCATTCAATCATCCACAAAATAAAATTTAATTTAATAATAACAAACTTTACATCAACTAATTCGATATTCACTGAATGCAAATCCAATATTTCATTTTCTTTTTGATATTTTTTTTTCTAAAACAACTACGGCAGTTTCTTTAATGAAATGAATTTCAATTGGCCTACAAAATCATACACTAAGAGACATAAAGTTGGTCAAGAAAAATTGTTTTTTAAATTTGACAGACTAAGCCTTTAAGGTGTTGTTACAACTGCAAACATGCTTGAATATTGACTGTCAACAGAATCGTAAAACGCTTGGTTGTACAAAGGCTACAGTATATCTAACCTTACTCCAACTGTTTAAAAGCAACATATTTTTACTTAGTTTGTTATTGATATCCAAATAATCCATTATTTCTTTTTGCCTTATTTTTACAATTCTTTGAGCGGTTTGATTCATAAGTGTTTGTAAATCTACTTTGACTCTTAAATCACTGGCTTCCAAGTGATTATCCTGTGGAACACTCAACTATATCTTATTTATATGCCTGTTGGATATCTTTATAGCCAGATACGCTAAGATCTACGTCAATTACTACAGGGTTTTGCAAAGTTATAAGTGAACGTTTGCAAAGCTAAAAGTGCATGTTTGCAAAGTTATAAGTGCACGGTTGCAAAATTAAAAGTGCACGCTTGTAAAGTTATAAGTGCATACACATTTTTTTGGGAAATTATTTTTTTAGCTTTAAAAATATTGCACAAAATATTAAATTAAATTACAGCATAGAATTCAATGTGTTTTTTTTTTTTTTTTTAAAGTGATTAGTTAGTGAAAATTCTTTACATATTTACTTAATTTAGCATATTGTTATATATTAATAACTTTTCTAGGTTAGATACTTTCATAATTTTTGAAAATATTATACATTATTTAATCATAATATTTTAAAAAGGCATGCAAAAATATACATTGTTAAAAAAAATAAACAAATCATTTTGAGTATTTTAATTAGATAAATTCTTCTCTTTTTATTACCTTTTTCAACCACCTTCTCATATTTATCTAAAAAGCATTGCACTGTTGACTATAATTATTATCAGGTGATAAAATATATTCTAGAGTTTCTTCAACAGTCATATCGGTATTAGCATTTCTCGTGGATTTGAAATTGAATTTAAACATTAAAAAGAACTCTTCGATTGGGTTTAATGATCTCTGATTTATTCTTTCCATCGTATTTCTTTCTTGAGGAATGATTGCTAATCTTTTTCGTGTCAAATTTAAATTTCTTTAATTTATGGGAAACAAACGAGATTGAAACGTTTTTACCATGTTGTTCTAAAATTTGCACTTGGATTTCTTTTTGAACTACGGCATTGTTACAGACCACGGAATTAAATATTGTCTGTTCAATGTTTGTATTTATAGAATTTTTAATTTTATACGTTCCTTTTTGTTTTTACTGTAGATGACGTGAAGAGTATGTTATTATCACTATTTTTTAAAACACGACTAACAGCATTTCGAGTTTAATTACAAGCGTTGGATATTTCCTTGATTGAATATTTTTCACAATGTCTCATTGAAATAATCGTATCTTTACTTTCTTCTGTAATAGTTTTCCGTACTTTTCTTTCCATTGATATTTAAAATATAAGTGTTAAAATTAATTTTATAAATGCAATTATAACTTTGCAAACGTGCACATATAACTTTGCAAAACTCTGTATTGCAGCGGCTGCTTCAGCTGCCATCTTATCCTTGTCAGTTGTAAACTGAACAAACATATTATGTGAATCTTTACGATATTTGATGACATGTGTTAACTCATTGAAAGAAAAGTCTTTTTGATTATATTCTTTTCTGCGGGCTAAAAGTTATGATTTTTAAAATGAATCAAAATTGGAACTTTTATGCTCACCTGCAATTACCCGAAGTTTGCTTCTCTAACTTATATCATCAAAATCTTTTTTTGTTTGGCCTTTTATATTTTGTGCCAATTCCAATAATAAAAAGTGCATTTCAAACATTTGACTTAACCATTTTTAGTGTTTCTTTTAAAAAAACTGTGTTTCATAGTGAATCTCTCCAAAGTCTTTGGTAGTTTGATTTAACTCCATTTAGCTTTTTTATCATTTTTTTTTTTTACCACCACTCATACAAACTCTAGAAATTATGAAAATTAAAGCATTGTTTATACTTTTTTATAAAGAAGCATTTCTTTGTAAAATTCCAAGCTATTAAATGATGCATCAATTGCGTTTGTAAATGCAGACCTTAATTTCACATAAAATAGCAATGTTAATTTAGAAAACCGTTATACTTTCTAAATATAACATTCTTTATACTCTGCCAACTCAACTAAAGCAAACATTTTTGATGTATACAAAGTTGTACACATCCATGTAGTATGATGAAAAGCCCCACTTTACATTTATTTGTTTTGCATTCAGTAATTGCATTGCAAGCTGGTAACATTTTTAATAACCATCTCTTATTATTTTTGGAGACTTTCGGCTAAGTAAACCAAATAAAAATATTTTTTATTCCGCTTGTTTGATCTTTAATACTGGTTCCTCCATTTTAATTTTTCTAAAAGCAATATCCGACTTAAATGAAAGTTTAGATCATACACATTTTTAAAGTGTTTAAATTGATCTTTATTTGGAGATCAACATTATCCAGAAATCATAAATAAACAGATTACAAAACTCCTTCTAAGATATGGTGCCTACAGATATACCAAAGTAACTTTTTAATGTGTTCTTTGATTAACTTTGCAGAACCATTTATCTTTCCTGTATTTTATGGAGTTGAGTCAAAAACCATTGCCACAAGTGTTTTTATTGTTTCCAGGCCTCTAAAGCATGTATTGTTGCTGTTGCTTGACTTTTTCAGTTGTATCTGGATTCCATGAAAACTGCTGTAGAATTTTATTTCATGATCTGCTGGCAGTATTTTTTGAGATATTTTATCTAAACTGTGACCTAACGATTCAGCTACAGCTAAAATGATCCTAGATCTTTCTCTGTTGGACTGATTCAACTTATCAGCCATTAAAGAAACTTTAGGATGTTATAATAACCTAATTTTTTTTTTCCTGTCTAATAAAAGCAACCTCTTTCTTTATGTTGGGTTCTTCATCGTCAAATTCTGGCAGGTCATTGGATCTACCTTTGTTTATATTTTCTTTTCTTGATTTCTCTTTATCAATAGCTTTTTTTTTCTGTGATTATTTTTGCTGCTTTCTTCTTACTTTTATAGTATAGCTGTTATCTAATGAACTCAAAAATTATTTTTTTTAATTGACACAGATTTTAGAGAAAATCTAAATCTAATAATTGACTATTGGTGTCATGAAGGGTAATTTATATAATCAAATCTTCAGCATTTGATGTTGCAATATCAAGCAGAAATGACAACTTATTATTAAAACTCAGGAGTTAAACCGCATAACACTTTTTTTGTACATTCTAAATCAAGATTTCTCTAAGATGTATTAAACACAGTATGGTTTTTTCAGTATTTGTTTTTGTTATTTATAAATTGCTGACGTTTACCAAAATACATTCACTTTCTTACAAAAGATAGATGCAACTTCTTTCTTAGCAGTTAGTTTTAAAACAAACCTTGTAAGGTATAGATGATGGCGTAAAACCTATACACTAATTGATAATTGACTAAATATCTTTGCTTCAAAGACAGGTTATAACTTTGTAAAATTTTATCAAACATCTCGTCATTTTTTCTCAACTTAATATCGCTAATTTCAGATTGAGTTGCATTTTTACTGCATTCATATTAAAAATATCATTACTTCAAACTTTGCATATAATTGTTATAATTTAGTATTTTTTGATAATAATGAAATGAAAAATTGGTTCTTAAGTTAAATATTTTATTTATATTTAGTAATATCATCTGATATTACTAAATATAAATAAAATGATAATTACTAATATCATCTAATGTGTTGAATTATAATAGCATCAAAGTTGCTTTACATTTTCTTATTTAGCCTAAAACCACTGTTTAATATTCATTAATTATTGAAAGGTTGGCCACAGAGGAGTTAAATCTTTTAAAACAGAGGTATTGGAGGGGATGGGGGTGAATTTTAAAGTTTTTATGAACTTTCTTATTTTTGCTTTCAATAATTAAAAGACACAAAAAACTTTTAATTGTTTCAGAAAACCCTTATGTACATTCATTAAAGTTCCATGCTTTACAGCAGTTAGGTTATATTGCAGTAAATTCGAGAGCGCTAAAAAATTGTTTTAAAAAACATTACAGTAGATCGAATTCTGACTTAATGTAAAAAGTTTTAGTTGCTGTGTTGTAGGGTTTACACTAATTTAAGATTTTTATTTACTTTTTTGCATGTTTTAATTTGAAAATAATAAATATCTTTTTCATATTGAGGTAGTTTTCTATTTTTATATGGATACAATTAAAAAACTCATTACTTTTAGAAATTTTGACAATATTATTTAATTTTATTAATCTCATCGTCATTATTTTATCGCTATTTAAATATTTCTTAAACTAATAAGTTTATTAAATTGTTCAATTATTGTTATTTCTCCATCACGATATAGACTAAAATAATCTTAACAATGTTGTGAAAAGTTAAAACAAAAGATTTTTATTTACATGTATACTTCTGCGCAAATGTGAAAGCATCAAAGAGCTTTTTTTCTTAATTTTTCTAATTAAAAAGTGTAAAGTTTCTCACATGTCTAATGAAACGGTGGTTCATTCAAAATGAATTTCTCAATGTTTTATGAAGTAATGATTAGTAAAAACATTAATTTAACATTATTTTTAATTGAAATTATTTCTTTGTATTTTATACTTGTGTAGTTTTTGTTGTCTATCACAACAAAATTTATCTTTCTGTACAATCCAGGTTATGATAATTTTAAAATCATGTTATTAAGTCATTTTTTAAATTTTTAAGTGAATTTAAACTGAGCACTTGCAGTCAGTCATAATAAATCAAGTTTTTAAAGTCTCTAAATGTCTCAGTCAATTGTCTGTATATATTTTCAATAAATTTTGGTATGGCAACCAATATAGAGAAACTTAATATAAAATTGGATATGTATAAGTGGTGAAGCTCAAATTTTCAGTTCAACTGTTGAATTTCAATAATTGTGTTACTAAGATATAGTAAAAATTTTTTTTTCGTGTTGAAGTTTTAAAAATTAATTAATTAAGTTTAAAAAATATAATATATAATAACAATACTTTTAAGTAATATACAAAATGAGCTTCTCTATTTGTTTATTTTCTAATGTTAGAATGTATTTATTGTCTATAGTAAAGTATTATTTATTGTAATATTTGAGGATGCGGCAAGTGTAATATTTGATTTCTAAATTTAGTTGTAAAAAATGTACTCATTTAAACAATTAGTGGCAAGGGGTTACGGGTTAGGGGTTAGCCAACTAGAAGTTATGGGTTAGGCTAAAGCATATGAAGGGAGTGTGGATGTGTGTTTATGATAGTAAATACTTATGTATTTGGTTAATATTCTTAATAATTTTTCCTAAAACTTGATTTCTTTCTCATGACAGGACTAATGATACGGGGAGGCCCGCTTTTTTTTTTAAGGATTATTTTATTATTGCCTAATATAATGTTAATATATTGTCAAGTATATTGTAGACAACTTGAGTTTAGTGTAAAAGTTGGTTTATATAATGGTTAAAAGTTTAAAGGCATAATAGTTAAAAAAATATTAAAAAATTGGAAAAATCTTGGATATTTATAACTAGTTTTTGAAAACATGAAAATGATTTGAGTTTGTAAATAAAAAATCTTATGATTTACAAAAAAATTCTTTTACTTGAGTGAAAGTCATTATCACTACCATAAAGCTTTTAGTTATTATTATATAAGTCAAAAACAAGGCTGACGATACGGGTTTTGAAGTGGAGGGGCACAATCTTCAACTTTAAAAAAATTCCTCTTAATCTGTTTAGAATTTTGTTAAAAATAAAAAGAATTTTTTTTTCTCTTGAAAAAAAAAATTACTTGAAAAAAGTGTGCGTGTCGTCGACTCTGATAAAATTTATTAGTTGTTAATAACAATAAGCAGTGTAGGTAGGTATAAAGTTTTTAACTATATTAAATAAATCTATAACATGATTTTTTTAAGCAATAAGTAAATTTAAATTTTTAATAAAATAATCTGATTTGAAAAATATATATTTTATAGCACTTAATCGAGCAAGTGGCAAAGTTTCTTTTCAACCTGCAACATATTTGAAGTACTACCTGTGGGCTCCATACATGCAATTAAAAATAGGACGTCCAAATACCACGTGTTTTTATTCATCTTTATATGAAAATTGGGCTTCTTTTACTATTCTTAAAAATTTATTTTATCCAGGCTATGTTTCGTTTCTAGTAACAAATAACATGACAGATTATTTTTTAAGAAATGATAACAATACCTCTATAATTTTGGAACCACTAAAGAATCTTGATTTATACAGAACTGACGCAAGTTTTAGACTTGTGAAGATTGGAGTTTGTAAGTACAATTTCAGTATATAAAAAATAGAGTGTAAAAACTGATAATTTTAAATATATGTAAATATATATAATGTTTGGCGAATATCAAAACAATTGTGGAAAATTAATTAAAAAAAAAAAAAATTAAACTATAAAAAAATTTGTTTTGGCTTAATTCCATTAAAAATTTATCGTAATCAATGTGGAAAAAACCAACGAAATGTTTATTAAACCAATTTTCTATAAATTGAGTATTTTAAATGATTTAATTTTTAAAAATGATAAAGTATAAAATACAATTTAGCTTTCTTAGTTCCTTTTTTTTATTTTTCTATTTTACTTTAAATATTTCTTATGTAAAAGGAAATGAGTAATTAAATTTAGATTATAGCTATAAAACTCAAAATGTGCTTGAGTTCAAAATAGCGTTTAATTCATTCATTTTAAATTCATGTTATTTAAGTTTTACTTCAATAATGTAAACCACAATTATTTGTGTTAAGAATTATTAAAGCTAATTTTATAAACAACTTATAACTTTACTGAACAAACACATAACTTAAATGACATAGCATAATTCTAATATTTATGTTTGTAACATATATTAAACTGCTAAATTAACTTTCCTAAGCAACATATATTAAACTAATATTAACTTTCCTTAGGTACTTATACATCATGGAGTAATTGGAGTGAATGTTCTGCGACATGTCACATGAGTTATTGTGAAAATCCAGTAAAAACTCGTAAAAGATTTTGCCAAGCAGGTGCATTAAGTAGAGATGTTTATGACTTTCAAATTTGCAGTTTCAAAGTTCCTTGTCCAGGTATAGAATCTTTTTTAAGTATTTATTTCACAATTTTGATAATAATAAACGTTCTTTTCTTTAAAATTTTTACATATAATCTGGTTTGTATACTTGAATGTAAATATATATAACAATATATATATATAAATAAAAATATATATACAAGTATGAGTATAAATATATTTAAATATAAGTGTTTATAAGTTTAAATATGTATTTGCAATAAAGTGTTAAGAGTAGTACATCTATAGGAGGAGGGGGGAATGGGGTGATTGCCCCGTCCCCCTCTTTTAGAATGTTGTAAAATTTTGTATCTTTGTAAGTTTTTATATTAAGCAAGCAAGTTTTTTGAAAATGTAAATAGTATACTTAGGCTGTCTAAATAAAACTACAATTTTAATAAAATTTAAAATTGTGTGATTGCTTGCTTACCAATCATTAATTCTGAAAATTGCCCCCTCTTTCCATATTAAGAAAGAGGGGGCATCCCCTAAATTGATAAAAATAATAAAATCGCACCCTTCTCTTACGATATGGTCTGAATCCGTTCCGGGAGAAATAGTAAATGTACGCAAAAAGCTTTTGTATTTGCATTAGGCTAAAAAACTTTTTTGTTTGTTGTTATTTAAACTACTACAAATATACTTTTAGCAACAACTGGCAGTGAAAAGATTACTTTAAAATACTTTACTTTTAACAAACTTGTCTTTATTTTAGAAATTTTAATTGTTGTTTATGTTGGAAGTAATGATCGATTTAATTTAAACGACATTAAAAATACAAAACAATTAATATTTGCAAAATATTAATATACATTTAAGAAATAAACCAAATGGCATTTCCATAGGGCCAGCTCTTATAAATAAGAGAAAAATTGGAAACGGTTGCTAGAAATGTGAATACAGCAAGAAGACTTTAGCTGTGACAAGCGATTTCAAAAGAAAAATTTTAAGTTTTAGTTGCCTTGAGGTAACCAACTAGGTTCTAAATAAATCTAGTTGTACTAAATAAAGGAATGAACAACAAGGTCTACAAAAATTTATTTTTATGTAGTCATGTTTATGCTAGTCAAGTTTATATAGTTATGACATCTACATATTAAACGTTATGAATTAAAATTTACCTATAATAAGTTAGTAATTAACTTCATTCCTCCTTTTTTCAGCCTAATGACATATTAATATAAAAACTAGCTGGTATGACCCGTACGATACGGGTCGTGGCAAGTCTAATTCACACCCGACAATTTCTAAACTTTTTCCTTAGTTTTTATACTTTAATTTATTTTAGTAAACGGCAAAAAATAAATCAATTTAAAGTTCTGCTAGATGGTAAAATACGAACTTTAATTGTGAACCATAAATCTATTGTTTGTTAATTTATAATTAATTTAAAAGAGATCATATAAGACAGTTACGTGAAACTTAGGCTATGATAATATTTTATCTCACTCAAAAGGATTTATTTAAAAAGAAAATTTGGACATTGAAAATGGGCCCAAGAGACCTAGTTATTTCAAATTAGTTAGCTTTATTTGTTTGATATATTTTATAAAAGCCTTTTTGTAAAAAACAATTAACAAGTTCATACAATTAAACTATTTGTGATTGAGACTTAACGGAAATAGAAACCATCCTGATCGTACAAAAAGTGATAAAAGTATAAATGGTTTCCATTTACACATAAAAAGTATAAAATATAAAAAACAAAGCAAAAATAGCCAATATATATCCATTTAAAACAATAATAATAAAGGCAAAAATTGAAGGAATTTATTTGAGAAACAAACAAAAAAATTTTTTAAGATAAAATAAAAAAATTAACTAAAAAAAAAAATTTTTTTATATTTAAAAATACTTATAAAAACAATTTAATTTGAAACATGCTTTCATTATTATATATCTTTTAGTAAATAGTATGAAGATTATCAAGAGTCGTTTTCACTTTTTGAATACAATCAACATTCAGAACATTTCAGTCACAGGATAAGGAATTCGGCCCTAAAAATGGAACAAAATTGTTTTTGAATACACTTAATACACATTAATTTGTTAAGTATTCTATTTATTTATTTGAAAAATCAAAAAAGTGACTAAACAGATAACAAACATAAAACTTACTTTGTGAATTTTGTTTATCTTTCAAGATATATTGTTGCAAGTTTGTATTAACTAAAAATTTATGGTCACAGTAAGATAAACTTTTTTTTATTTAAAAAGTGAATTTTTAGCATTTAGCAAATGATTATATATAGTCAGTTTAAGTAATGAAACTACCCAATAATCATTTTAAATTAAAGATCTCGACGAGAAAGTAAACCAAGCTATCTAATTTATCAACACAAAACAACACAAAATTATCATCACAAAATTAAAAAAATAACATAGCATATTACAATAAACTCTAAATTACTCAAACCTTAAAGGGGACCAAGAAATTAGCTTATTAGAGAATGCTAGAGTTATTGGCAGTACAATCCATAAATAAAGGCTCAAATGAAATTTTAAAGTTAGTTTAAGTTAGGGGTTATTGAATTATACTGAGTTAATTGTTCATATTTTAATTACTAACAGCACACATAGAAAAACTAACAAATTACCACATTAGATGACACATAAAAATACTTGTCAAAAAATAAATTAAGGACATTTACAAATATAACATTTGTGAAAGTTTTATTTAATGACATACCTTCTTTATGTGTACATGCAAATGCTATGCAAATGACTTGTAATGCACGTGTAAAGCAAATAACTTGGTTTTAGAACATGCAACATATTTAATGTAGTATGAATAGACATTATTATTTTTAGGAAAGATACTACATATAAAAAATTAAATATTAAATAAATAAAAATAATAAAAACAATTAATCAATGTATTGAGTCTATTATATTTGAGTACAACATCTTTCGTGTTGTAGCAGAAGAAGCTGCATCTACATAAAAATTAAAATTACAATAAAAGTAATCAATATATGAAAGAAGTCAAAAAAAAGTGTATATAACTATTAAATATTAATTATAAGTAAAACAATAAAACTATTATTCTCACTTAAACTTGACTTATTACATTGATTAATTGAATTAAAAGAAATATTTTTACGAGTTATGATGCTTTTACATATATCATAGAAAGCGTAACAAAAAAATTGTTAAATGAACCTTTTTGTAAAATATTTTCAAACTAAAAACTTTTATGATTTTGTTCAAATTCTTTGAAAATATTTATTCAATAACTTTTGTAGGCATCTAAATTAGCATATTTTGTAAAAAAGTCAAGTTAGATTTTTTTACCGTAAGGTTTTTTTTAAAAATGGCTACAGTATTATAAAATAGTATTGTACAACAAAAGCAATCAAATAATTTACTAAGTCAAGTATGAGTACAACAACACTTATTGAGCCAGAAGAATCAGCTAGAGCTATATATAAAAAAATACAACATTAATACTACATTTTATCAGTAAACTCACAGGCCAAGTCACAACACTTTACATTCATGGAAAAAACATAACTACTACAAATAACACATTGAATCATTTTGTATATTACACACATTGAACAATTATAAAACTTATTGAATCATTGTAACACATATCGAATCACTTTGTATATTACAGGAAGTTATAAATTTGTGAA
Source organism: Hydra vulgaris (assembly GCF_022113875.1). Taxonomy (NCBI): domain Eukaryota; kingdom Metazoa; phylum Cnidaria; class Hydrozoa; order Anthoathecata; family Hydridae; genus Hydra; species Hydra vulgaris. The sequence goes on along the minus strand of NC_061159.1, from coordinate 34,306,078 downwards.
ACAGAATTTATGGTTGCATCTAATTATTTAATATAAAAATTAGATCCCTATAACTGATACAACAGATAATACAGATTATAACAGAGTTAATAAAGATTTGAGAATACCTTATCATGTGGTCAAAAATATAAAGTGATATAATATATGGTCAAGTGTAACAATACGCACGGATGAGTAACACACACAAATAATTATACAAGACTAATTAGTTTGTACTTAGGACTAAAGGTTTGTCTAACAGCAAACCTATAACAATAATACTGGAACAAAGTAACACGATGCTCCGTTTAATTGTGCCACTATCATCATTTTTCTCCTCTACTTTGGCTATGTTATTGCAAATGGTTATTTGCAATAAAATAGTTAAAGTAGAGGAGAAAAATTTTTTTTTCTTGGTTATTTAAAGTTTGTAAGATTTATATTAACTCATTTATACAACCACCACTACCAGGTTCCTCCATTCTTAATGACACTGCTACATTAGGATCATATAACTGACATATAATATACAACTGATATATCTAACTGACAGTACGTGAGTAAAAAACCTTCTTTGAGCCTAAGTTTTCCAACACGATGCTTAATTTGCCCATAATCCCAAAAATAGAAAGGACAGTTTTTTGTGGAATGAGGTGTTTTGGCTGTGACGGAAGCAAAAGGTAAAAAGGAATTATAACACCTATCATGATATCTTTTATTTCTACGGCAGTTTATTTCAGCTTACCTAGGCACATCTCTTTCAATTTGGCGACAATTAAATCCATTTTGCATTGCCTTTTTTTTTAATTTTTATGAAGCCTCATAATTTTACTTCTTTAGTTATCAGAGATAACTAAGCATCAAAGAAGTGTGTAAAAATGATGCCAAATAAAATAAAATTTTTACTTTTATTTCAAGAATAAACTTTTAGTTTTCTTTCTTAACTAATCTAAAATAGCAATTTGTGTAAAGATAATATGTTTCTATAAACTAAAGTTATATATAAATTGATATGAAGCTGATTAATTGATAACTGAGTAATGTTATATATTTAAGGTAATCATTAATAATTGTTGACAAACATGATTAGTTCTTGATCAAAAAAACAATAAAAAGTAATTAATTGAAGTTGAAAATAAAAAATTGAAAAAATTATAAAGGCTATCTGCTCAGCAAATACTGCAAGTATTAAGCAGTGAAGTGTAATGCTTTGTCAAAAATTCCCTTTCATTACTTTGAAACGCATTTAATGCAAGATTTGCAATTAAAAAGTAAATAAAAAACTATTATTTGTCAATACAAAACTTTTAATTTAAGTATTTTATAGAAACAGTACACAACTTAACTGACATGGACAACAATCTTGCTTCCAACAAAGCCAAGTAACAATATAACAAAGTACACGACTTGGCTAGCAAAATCAACACTCTTGCTGTAAACTAAGCCAAGTCACAACAATTTGAAAAGATATTTCCAAACACATAAATTATATTTACACACTTACAAAATATAAATCCTTATAACTTTAACACATAAACATAAATAACATAAATAACACATAAATATAAATAACTAATATATTAAAAATATATAAATTAAGAAAATTATATAGTTTAGAAACTTTGCTAATGCAACATTATTTTTAAAATATTTGTTTAATGACATTCCTCATAAAATAAATGTTTAACAATTTGGACAAACCAGCGATCTGGTTTTTTTATATAAAAGCAAACAGATTTTTTTTAACTCCTTTAAAAGTAATGTATTTAACGTTGTTCTTTCTTATTCTTTAACATGTAACTGTATGGAATGCAAGAGTTTAAAAGATATAAATATAATACTAATTTTATCAAGAGTTTGACCTCTTAAAAAGAGCATTGTCTTTCAGAGTCATCATCGTCTTTTAATTTAAAAATTAAATAATGTCAATCTTTTTACTAATTAAGTTGATGAAGCAAACTTTTCGATCTTATTACGAATTAAGCAGATATTACCAGATTATTACGATTTAAGAGTACCTCATCGCGTGGTCAAAAATCTATAAAGAGAAATATCTAAAAGACCAAGCATGGTCATAAAACTCCGTGTAAAAATGCGCACAAATAGTAAGCAGCAGCATTAATTTTTGCATTAATATTATAAGATTACAAATCGCTAAACTTTAAATATGATCATCGAATAATTACTTCCAAAAGATGACCTTTAATTTTTTTATTACCGGATGTAACTTGATGATTTTTTTTTTTTTATTTAATGCAAAGTTTCAGTAAGCCTATTAGGTCCTAGATGTTAATATAAAAAATTTGTATAAGGCAACCATAAGTGACATAATCACACATACTGACTTTTAAAAAGTTCCAAATTTTTTGAAAACTTATTTCATTTTTCGATTCTGTCTATCATACTAATAGTTTATGTTTATTTGAACCGTCAAATATAAATATGTTTTTATTCATTTAATCAAAAAGTCCAAAATCAGGCAAATGGAAAGTTGATATTTTTTTAAAGTTATATTAGTTTTTTGTTTGCTATAATTTACTTCCCAGACTGCAAGCATACATTGGACTGACGTTGGGCTAATGCATCTTGATGTACTGGTCAGACGTTGAAATTCAATGTTGGCTCAATGCAGGTTTAGTTATTAGTTAGGCATTAGCCTAATCTTGTGTACAAACTGGCCTAATGTTGAATGCAACGCTTACCAAACGTTGGTCCAACGTTTTAAACAAGGTAAGGCCAATGTTGTATACAAAATTGGTCCAACGGTCTATGCAACATTGGCCAGTATCGTATGTAACAATGGGTCAATATTTTATAAAACAATAGGCAAATGTTATTAAAGTTGAATTATAAACTGAATTTCAACAGCAATTGTTGCATATCGACTTAACGATTTATGCAACATAATATCGTTGTTTTAAATAGATGGTTTTTATCGCTACATTGAAATTTATAGAAAAAAACAAAAATGTTTAATACAAGTATAAAAATGTATTTATTTAATTTACGTTACTTCTCCGATTGATATACATAATGCATACACTAAACATAAACCAAAAACTAACACATTGAGTTTTAAATAAAAAAAAAATCTAAAAAATATATGGAGTAGTTTCGTCATGGACTAAGCAACTTGTTTTTGATTGAACATCATCTTTTCTTCCACCCTCTCTATCACATCCCAGACAGCAAGCTTACATTGGACCAACGTTGGGCCAATGCATGATTATGCATTGGCCCAACGTTGAAAGTCGATGTTGGCCCAATGCAGGTTTGATCATTGGTTAAGTATTAGCCCAATGTTGTGTACAACATTGGCCCAATGTTGTACACAACGTTTACCCAACATTGGCCCAACTTTGTTTATAAAGTTAGGCCACTGTTGTATACAACATTGACCCAACGTTGTATACAACATTGGCCCAATATCGTATGTTATATATCGACCTAACGTTTTATGCAACATTAGGTTGTTGTTACAAATAAGATGATTTGCATCGCTACATTGAAAATTTATAGAGAAAAAAAAGAATGTATGATACAAGTATAAAAATTTATTTATTTAACATAATTTATCTGTTAAATATACATATTGCAAACACTAAACTGAAACCAAACTGACACATTGAGTTTTAAATAAAAAAATTCACAATAAAATTTATAGAGTAGTTTCGATATTGGCTGAACTACTTGTTATTGAATAGTGTTTAGCTTATGATATTTGGTGCCCACGATTATCATTTTTTCTTCCTCTATCTCTATCACATGTCTGCATAAGCCATGCTTATTTGACTTCACAGTTTCTGCAAAAAAAAAATTTGTTTAATTATGCACCAAAGAAATATAACAAATTGAAAGTAATTCTGTAATGCAAACTTGAAACTGAAAAAGTAAACTTTTTTAAACCACTTACCAAAAGCAGCATATGCAATCAACATTTTTTCTATTCCAATTTTTTGTCCTCTCCCTGCATAGTTTAATTTTACATCTAGGCCATTTTAAAAAACTATTTTTAGCAAATAAAATATACAATCTCTTTTGTCTTTAACTCCGATTCGTGCCAAATAATTGACCTGCAAAAATACACAACCTGGCAATAATTAAAGTAACTTTTATTTAGACTTAAATTAATATAAAATGTAATTTACAAAAAATCTTCAAAGAGTATTTTATTTAAAGTATATAAATTGTACTAAGATATCATACAAAATGCACAAAAAAATTATAAAAAAATATTTACTTACGTATTTTCTTTTCTTCCAGAGTACTTGAATTCTTCACTGCTTTTAATAGCAATGACACTCTTTCAGGCAATACAATAATTGGTATACCTTTGTTACTCAAATTTTTATAACTGAATTTGATGTGTTTTGTAGTTTACCAAGTTGTACTTCAATGACGACTAAGAATGAACACTAAGAAAAACATAATTTTTAGAAAAAATAAATGGGTAGCACCAAAAAATACATAATTGCTTAATTGAGCGTTGGATTTTGAAAATGTGACAAGTCACAAAATTAAAATTTTACAATGGAGTGGAAAATAGTTCTCTTGTAAAAAATTTTATTTTAATTTTATTTAAAAGTTGTTTCTTTTCTCTAAAAAAAATCTTTACTATGCCAAAATAATTTTTATTTTATCTAAAAAAATCTTTATTTTATCTAAAAAAGTCTTTATTTTATCTTAATATTTTTTTATTTTAAGTGAGCTTACTTAAAAAAAATATTTTTTCGAAAATATTGTTTTCAAATAACCTCCCTTTTAAAAAAAGTGTGACTCATCAGGTTTTCAAAAAACAGCGTTCGGTTTTAAAACGAGTAACTTCTTTACTAGAATTACTGATATTTCCATGGCTATCTAAAGAAAAAAATAATTTCATGACTTTTCCAGTTTCACCACGACTTTAGCCAATATTATCAAATTTTACAGATTTTCAAGGTACAGTACGGAGCTTGTCCAATGTTTGTAAATATTTTTTTTTTACATATTTTAGTTCTGAATTTTAATAACACTATTTTAAAAAAAAATATCATCTTTAAAAATATTGTATTACCTTCGTCTATTAGATAAATTTAAACAAACGTTTATATAATGAATAATAATGAATCACCAGCAACTTTTAAAACTTTAAACTGATATGAATACTAATATAAATACAAATACTGTTGTTTTTTTCAACATTTGATTTCAAATGGTTTTCAAAGTTGGTGACACCAACTTTGAAATCCAACAAAAAATTTTTGTTACGTTCATAAACTTAAATGTTCTCAAAACAACTAAAAAACCTGGCCAGTTTTTTGCAACTAAATATATTTTTTGTGGTCAGTATTCGAGAGCGATCGCTCCCGCTTCCTGACCAAGCCTGTGGTGTAAGCTTTGATATTTTGATTATTAAATACTAAAGTGTTAATTAACACTCTGACTTTTTGACCGTAATATATAAAAAAGTTTTTAAAATTGTAAAAGTTAAAGCTACGAATAAAGATTTTCAAACATTAGACACTTATCATTTAATAAATTTGTTCATTCAACTTCTCAGAGCAAACATTAAACTTCTGTAAAGATTTTGGAGTTACAAGTAAAAGTTTAATAATATTTTTTGTTTTATTATAAGAAAATGAGGATAAATAATCTACACCAAGATATCCACAATTTTTGTCTCTTTAATTTTTATTTTGAGTGGTCATTTTCGCTTTCTTCCTTTTTTGTCTCCAGAGCAGAAATTTAGCCTTATGCTAACTTCAATCTTGTATTGCTTTAAAAATCTATAAATCAAATCATAAATAACTAAGTTATAACTTAAGTTAATGTAGAAGCTTAAAGTTGTTAACTGTTGAACGCAAACTAAATATGAAAAATATCCAGAGATATTAAATTAAAAAATAATTAAACGAAGAATAATGTCCCTCTGCCTCGGAAAGATGGAATATTAGAAAGCTCTACATAAGTAGAATATAAGTTCTAGTAACATCACTTTTTGTGCACTGTTTTAATATGTTAGTAGACAGGGTTTCATATTCAAACACAGAAAAAATCAAACAAAAGAGACATATTTAAAATGTAAAATATCAGCTTCTAACAACTTCAATGCCACATATATATTATTGATACCTTTAATAATATATCTTATAATAGCTATATAATCTAAACTATTATAAATAATGAAAAAAAAAAAAAAATACTGTATGACCTTTTAAATGTTTGATTTATTTAATAAAGAAGACATTTAAAAAGTCTTCTTTATTAAATAAATCGAACATTTGAAATGTTTCATTTATTTATAAATAGTAAAAATAAATTTTATAAAATTATAATAAAATTTAATAAATTAAATTTAATAAAGATTATTAAATAAAACAAACATTTGAAATGCCAATACTGCAATAAAAATAAAAAAATAACTTTAAGATCTTACACAAAAATAATTTGATTATTGCTTTTATTATTACCTTAATAATTTAGATTGTAGTAAGAAATGTTTTAAGCATATTACTTAAATGTTAACAAATATTTCATTTAAAAAAACAAAACATTAAGTCACGAGAATCTCTTGAAGTTTACTTCTTATTTGAAGATTAATAATCTTATTAGAAGATAAAATTTACTTCTTATTAGAAGATTAATAAATATAGCTTCTTTTTTTTATTTTTATAACTTAAATAAATGGAAAGATATATAATAGTATCAAAACCTTTTTTTATTCTGTCAAACGATACCATTTTTAAAAAATGTTTCGAAACAATTTAAAAGTATATACTAGTCCGAAACTACATTGGCCGAATATTGGCTACGGTATAAATGTAAAAACAGATTTTTATGGCAAAATATTAAGCCTAAACTACATTGGCCAAACATTGGCCCAACTTAGTACGATTATTGAAAAAAACCGATTTGTAGAATTGCAATATTACGCCGAAAAAAAAACATTGACTAAATGTTGGCCCAATTTAGTACGATATTTGCAAAAAACAGATATGCAGAATTTAAAAAAATACGCCGAAAAAAACATTGGTTAAATGTTGGCCCAACGGAATAAACTTGCCAATGTTAAAACTTACATTGGGCCAATGTAAGCTTGCTGTCTGGGATGTATGTATACGTCATGCTTATTTGACTTCACGACTTTGCAAAAAAATTAATTGTTTGTTTATTTATGCACCAAAGAAACATATCATATTGAAATTAATTGTGTATTGCAAAATTACAACTTAAAAAATAAATTTCTAAACCACTTACATATAGCAACATATATAATCAACATTTTTCCAATTTCAATTTTTTGTAATTAACATATGCAATCTATTTTGTCTTTAACTCTAATTTGTCCCAAATAACTAACTTGCAAAAGTTTACAACCTGGCAATAATAAAAGTTAGTCTTTGTTTTATATAAGGTTTAGACTTTGGGTTAGATTTAATTTAATAAAAAATTTAATACAAAATAAGGCTAGACTTAAAATAATATAAAATCTCATGAAGAAAAAACCTTCAAAGAGCATTTTGTTTAAAGTATATAATATGTACAAAGATGTTATACAAAAGGCATAAACGGACCTTAAAATATTATACCATTTGCTTAAGTATTTTTTTGTCTTCTTTTTTCTAGAGTACTTGAATTATCGAATGCTTTTAATGGCAATGACACTCTTTTAGGCAAATCATTAAGTAGCATATCTTTGTTACTCAAACTTTCACATATTTAAATTTGATATGTTTTGTAGTTTACCAAGTTGCACTTCAATGCTTGCTCATTGTGCTAATACCCAGAAAATATTTTCTATCGGGATCCATATAGTTTTGCCCAAGTGGACCCTATGTAGGCTTTATATTAAGCCCAAAATTTATCCCTTGAATACAAAGTTTTATATTCAAAGGCTAGCCCAAATGGGGCTTTTTTCGACTCATATATGTAGCTAAAAAAGGTAATATTTTCTATTCATAGGCTAGACCATGAAATTCATTTAGGAACCATATATGTAGTTACAAAAGCGTTAAATTCTATTTTATTTTTTAAATTTAAATGTCATCTGAGGAGTATAAAACACAGCTGGAGGAGTATAAAACACATTGCCGAACTTACGTTATGCAAATCCCTTTACATGTCTCAAAGGTTATTACGTCTCAAAGCTTGTTTCAAATTTTAAACTATATTTTAAACTCTTTTTCAATAAAATGTCTTTTTATTTAAAGTCAAATCATTTTAAAGACTCCGTAATAGTGCTAATAATGTCATGTATAAGTAGTAGTAAAAGAGTTTTAAATTGTATTTAAATTTTTCTGTTTTATGTATAATAAGATTTTGAAATTGTATACACTATTTGAGTTTTATAACCCACAAGCTAACATTTAACAAACCCACAAGCTAACCCACAAACAAACCCACAAGCTAAAATTTAAATAAAATGACATGACTTGAAGAGGTGTATTTAATAAAATTATTTAAAAAAAGGTTCAAATTAAAACATACAATGATTGACTGTTTATACACATAATTGATATATACAAATAATTAAAATCAATTATGTGTATATCAACGTATTGCACCTTCTAACATCGTGTGCAATCGTGTGCGCTTTCTTTAGGCTTTCTTTTTACTCGACTAAATTTTTCTTTCACTCTAACATATCTTCGTTCTTCCCAATATTATTTACTCTTGGTCTGTAGAGCGAGTTATGACGCTCCTTGGGGAGTCATACTTGTTTTTGCGAGTCTTAGAAATGTGGACGCTATATGGCAACTAGCCGGAGGAAGATAAACCATAAAACTAAAAAAGCTTTGAATTTAATTGTTTATATAAGACTGTTACTTTTACTATTTTATTATTTAAATACTGTGGTATAGTTATAAATGTTTATTAATGTTTACCTTACTCTTTCTATGTTTGAATTCCTGTTTTACTTCTATTAAACCAGACTCACGTGACATATATATGACTTCATCTTAAATTAAATGTGTCTCAATAAAAAACAAATAAATAATTATTCAAAAAATTTAAAAAAATTAAATTCATAAAAAAGTTAGACCCAAGTGGGTCCTAAATATGCAGCCCATATGGGCCGTCCACTTGGGCCCGGATATGACTTGCTGGCTGAATAAAACCTGCATATCTTTAGAGAATACAACTTTATCTTAAAATAATAAAATTAACAATATTCTTATAAAACTATACAACAACTTACATATAACATTTAGAGTTAATAAAAGTTTTTAAAAGTAAATGTAACATTTAATAATAAAGCAAATAAAACTAAAGACAAAGGGGCAAGTATTTAATGGTTAAAAATATAAACTTGCTAAATGAATTTTGAAATTTGCAGGTGTGCATTCAATTTCTGGCACTGACACAAAACAATTCTCGTTAATGTGTAAGATTCAGATTGCACTGTAAAACAAAAAATATCATATTAAAACAATGTTTCTATTTATATAAAATTTAATGACTTTTTGAAAAATCAGATGAACTTTCCTGACCATTTTTAACAATGGTTTTTACAAAATGTTTAAAATTACTATCTACTGTAATGGAAATGCTAAAATTGTGCATGCTTTGAACGACAAAACTTATAAAACTTAGCTATTAGGTATGTTGGATACTTGTATTGATCTTATTATACATAATAGTATGGATCATTTTATTAAGGATGACTAAAAATGAATATTAAGAAAAAAAAAAGATGTAGAAAAAATAAATGGGTTACACAAATAAAGATAGTAGCTTAATTGTAAATGAGTAATTTCTCAATCAGGATTCCCTGACTTTTTTATGACTATCTAAAGTTAAAAAAATTACCTAACTTTTCCAAGCTTTTCATGACTTTAGCCAAAATGAACTAACTTTCCAGGTTTTCCAGGTACAGTATGAACCATGTCCAATGCTTGTAAACAAGGTTGGACTACCCCACCAGGACATCAGAAATATCCTGGTAGGCCGGGCATTTTTATTGTTTGTTTCCGCCAGCTTCCGCCTGTTACTGTACTTACTAAAAAAAGTATTTTTCCCACTTGAAATTCCATCAAATCATATTAATAATAAACATAAGACATAATAACAGTTTAATTTTATGACGTTTCACGAGTACCATAAAACTGGTAAATAAAGATATAAAAAAAAAACTACTAAAGCCCCAACCAAATTTATTTCTAAAAATACGTCTAGTTATGGAAATTTTTTTTCATTACGGATATGTTTTCAACTTTCGTGATGCTATTTGTGTAATTTTAAATTTAAGCTTATCCTTATCCGATTTCCTGTTATGTAATATGTCATTATAATTGTTATTACAAACAGTTTAGTTCATTAAGAAATACATTTAGTTACAACTTTGAACATATATATTCTGTAAGTTAATTAAATCATCAGAATTAAGTTTAACAAACGCAAAATAAAAGAAGCACTCTAATAAAAAAAAATTGAGGTGCAGAAAAACAAAGTGAGCGTAACAAAACAATATTGAATAATGAAGCAAAAAAATGTCCAAAATTTGTAGAGATGTTTAAAATAATAGGTTTACCTATTCGATATGTCGCGGTAATTAATTTTTTTAAATACTCTTGGTTGTTGTAACTTATAGGCTGTGGCTTTCTTTTATATTTTTATTTTATTACTATTGACCGGTTATAAAGATTGAGATCCGGAGATTAAGGCAGCTAATCCATCACCGATAGATGACGGTCCATTTTCCATTGATTTGATGTGCGGTTTCTTTGCAGGGCGTCGAGAGAACAATCCGGGTTCACCCCACGTCATCTGATTGTTTGGTCAGATACATGCTTTTGTTTCTCGACTGATTATATCCAGGGATCATCTTGACGGATCTGACGATCATAGAACCCTCTCTAGAAGTGGTGGAATGCGGTCTTCCACCTATGTTATTGGCTGCCAAATTCCCCGTAGAACGATATTTGAAACAAATACCGTTATAAAGTCTTGAAAAGTTCCATTTTTTCACGCGATTTTTTTCACAAACACTTTTTTGTGACATTCCACTTACGTAACTTCCAATAATTTTAATTCTTAGTTTCAATCCAAGACTGTCGTTAGCCATTTTTGCACTTGAAGTTATTAAAATAGTTTAAAAAACAATCACGCTTCTCAAGGCTTACTGTGTTACATTTACCCTGTGATGATACAATAATCCTCAGTGGAACACAACGTCTTAGTTGGATGAGGACTGTATTGAAGTAATAAAACACTTGTTGTATTTCACTTCTTGTATTGACGTTCTTCGATAAAACAATTTTATAAAACTCACTTCGATAAACTGTCTTGATAATACTGACGGATTGACTTATATACTTACTGAATTATATGACAGTTTACATGTCTTTTATATAGTAAAATGAACCTGTGTGAACCTGTTTTGGAAGATTCTCGATGCTTCTTTTCGATGCTTCTGGAAGCTTCTGGATGCGTCTGGATGGGTCTTGATGCTTCTGAATGTTTCTAGATACTTTTGGATGCTTCTGAATGCTTCCAGATGCTTCTTTTGGAAACTTCTGGAAGCTTCTGCATGCTTCTGGAAACTTCTAGAATTTTCTGGATACTTGCTTTAATTATTAAAAAACTTCCGTGACGTTGACACGGACCAGACTTAAGAAAATGAAACAAACTAAAAAAGTTGCACTTGTTTTGTCTGCTGCAAAATGGCACTTGTCAACGAAATTCATCTGGTGCGATGTCACCTGTCAGCTGATTGCTCATTTCATGACATGATATAACTCCAGACTGCTAAACTGTTTACTGTGGTAGCATAGTTTGTTTCGTTTTCAAGACATGTAAAATTAGGAAAACTTTTTAGCATTGTTCAATGTTGGTTGCAAATGTTTTGTCTAGTACTGTATTTTATTTAATTAAGTTCAGAAACACTTTAAATTTGAAGTAGATGGTACTTTAAATGTGACAAAAGGATATTTTAGTTAAAAAAAATTGTTAGGTTTTTTACAATTTATTTTTAATTTATTTTTTATTTAAAAATCAAAAATGAATGTGTTGAAATGCGCTAGACCCTTAAAGACAGTGGTCCTGTCTTTGAAAAAGAAAAATTTAACCCAAGTAGGCCGTGAAAAAAGTTTTTCTACCTTGAATTATTTAAATACGGAATTGTTCATTGTTTAACAATTTGGATGCTTAGATGTTAATGAATTTAAATATAGACATTTTACAAAAATTAACACACGACAAAATTATTGATATTGTAAACATAGTTCTTTACTAAAAAAAAAATTAATAATTTAGAATA
>NC_061159.1:34283861-34288861 GCF_022113875.1 Hydra vulgaris | reverse complement strand
CTATTTCTGACCTTAAGACTGAAATTTTCAAAGTCTTGATGGTACTTAAGTTTGCTAGCATTAGCAAAATATATAAAAAGAAACCATTTTCTGTTAAGAAATAAAAACACAAAGCAGAGAAAACAGTTTTGTGAGATTTATAAACCCACAAGCTAAAAATTAAATAAAACGGCATGTCTTGAAGAGATATATTTTATAATATATCTCTTAAAGACATGTTAAGAGATATAAAATTAATTAAAAAAAGGTTTCAATTAAAACATACAATGATTGACTGTTTATACACATAATTGATATATACAAATAATTAAAATCAATTATGTGTATATCAACGTATTGCACCTTCTAACATCGTGTGCAATCGTGTGCGCTTTCTTTAGGCTTTCTTTTTACTCGACTAAATTTTTCTTTCACTCTAACATATCTTCGTTCTTCCCAATATTATTTACTCTTGGTCTGTAGAGCGAGTTATGACGCTCCTTGGGGAGTCATACTTGTTTTTGCGAGTCTTAGAAATGTGGACGCTATATGGCAACTAGCCGGAGGAAGATAAACCATAAAACTAAAAAAGCTTTGAATTTAATTGTTTATATAAGACTGTTACTTTTACTATTTTATTATTTAAGTACTGTGGTATAGTTATAAATGTTTATTAATGTTTACCTTACTCTTTCTATGTTTGAATTCCTGTTTTACTTCTATTAAACCAGACTCACGTGACATATATATGACTTCATCTTAAAATAAATGTGTCTCAATAAAAAACAAATAAATAATTATTCAAAAAATTTAAAAAAATTAAATTCATAAAAAAGTTAGACCCAAGTGGGTCCCAAATATGCAGCCCATATGGGCCGTCCACTTGGGCCCGGATATGACTTGCTGGCTGAATAAAACCTGCATATCTTTAGAGAATACAACTTTATCTTAAAATAATAAAATTAACAATATTCTTATAAAACTATACAACAACTTACATATAACATTTAGAGTTAATAAAAGTTTTTAAAAGTAAATGTAACATTTAATAATAAAGCAAATAAAACTAAAGACAAAGGGGCAAGTATTTAATGGTTAAAAATATAAACTTGCTAAATGAATTTTGAAATTTGCAGGTGTGCATTCAATTTCTGGCACTGACACAAAACAATTCTCGTTAATGTGTAAGATTCAGATTGCACTGTAAAACAAAAAATATCATATTAAAACAATGTTTCTATTTATATAAAATTTAATGACTTTTTGAAAAATCAGATGAACTTTCCTGACCATTTTTAACAATGGTTTTTACAAAATGTTTAAAATTACTATCTACTGTAATGGAAATGCTAAAATTGTGCATGCTTTGAACGACAAAACTTATAAAACTTAGCTATTAGGTATGTTGGATACTTGTATTGATCTTATTATACATAATAGTATGGATCATTTTATTAAGGATGACTAAAAATGAATATTAAGAAAAAAAAAAGATGTAGAAAAAATAAATGGGTTACACAAATAAAGATAGTAGCTTAATTGTAAATGAGTAATTTCTCAATCAGGATTCTAAAGTTAAAAAAATTATTTTTCAAGCTTTCCATGACTTTAGCTAAAATGAACTAACTTTCCAGGTTTTCCAGGTACAGTATGAACCATGTCCAATGCTTGTAAACAGGGTTGGACTAGCCCACCTGGACACCGGAAATATCCTGGTAGGCCGGGCATTTTGATTGTCTGTTTCCGCCAGCTTCCGCTTGTTACTGTACTTACTAAAAAAAATATTTTTTCCACTTGAATTTCCATCAAATCATATTAATAATAAACATAAGACATAATAACAGTATAATTTTATGACGTTTCACGAGTACCATAAAACTGGTAAATAAAGATATAACTTTTATTAGAAATTTTTTTACTCTTGATGAAATAGACTACAAAAAAGTTGAACAAGTTACTGAAAAAGCTCGCGAAATAATGTTTATAAAATCAAAAGAAAGATTACTTAGAAAGTTTGAAATCCTAAAAAACGAATTTAAAAATAATCATAATAATAAAGTCTGTAAATTAACAACGCATACAAAGAAGGCTGTTTTAAACCTATGCAATGTCGATATTCTAAAAAACCAAAACAATCTTCTTAATCTTGGTCCACATTTTGTACCTTCGTTGAAATGTATACCTTATATGGATATTATAGCAACAACTGAGACCTCGGCTTTAAAACTAGAATATATCAACAAGATTGAAAATGCGCAGGGTTTGAGAAATGTATTAAAAAAACATAAAATGGGTAAAAAATTAAATCAAAATTTATTTAGAGAACAAAGGAAAGCTCTTATTGAAATTAAGGAAGACAAACTTATCGATATATATCCATTTGATAAAGGTAATGGTTTTGTATAAATAGAACACAATAAAGCTTTAGAAAAAATTTGCAAACAAATTGGCCAAACAAGAGTTTTAAGTGAAGATCCCACTTCTAAGTATGGTATTAAAATTAAAACCTCTCACAACTTAATAAATACAGCGATTTTCAAAAACAGAGTATGGCTATATATATCCAAGTGACCCTGTCCCACCTCGTATGTATGGTCTAATTAAAGCTCATAAACCTGAAAAATTTTATCCTATGAGAATAGTTATATCAACTATCAGCACTCCTAATAATGGAATATCTTATTATTTAGTCGAGAAAATACAACCTGTTTTAAAAAAAAATAGGTCTGAAAAATTCGTTTGATTTTATTAGTAAAGCAAGTTCCTGGCAGATTAAAAAAAACGAAGTTCAGGTTTCATTTGATGTAATAAATCTGTATCCATCAATTCCACTAGAAGAAGCCACTTTAATTCTTATAGACCAATTAAATAAAGATGATTCCTACAAACATTCCACCAAGCTTACTATATCCGAAACAAGACAACTTATAGAACTTTGTTTACACCGTTGTTATTTCTTGTGGAACAATGAGATCCATGAATTGGAGAATTCCGGTCCTATAAGCCTTTCATTCAGCAGATTCTTTTTTTACAACATTATGAAGAAAACGCTTTTAAAATTGCAATGGCATTAAATCCTCCTCTTGACCTAAAATCCTATCTTCGATATGTTGACGATAGTCATGCTAGATTTTCTAACGCTCAAGAAGCAGAACAATTCCTAATTATCTTGAACAAACAACACCCTGCAATACAATATACAATTGAAATTGAAAGTGAAAATAGAACTCTAATTTTCCTCGATTTAACCATAGTAAATAACACCAAAGGTAAATACGAGTTTAAAGTTTACAGAAAGGACGCCATTACTAATATTCAAATTAAACCTCACTCAAATCATGACCCCAAAATTCTAAACGCAATATTTAAAGGTTACGTTCACAGAGCTTACTCTAGATGCAGTGATTTATATTTAAAAGATGAAATTAATTTCCTAATTCACGTATTTAAAGAGAATGGATACAACATATGTGAACTTCACGCATTGCAAACTTAATCGGAAATAAACGGTCCATAAAAAAGCAACAAAATTCAACCAGGTCCACTTAATCTCCCTACTGTATCATTACCGTGGATACTATCACTTTCCCCAAAGTTAAGGAAAATATTTCGGAAAGTTAGCTATAAAGTAGTCTTCAAATCAAATCCTAATTTAAGAACACTTTTAACATTAAAAAATAAAACTAAATTGCCACAAAATAGTCAACCCGGAACTTATCTAATTGAATGTGAATGCTCAAAGAGATACGTAGGCGAAACCAAACTTCAAATTAGGACTCGAATTCAACAACATCAAAAAAGTTTAAACGAGTGGAAACATTATTAGTCGGCAATAGCCACCCATAATAAGTTTTGCTCACAATAAATAAAGTGGGAGGATGTTAAAACAATTAAAGTGGAAACAAAAAAATTTGATCGAAAAGTGCGCGAAGCTCTTGAAATACAGAGGTATCAATGTTCTCCATTAAATGGTGGCATTAATCTAGATATCGGGCAATTTGTTAAAACTAAATTTTGGAATCCGTTTTTTACTTTTTTACGAAAGCAAGAAAGAAGCCATTCAATTGATGACGTCAGTAAGTTTTAAACTGTTTTTAAAGTTAAAAAATTTTGTATCAATTTTTACGAGCTGATGATGCTGGTAACCATAATCCAGCAAAAAGTTCTAATAATAAATTATCATTTGTATTAAGAGAATTCGTATTATTTGATGTTTTCTTATTAATATATATATATATATATATATATATATATATATATATATATATATATATATATATATATATATATATATATATATATATATATATATATATATATATATATATATATATATTAATATATATATATATATATATATACATATATATATATATATATATATATATATATATATATATATATATATATATATATATATATATATATATATATATATATATATATATATATATATATATATATATATATATATATATATTAATATATATATATATATACATATATATATATATATATATATATATATATATATATATATATATATACATATACATATATATATATATATATATATATATATATATTTTTTTTATAGTCAAGATAGTTGTATATATATATATATATATATATATATATATATATATATATATATATATATATATATATATATATATATATATATATATATATATATATATATATATATATATATATATATACAACTATCTGGTTTTGATTTATACTCAATTGATTTAAACGATTTTGATTGAAACAATAGGAATTTATTTGTTAGGCATTTTTGTTATCAAAATGTTTGTTGTACAAAATTTCAATATATTTATATCTATAACTTAGTCTGCAAGAACGCTAAAAAGATCTTGCAGTTAAAATAATTTCAACTAGACATCACAGTATATGGAGCACTACCTATGTTTATAAAAATGAACAATAAGTGTTGTAATTGCTAAAAATAATTGAAAACAAACTATTTTTAAAATAATTTTGATGTAGAAAATATA
>NC_061159.1:34271361-34278861 GCF_022113875.1 Hydra vulgaris | reverse complement strand
ATATATATATATATATATATATATATATATATATGTATATATATGTATATATATATATATATATATATATATATATATATATATATTTATACATATGTATATATATATATATATATATACATATATATATATTTATATATATATATATATATATATATATATATTTGGTTTAAAGTTACTTATATTATATACATATATACATATATATATATATATATATATATATATATATATATATATATATATATATATATATATATATATATATATATATATATATATATATATATATATATATATATATATATATATATATATATATATATATATATATATATATATTTATATATACTAGCTGGTAGGACTCGTACAATACGGGTCGTGCCAAGTCTAATCCACGCCCGACAATTTTTTAATTTGTTCCTTAGTCTTTGTGTCTTATTTAGTAAACGGGATTTATTTAGTAAACGGGAAAAAATAAATCAGTTTAAAGTTTTCGTAGATGGTAAAATACGAACTTTAATTGCAATTACAATTAAATTTCGCATTTTACCACCTACGAGATGGTAAAATGCGAACTCTTAAGAAAATGAAATCGAACTTTAATTGCTCGTTAAGGTATTGTTACTTTAAAAGAAAAGTCTAATTTAAATAAAATGTATCGAGTAACAATTAAAAATCGATGAAGATGTTTTCAATATTATGACTGTTGTGGTCATTAAAATGTTTTGGTTCGCTAAAAAGTATACAGTTTGCATTTTACTGACTACCTACAGTTCTTGATTTATAATTTACTGTTCTTTAGAGCAAATTAATATTTTTACTTATTTCATTATTACTTATTTACTTTATTATTTTCTACATAATAAAAGTATCTTTAGCATTTAACACAGTTGCGTGAAACTTAGGCTAAGATAATATTTAATTTCTCTCATAAGGATTTATTTAAAATGCAAATTTGGACATTAAAAATGGACCCAAGAGACCTAGTTATTTCAAATAAGTTAGCTTTATCTTTTTGATATATTGTATAAAAGCTTTCCCAGTTGGCAAGAACGTAAAAAAGACGTTTAAAACGTCTTTTACACGTATTTTTTATGTCCGATGCCCACTGGGTTTCTGTAAAAAAACTTTTAAATTATTTATATAATTATAAAAAAATTATATAATTGTTGAAATTTATTAACAATTATACTGTTTTAATTGCGGAATTAGTTGTAGTGACCCGTATGATATGGGTCCTATTTCCAAACTTGTTCTTAGTTTTATCTCTATACCTAATGTAAACAGCAATAAATAAGTCGATTTGAAGTTATTGGTTAACAATTGACTGAATATACTTTAGAAAGAGTACTTATTTACTTAATGTACTCCATTTTATACATAAAAGGATCTTTAACATAATAGAGACAGTTGCGTAAAAATTCTTTAGGTGTTTTAGAAAACTTAAACTATAATCAAGATTTTACCCTCTTACCAAGATTTATTTAAAAAACAAATATGGATATTAGAAAACGGGCCTAATAGACTTGTTATTCTAAATAAATTAGCTTTTTCTGATTAATACTTTTTATTAAAATGTTACTGAAAAAAAAAAAAAACTGTTAACAAATTCAGTCAATTAAGCTGTTTTTACATCCGAAGTTATTAAACATGTTGTTTGTGCTAATCGATACTTAATGCAAATTGAGACTTCGAGTACAAAATATAATTTTAAGTATAAATGATTTTTATTCATAAAAAGTAAGCTTTAATAATAAAAAGTAACAAAAATAAAAAAAAACAATGCATAACTGATCAATATATCCATTTAAAACAATAAACTTAAAAATAAAAAAATATAGATATTTATTTAAGAAACAAAAAATATTTTTTTTGAGATAAAAATATAAACTTTAAAAAAAATTACAAAAAAAAATATTATACTTAACAAAAAGTAACAAAAATACTTAAAAAACAATTTAAATTGAAACGTTGTTTCATTATTATTAGGCTTTGAGTAAGCCATAATCAAGTCAGCCATAAGAAAAGAAACTCGACCTAAAAATAGAACAAAATTATTTTAAACATAATACACATTAATTACAAACTAATGTGTCATGCAATCAATTAATTTTTTTGAAAATTCAAAAATGCGAATAAGTGGATAAGAAACTTACTTTTTTTTTTTTTATAACCCTGACAGACTAAGTCTATTAGCATAAAACATCACAACAATTAATTAAATAACAGAACATGTTAAAGTAAACTCTAGATAACCCACATCTTTAAAGGACAAAGAAATTAGTTTAGTTTAAAGAAAAATAGAGTTATTTGGAATATAATATATAAAAAAAAAGCTTAAGTGGAATTTTAAAATTAATTTATTTTGTTGAGGGTTGAGTTATCCTGAGTTTATTGAACATATTTAAACTACTAAACACACTTATAAAAACATACATAAACATTTAAAAAACATAAATTGTTTACTTTATATAACACATACATGTTATTATTAGTATTAGTGGGTGTCAAAATGGCACATTTTGCATAATTATCTTCTTCTGCAACTCCAAAAATCTTGTCTACTATAGATTCATTTGCTGTAAGCAAGCACTGCTCAGGAATTTCAATGCACCCGCGAAAGGAACAATCTGCTTTTAACAGTAATGTTCCACTACCAAGTTTTAAAAGAAAATTCATTGTGAGAAGTTCTCTTGTTCGGCCCGAACCCTCATATTTTCTGTTAATGAAAATTGCTAAACATATTGCCAATGTTGAGAATATTTTATACAGGCTTTAACAATATCTGCTGGTTACCCTTTCTCTACAACGAAAGTATTTGCAGGCTTCAACATTTATGCGCGCTTGATATTTTTTAGAAAGCCATGGTCTATAAGGTCCAACCCAACAGTTATCAACTTGATTGCCTTTTATATTGAAAATTCTTCCGTTATCGATACATCTATAGCGTGGATAACCATTAAAAATTGAAACAGTGTGGGGATTAAATTCTTTAAGAAATTTTTTAGTGCATTTGCCAACTTTCATGCAGGAAGAACTAGGATTTAAAATTTCACATCTTCCATGTATCATGCATGATATTATAATTTCATAAAGTTCAGGATCAACAGCTCGGTCTGGGATTTCTGCTGATATCAAACTGTCAATATTTTTTGCTGTTTCAGGCTTATCTGCATTTACAAAGTGAAATAAATTATGCACATGTGGCAAACCACGCTTTTGAACCTCAATAACCTGCACATGACAACTTTGCCTAAGACTCCATGCTTGAAAAAATCTTCTAAGAAAAATTTAAGTTTCATTTTAAATACCCGACAAACTAGATCAGGTCTGTCATTAGCAGTTTGCCCAGGGTTTAAATTTTTTACTATTTCTCTCCATTTTGGATTGCAGGTAAAAGTCATGAATAGATCTGGTTTACCATATTTCTTTATGACTGCCACCGCATCTTCAAAGTTTTCCTTTAGTGCTCTTGGACTACCAACATATGAAAAAGGCAATATAACAACGCGAACTGGTCTTACATTAGGATAATTAGCATGATTAATTACATTTCCATGCAATGCATCATACTGTTCACTTCTAAGTTTGTTTTGGTTATTTCTAATAAAAGCAAGGTGCTGTGCCTCAATTTTGACATATGCATCAACAACGTATTGCTGAAAAAGTTAGAATATAGGACATAGAATATAGGACTAAAAGTTTTTCTAACAGCAAGCTTATAATTATAATAGACAAAGTAACATGGTTTCTAACATGGGTTGCGCGGTTAGGGTTGTGCTCCAGTTGATTGTGCCATCCAGCATCACCTCTCAGGAAAAATATTGGATATACCATAGGATCTAAATTTGCATACATAGACAAAAATGTTTTTAAAGGCTGACCTCAAGGGTATAAAACAACTTTCCTGAATGCAGGTAGAGTACCATCATCTCCCACAAACACAATAGCAACCTTCAAGCAAAGACATTCTTACAACAGAAGTTGATCTACCTTCTAAAGCTGCTCGGCAGATATCTTCATCCTCTACTTCTGCCATATTTTTATATGCAAGAGCAAATGGGTTTTCTTGATTAACTAATGTTTGCAAAAGTTGCATTAACTCACGTATACAACAATCATTACTAGATTACTCCATTCTGAATGACAATGCTGAATTAGGATCATAGATATATAACTGACGATATTTGGAAAAATTATGCTGGCCTCAATTTTCCGACACAATGCCAAAATTTGCCCACAAACCCTAAAACAGAAAGGGTCATTATTTTAGGGATGAGCTAATTTGACAGTGAAGGAAGCAAAAGATAAAGGGGAATTATAACTCCTTCTGTGTTTAAAAAAAATTTGATTTACAGCATGATCAACATGGTTTCCTGTCATTAAATCAGTCAACAATGGTGGATATAGAGAAAAAGGAGCTACACAACTCTCCCTGAATGGCAGCACAAAAAATGAGTTTCATTTAAAAATTTCATAGCACTACAATACTGACAATTATGGTTGAATTCTCCGAGGTAATTACTCTCTGTATCAATATTATTTCTTGCTATGCGATGCATATTATACCTAATTAGTTTTTGCTTAGCCTGATTCATTTCATTTTCATTACAATTTATTTCAGCTCTCCTGGACTCACCTCTTTCATTTCGACGGCAGTTCATCTCAGCTCGCCTAGCCTTTTTTCACGGCAGTTCATCTCACCTCGCCTAGTCTTTTTTCATTTTGACGAAGTCTAATAATCTCATTTCTTAAATTATCAGACATAATCATGCAACAAAGGTGTGTAAAATCTATGCCTAATTTAATAAAAAATTGAGTTTTCTTTTTTAAACTAATCTAAAATAAAGTGTAAGTAAATAATATATAGCATAACATAATCTTTTATATTCTACCATATAGGTAAAATGTGTTAATAACATACTTTTATTAAAAACTTAAACTAAAGTTATAAATAAATTGATATAATCTTTTAAACTGAGTATTGTTACATATTTAAGTTAGTTGTTATTAATTATTGAAAAAATATTATTAGTATTTAATCAAAAAAACAAGTAAAGTAATTTAAAAAACAAACTTTTTACATTTAAGAACTCATAAATAAAGCAAAATAAAAATATTAAAGCCTATCTGCTCAGCAAGTACTATTAAGATAAAATGTAATCTATAAGTAATAAAACTAAAAGGATAAAATGTAGTCATCTCTTTATAAAAACCCTTTTATTACTTTAAAAATCATTTAATGCAAGATTTGCAATAAATAAAAAAACACTAATAAAAAAAAAACCTTTATAAACAATCATATATTTGCCTTAAGTAAAAAAACTTGAAAATAGTAAAAGTTGTTTAACTTTTAATTGTTTTCAGATATCTAATATTCTAACGAAAAAAAGTCAATAATATATATTCTGTACATATAATATATGTATAGATACTTCAATTTTAGTTATTTTATTGTATATATGTCATTTATATATATATATATATATATATATATATATATATATATATATATATATATATATATATATATATATATATATATATATATATATATACATATGTATATATGTAGATATATATATATATATATATATATATATATATATATATATATATATATATATATATATATATATATATATATATATATATATATATATACATATGTATATATGTAGATATATATATATATATATATATATATATATATATATATATATATAAATATATATATATATATACATATAAATATATATATATATAAATATATATATATATATATATATATATATATATATATATATATATATATATATATATATTTATATATATATATATATATATATATTTATATATATATATATATATATATATATATATATATATATATATATATATATATATATATATATATATATATATATATATATATATATATATATATATATATATATATATATATGTCACTTAAAGCTTTGGTAATAATATCCATTACTTCAAGAAGATTTGTGACACACGATCTAGATTTGACAAAACCGTGTTGATGGCAAGATAATAGATTATGTTTAACTAGGTGTTTAGTCATCACACCACGCATTATTTTCTCCATTACTTTTCCAATTGCTGAGGTGAGGGAAATAGGCCTGTAATTTCCAGGATCAGTACGCTGACCCTTTTTAAATATTGGCGTTATATTAGCCAGTTTCCAACCAGACGGTACTTGTCCAGAATCAAACGATTTGATAAACAGGAGAGAGAGAGGCACACTGAATTCTTTAGAGCACATTTTTAGCACTCTAGGATGGATTCCATCATTACCAGTGCCTTTTGAAGATTCAAGAGCAGATAAAAGTTTTTCAATATTGCAACAATTGAACAAGGAGCTAGAAACTGGTGAGCAAACTATTTCGGTTCTTCGAGGAAAATCAGGAGCTTTGGAGTGAGTTTCAGGTAATGAAAAAGCTTTAAAAAAGTGATTATTTAAGCAATTTGCAATAGACATATTATCTACTAATTGCACTCCATCGTGGTCAAAAAGAGATCGAATTTCACTTTTACAAGTTTTTTGGCTGTTTATATAAGAATAAAACTTTTTTGGACAGGACTTACAAGCGGAAATGACTTCACTCTCATACTTTAGTACAGCATCAGCAACAAGCTTTTTCACCAGACGATTTTGTTTGTTGTACAAGACTCGAATACTATCTTTAAATTTGCTTGAAGAACAGCGTAATTTCATAAATAGTCTAAATTTTTCATTAGTTGCCGCTTTAATAGAAGAATTAAACCATTTTGGATCACGTTTTTTAAAATTAAAAGACATATTATATTTGGGAATGTGATGTTCAACCAATGAAATGTAAATTTTTTTAAATAATTCAAAGCTTTCATCTGCTGATTTATTTGTGAATAAGTTCGGCCAATTGATTGCTTTTAGGCCTTCACTTATTGCATTATAGTCACCTTTGTCATAGATATAATTAACTTTGTGATGTCTGATTGATTTGATCGATGTTTTAAGTTTAAAATCCTATAAGAGTGAATTGTGGAAATAGTTTTTATGAGTACAACCAAGCGGAGGACCAATTGTAATATTATGAATACGATCAGGGTCTTCAGATAGCACCAGGTCAAGTGTGTTATTGATAAATGTTGGTTTGGTAACAAACTGTGATAGGAAGCAATCATCTATAGTTTTTAAAAATATTTTACTTGACTGTTTACCCTTTTTACATTTGCCACCCAAATCACTCCATCTGATATCACTAAAATTAAAATCACCAACAATAAGAACACTTGTAAATTTACAATTATCAATTAGAGTTCTAGCACGTTTGATTGACTTGTTGATTTGTAAATTAGACTCATATTTAGTGAACGGTTGGCGATAAATACAACCAATTAACAAAATAACATTTCCAATTAAAATCTGACACCATATTTGCTCGCTAATTAATTCATCACTGAACTCACATTCAAATAAATGTATGTCTT
>NC_061159.1:34267860-34270361 GCF_022113875.1 Hydra vulgaris | reverse complement strand
AATCTCAAGGTAGAGCTGAAAAAAAGGAGAAAAAGTATATAATAGACAATGAATATAATGCTCCTAATTAAAATAACAAAGATACAGTACATAACGGTACCAGTTTCGATTAACAATTGACAGGTAAAACTAAAGATAAATATAGAAAAAAAGAATACAATAAAAATTAGACATGTTTAAATTTATAAAGATAATAAAACTTCATGAAAAAAATAAAATAACAACTAAAATAAAATAAATAATCCTTTTAAATAAATAAAACTGTAAAAAATAAAATAACTATATTTTTTAATTTAAAAATTATACAAACTTTCTATTTGAAGAATATCTTAAAGATACTGAATAAAGAATAGTATATATAGTGTATATACAAACCTTTACTCAGTATCTAATTTACAATGTAAAAAACACATAAATTCTTCCCTAACATCATAGGAATTGTCTATTAATCTAATTATTAAAGACAATTATTCCTGATTGGAGCAGTCAGAAGCTTCATCAGCAATAACTGAAAAAATTCGATTTTCTTTTATTTCAGAAACCAAAATATTCTGGATGTCCTTTCCCCAACAACTTATTAATTCATTCTGTGAGGAATTAGAAATATAAGATGCATTCTTTGCACAGCTGTTAAGATAAAGTTCAAGAATTTTATCCCCACCTCTGATTCTGTAGTTTAAAAGTTCAATAAAATTACCTACTCCACCCACTAAAGAATATTTGCCAATGACCATCATAATGACCTCTGAAAGCTTTATTATATTGACCTAAGAAAATGATTTTCTCACAAAACAACTTTTTACAATTTAAAATCTCCTTTTCACATTCTATATTTTAAATATTTCTATTCATAGTATTTAAAACTGTGGAAAATATGGTCCAGGCATTATAATGTAGAATTTGTACTGCGTGATGATGTTCATAAATATTTCAGCTGAGTGATATTCATAATTATTCCCGTTTTTTCCATGGTAATGTCTATTAAAAGTGCTCACAGCATCTGGCCTATATTTGAATGACTGAGAACAAATTTTTAAATCTAGAAGTTTTTGAAAGGTATTTATATCTAAACAAAAGGCAACACAAACAAAATGCTCCATCTTCAGAAGGTAAATATCTAAGCCATGAAAATTGTTTTAATGATAAAAGTTTTTAAAGATTGCCCATTTGTTTTTAAAAAAGAAGTTTCATCAGGAACAAAAACATTTTGAATCAAATTTTATATTTGTAAATCTTTCAAAGTAGAAGCCTTCGAACAAAACAACAAATTAACAATATCTGATGATGAACATAGAATAAGGTTCAATATTAAGATTAAACATAATTTTATATTTTAGGAAAAAACTGTTCTATAGTAACACTTAAGTCTTGTAGAACACACAGTTAAAAGAGAAAGAACACAAAGAAACACAGACCATAAAAATTCTTTACACATATGAAATGTTTCTTCCTTAACAAGGTCATTTTTTAATTTTCCTGAGTCAATAAAATGTGTGGATACAGACACTGCTAACAAATTATCAATTGATAAAAACTCATTTGGATGCATTAAGCACAAGCTTACAAACAATGGATGATTACTGTAAAAAGAGGCATTTAAATATAAATCAATTGCTGTCAGTATTTTTAAACCCATTGCCAGACTATTATCACCACACAGATAAATCCAAAATGAGCTAAATAAGCAATTGTCAGTTGATTCAGCTGAATCAGATCTGATCACATCTGTAACAGAGCTGTAACTGATCAGAGCTGTAACTGATCAAAGCTGTAACTGATCACTGTAACTGATCACTGTAACTGATCAGAGCTTAAACAGATCTGATCAGATCTGTAAAAGGGCAATTAAAAATTTTTAAAGTAAAAAAAAATCTACAATAAGCTCAATGGAAAATAAACTTGGATTTAATCATTTATTTACAATAAATCAGTTTGGTAAAAAGTTGAACCAATTAGATCAAGGCAAAAAATGTATTTTATAATATTATTACTATATAAATTTACATCCCCAAATGAACGAACGCATGGATAATATGTTTACAAATTTTAAATGTAATTTTTTATTTTACTTGTTGGGATAAATAAAGTAAATCTTACTTTACCGCCTAGTTGTTCTTGACTCCTGAGGAATGTCGTGCTCTACTCTTTATTGACTTATGAACAGTCAACAACTGATAAAAATCTGACTTATGAAGGAGATTAATCTTTACTGACAATTCTGAATAAATAGTTTGTAAACTTTCAATAAATCCATTTTCAAGCAAATACCTTACAGATTGTAAATGCATGCCAAATCAAAAATTATTTAAAGTTTAATTATTAAAAACATTCAAAAAATTATTGTTAGAAAAGGCTTCTTTTTAATTAGTCAGGGGGCAATCATCATATATTTAAACTCGACTAACTTGGCCTGAAGTTACGCTACCGAACGACAAAAATAAAACAATTTAAAGTGCTTTAAAAAGTTTTTAAAATCTCGTCAGCCGAATAAAAGGGCCAGA
>NC_061159.1:34255360-34265360 GCF_022113875.1 Hydra vulgaris | reverse complement strand
ATTTTGATAGCAACACTTAGCGTTTTTGGCCCAGTCAACTTGTTTTACCCCTATTTTAGAATTAATATTCATCAAAACTTCTTTCAGTATCTTAAAAATTGGTGATTGGTTTTTCTTTACAAATTCATGTTTAAAGAACTTATCATGCGTCGCTGATAAACTCATCTATTTGTTAGATGAGTTCTAATACAGTAGACTTTTTTGAAACTACTTCAATATTTCAAAGGCTTTCTTCACTCGTTCCAAGGTACTTTGATACAAATGTGTTAGCAGGTGTCTATTGAGCTGTTTCATACCTTAGCATGCAACGCATTTTTTCAGATCTAACTTTGATTGAATTTATTTTGTTAATGCATCAAAGGCAAATCGTATTTATTTATGCAAACTAAAAACAAAAAACATTATGCGGAAATTTTGTAACGATTTCACATCGCTTTTCCTTAAAGAACTCGAAGGTTTTTATTAGCGTTTAATATAAATGACGTAGATAAATATTATTTGCTTTTTGCTAAATTTGAGTAACATCATTTTTTTTTTAATGATAATTTAGAAGCTTCATCTTCATTATAAATGTTTACAAAACATCGCTTTCAGAACGACCATATAGATTGGAACATGCTGGAGGTTGATCGGATTTATCTTTACAAGCAAAAATGTTTAAAAGAATGGAAAAAAAGTTCAGATTATTTCTTCTTTAAAGTTGGTAGTGCTTTTAAAATCTTTTTTAATGCTTTTCCTATTTGTTAAAAGTTTTTAAAAGATTAACTTGGTCTTTAAAATTGATTTAAAAAATTTTTTTTATAGCGCGACTTTTAAAAACTTTTAATTTTGCTTTAGCAGCATAAGCTGCTCTTTTATTAGGATTGTTATTCAATTTTTCTCGATATCTCTTAAATCTTACTCTATACATTTCTTTTTTTTATCAGCATTTTGAGAAACAAAATTAGCTTGGTAATTTGCATTTTTTTTTTTTTAAATTTTGATTTCATTTCAAAGAAAAAGCAAACATAAATCCAATAGTTTACTAATATTTACTAAAAGCCCTTCACAAAACATAAATGCAAAACCTATTTGGATAAAACTTAAAACGAAATCCGATCATTTATATGATATATTGACTTTCTTACCACGCTATTTTATAAAACCCTAATTATCCCATTGATGGGTTCAGTGACGCAACAGCTTTTAAACTATAAGTATATGTTAATATAATGTTTTTTGACCTATTTTTTTATAAATAGTGATGAAAAATTTACATTAAAATAAAGAATTTCTAAAAAAACCTTGCATTAAAGCATAATTTCATTGTGATAAACAAACTTTTTCACATATTATTTAACGGACGCAACAAACTGTTTACAGGATGTGTGTATGAGACAAAAAAACACTTTAATTATTTTTTAAGAGTAAAAGATTTTTAACTAAAGACGTATTTATAATCTCAAAGATTCTTTCTAAACAACAATATGGATATGCTTTGTTTAAAATATTGCTACACCAAACAGTTTTTGATTTTGCCACAATTAAGAGTTAGTGCAATTTGATTAACCTTATGTTTTTCACTTGCATTCTCATTTACAAACTTTGCATTCCAGTGCAAAACTAAAGAATCACTTAAGGAGAATGATGTTTTTTTGGTTTCAGCAAAATGTTTGCGAATTCTGTTATGATTTCCATGAAAAGTAATGTACGATAATTCCTGCTCTATTTCTTGCTGTTTCGAACTGTTTTTATTGGAGGTTGGAGGAGTTGGGGTGTAATATGCATCAGTATCTGATTTTGATAAATCAGTTTGAATGACACTCTAGGTGGAACTCGACTTGACTATGAAAATGCTAGCTTCAGCCTGGATTCCTCTGCGTCGCTTTTAATTTTTCTAGCTTCTAGTGACTGGTCCACTCCTGCCATGCTGTAGCCCAATGTATCTTCTTGTTGCTTCAGCTATGAAAAATTATTTTTTCATTCTGCAGCTAGCTAGTTTTTTACTTCTGTTTTTCTTAAAATTTAGGTAATTATTATACAGTTTTTTTTTAATTTTCTTTCAGCATTTGCAATCCTTTGAGTTAGAATTTTCCGTTTTCCCAGATAGCCAATACTGCTTCAGCTGTTCTTCTAATCGTTTTTAATCACTAGGAGGCAAAACAAAAAGTAAATATCTTGACTTATTGTTTTGCCTTCTGGTAATAAAAAAGATGTGTTCTCCTAGTATCTCTCTTGATAAGAGATATTAGGAGAACAAGTGTCGCAGAAGACAATATTTCAGTAGGTTTCCTAAGGAATCATACTTTAGCAAAAAATCATACATAAATCATAGTAGGTTTCAGCATAAATTATGGTAGATTTCCCAGGGATTCATACTTTAGAAGAAAAATGTGTGGCCGTGGCGCATTGGTTAGAGCGCTTGCTTTATAAGCAGGAGATCCAGGTTTGAAACAAGTTTTGGACATATTTTCGCGTCACGATTAAGAAGTAGGCATTGAACTTTCTGACTAAATGCACTTCCGCGGTGCTCTGTGACAAAAACATTAGGTCTTCTTGAGGCACCTAAAAAAAAAAATAAAAAATATTGTGATATTCATATTTCTCAGTTTAAGGTTCTGGTAACAAAAAAAATTCATATTATCCATACAAATATTATAAACAATATTTAGTGTCTAAGTATATTATAGTGTATATTATAATGCAAGTGTAATTTGTCATTAGTGCATACTGTACATACAAAATATTGTAGATTGTAGAAAACAGGAAGATGGTTCCAACAAAAGTTTTTACTTAAAAATAAATTGCAAGGCGAATAGTTAAAAATATATAAAAACTAACTCAAAAAAATACAACAATATTCAAATTATAGCAACCCCAAAATGTGCTTTAAACAGTAAACTTTGTGGTTATTCAGAATTTTTATTTACTAAGAGATACAAGTAACCTTTAGAAGAAAGCTTTCAATTACATTTTTTGTATGATATTCTGAATCACGCTAAAAAGTATATAATAAGAAGTCTCAGTAGCCTGACTTTGGAAATAAAATACAAGATTTCTTGACCTAAAAATAGCGGGCTTTGACGTTTAACAAAACATTTTTAAAATGGTTTTTAGCAATAGTAAATAGTTATCTGTTTTTTTGGACAGTTAGTTTAGGGGTTGTTACGGAAGTAATAGTTGCAAATAAATATGCGGTATCACAATGAGTGAAAAACCGTGGAAAAGAGTGATCCTTGACTTGAAATTGTTAAGAAGAAATAAAAGATTCCAGGCCATTCTAAATTAAAGAATTATACAAGTAGCACATTTGTCAGCAGCAAGAGGAAAGATATCTACCCAAGGACTTTTTCACAAAAATGAGTCCCAGACAGCATTAAAGTATTTGTAGACGGTACTGTAATAGGATCATTTTGATGACAAAGAAAAATAAAATAATCGTTTTAGAGAGATAAAACTGTGATCAGAAGCATCTAAGGGTGAATGTTAAGAAACTGAGCACTGACATATCAGAAACATATCAAAATAATAAGGTAAATGATTTGAATATTTTTTCTTGCGTAAAAACCTTTTGCATATATATATATATATATATATATATATATATATATATATATATATATATATATATATATATATATATATATATATATATATATATATATATATATATATATATATATATATATATATATATATATATATTTATATAAATATATATATATATATATATATATATATATATAAATATGTATATATATATATATATATATATATATATACAAATATATATATTTATATGTATATATATATATATATACGCAAAAAAAGTGTATATATATATATATATAAATATATATATATATATATATATATATATATATATATATATATATATATATATATATATATATATATATATATATATATATATATATATATATATATATATATATATATATATATATATATGTATATATATATATATATATTTTATATATATATATATATATATATATATATATATATATATATATATATATATATATATATATATATATATATACATTTTTTTTGCGTAAATATATATGTATATATATAAATATATATATATACATAAATGTTGTTTGATGACATATATATATATATATATATATATATATATATATATATATATATATATATATATATATATATATATATATATATATACATTTTTTTTGCGTAAATATATATGTATATATATAAATATATATATATACATAAATGTTGTTTGATGACATATATATATATATATATATATATATATATATATATATATATATATATATATATATATATATATATATATATATATATATATATATATATATATATATATAAATATATATATATATATATATATATTTATATATATATATATATATATATATTTATATATATATATATATATATATATATATATATATATATATATATATATATATATATATATATATATAAATATATATGTCATCAAACAATTTTTTTTTTTTTTCAAAATTTGCCTTGGCTATTCCTTTTATAAATTAGACAAAATTATCTAACTTTCATAACAAAGTGCACCAACAAGAAGGTAAGCCATAGAAGCATTAGAGTTTGCGCACCCTCAGTGAGCTTTCATGTTGTCTAAGAGCAGCCCTCCGACTCCGGACTTTTTTTTTTACTTGATAGGCAGTTTATGTAAAAGTAATAGTAATTTTTGCATTAACCATTTTTTTTTTGTTATTCTAATTTTAATAATTATAATTATGCGCAGTTAAGCATTGACATAAAAATATTGATATATAATATAAAAATATCTATAACATAAAATAAATATAAATATCTTCAAAACCACTGTAGTTAAATGCAGTAAAAACCAATTATTGGAACATAGTAATAAAACAAATAAGATAAATACATACTACAAAATAATTATAAGTTTTTATTATATAAAATTACCTCACAATTCTAGTTACAAAGAAAAAGGTCACATTTTTCAAAATCAATTTTTAAGTATTTTTTCATAATTTTTTTTTTTTTTTTTTTTTTTTTTTTTATGCATTTAATAACTGGATCACATGTTTTAAAAAGTTTTAATTTATGAATTATATTAATTAAAGAATATTTGTTTGGTGTTAAATTTGTTTGAATGACAATTATGAGAAATTGATATAGTTCCTCCGAAGACAAGTTTATTTTTTTGCTTCCATCTACCTTTGTTCTACAAAAAAAAATTTTGTCACGTTCGACACCTGAGGTTATGCGATAAAAATTTAGTTGAGAAAGGAGCACTTTTGCCTTTAATGGCACTTTTATGTTGCATGTTTTCAATACCGCATTTCGCCAAAATTTATTAGATGTGTAAAATAATTCATTTTTGAATCATAGATTCCCTTTTTCTTTTTCAAATTTTCATTTCTTTTTTAAGCATTTTGTTTTCAGATCCATTCACTTTATTATGAGATTTTGGCACAAGTGGAAAAAAAGCTACGTTTAAAAACTTTCATTAATAACTTGTTTATTGTCATTTCTTCAATTTTCTGGTAGTGTCAACTAATCTATTTATCTTTTGCTAAAGCTTTTTTTCAGCAAAAAAGTTTAACATTGAAATCAACGCAACATCTACAATTTATTGTATCATAACATGCATCTTTTAATTTCAAATACCAGTCATAAATACTTTCATTGATCATTTTATTTAAATAAATATAAATTTTTCAGCCAATATATTGAACAAATATATATTTTGTATAAATAAATTTATAGAAATTTATATATATTTATATAAATTTAAAGCATTTATTTAACCATCAATAAAATCATTAAAAAAGTTTTTATATGTGTGTGGAGGGGGGCGATTTTTTAGCAACCTCACAATTTTTTTTTATATAATATTCGTTTGAATATTACTCTTTTTCTGTCATACTCTTGTACTTATACTTATATATATTACTTTATATATATATTAATTTCTAATTTTATTCTTTAATTCTAAATAAACTACTTTAACTAGTGTAACTATGAAATGACGTCATATATTAGTTAGTAGTCTGGTTTAAAACTTGCGCGGTAGAACCTAATTGAGTTACTTTTAAATAGTACGTTGAATGTTTAAAAGCAAAAAAGAGTTTATAGGAATTTCTAAACTCTAATTTTTTTTTATTTAATTACTTATTATAGTTTCTATTTAAAAATAAAACATTACAACACATTTTTTTTTATTATTTTACTTTTAATGACGCATATAATATTCTATTATCAATTTAATAATAATAACCCTTGCTTCAAATATATTTTAAGTAACATAATAAACTGAACTTTAGAGATTGCTTCTCTAAAATTCTTTGAAACAATTATCTCTCCAATTATCTCAGTTAATATTTTTTTCATAATTTTGAAGGAATAATTTACGTAATGCAAACCTGTTAAATTAATGTAATAGTTGTTTTAGTAGAAACCGGTGCTTTTTGTTTAGCAGGTAACAGCAATTAATTTGAGTATATTGAATGATTAAGTAAAGTTTTTGATCAAATGTTTTTGACATAAACGACACTTAAACTAAAAAGTAAAAAAAAGTAATTTTTAAAATCAGTAACTTTGTAATATTAGTTTAATATCAGTTTACAATAAAAAAAAGCAAAAAGTTATAGATTGGTGCCATAGTTATTATTATTTTTTTAAGACGCAATGAAGAGAACTAATTCAATTCGATTGCAGAGTAGTTTAGATTCATTCTTTACAGCATCGAAGAAAAATTTTTTTACTGAAATACCTTCAACTAGTTTTACTGATACTAATAGTATTGCTGTTCAACATGTTGAACATGAGAAATCAAAACTACAAGACAAAGACATAGACGGAGAAAGGCAGAAAAGGAATGATATCTCACTTGACTTAGTTATGCCTGTTGCAGAAAATGAACAGATTTTAGGCGAGTCTCTACCTGACTCTGCTTCCACTAAAGATAGCCGAACATGTTTAAGTCAGATTTCAATTGCTGGGTTTATTAATGACATTGGAAACTTTGTCGGTACAACTATTGATGATATAACTATAAAAAACCTGTTAGAATTGCCATGAAAATCATCAACTGACTACAAAATGCCGCATTCAGTTCACATTTAAAAAAATATGCATGAAAAGCGATATCTTAATTATTCTCATTTGGAAAAATACGAATGGTTACTATATTTAGATAGAAAAAAGAGACTATACTGCAATAAAATACAGTGAATACTGTGCTTTATTTTCATATCATCGGACTGCAGAATCTTACAAACAAGTTGCACTTCAGAAGCTAGTTAAGCAACCATTACAGGTGTTTGCTAAACTGTTTATCACAAGGAAGCTGCTGAAGCAAGAAGGTATTTTTTTAAAAAGTATAATAAACCAGCAATTGATATTGTTAACAGAATAGGCACTCAATGGCTTCAACAGGTTTTAGAAAATTGTCAACGATTGACACCTATTGTGGAAACAATAACATTTTTAGCAAGGCAAAATATTCCTTTTAGAGGCCACAGAGATGTTGGCATCTTATTAGAAATAGACGATGACGATTCTGATGTATTGACAAATTAAGGTAATTTTCGAGAGTTGCTAAAATTTGTGTAAACTGTGGCAATTTAAATTTAGTAAATCATTCAAAAACAGCTAGAGCTTCTGCAACATACATTAGCAAACCTACCCAAAATGCTTTAATTGAATGCTGTGGAGAAAAATATGTGATCAAATTGTGAGTCGTGTTAGATAATCAAATTATTATGCTATTATGTTTGACGAAATAACAGATGTACCACATCAGTCATAAATGACAACAATACTACGCTATTTGATGGCTGATGGATCAGTTTGAGAAGATTTTGTTACAACCACAGACATGTTGTGAAAATATACCTTCAGATTCCATGGAATAGTATTACAGGCGATTAATTTACATACCTTTACTTGACGCGTTGATATTGGACATAAGTACACGTTTTTCTAATGAAAATATAAAATGTTTTCAAATCTAAGCTTTAATGACAAAAAATATTCTTATACTGACTCATAAAGATATTGTTAAAACTCTTTTTGCAATCAGTAATGTTTATGACGTCATTCTTGGACTTTGTATCCAAAATTTATACAATAATAAATTCATACGCATAATTATACATTTTGGTGCCTAGGACTAAATAACCTTGTTTAACAATGGATAAACTATATATTCTAATATCTTTATGTTATATTCATCTTCTTTGAATTGATATATACTTTACTTGTTTTCACAGAACTTCTTGAGAATAAGAAAAAAATAATAAATCATTTTTTAATAATATAATTGTGCTGAGTTTTATAAACTACAACTTTGTGAACTTCTTCTTCCACTTGTTAATTTCCAAGAATCGAATTTTCGAACAGTTGCCGTCATTCACCTTCTTTTTGGTCAGATGCACTCTTCAAAATATTGCCACCAGCATTTTAAAGTTTTTTTTTTGCTGCAGGAATCAGGGAAGCAGTCTTAACCTTAAAAAAATATTGTCAAGATTAGTATGTAAAAATAATGGAGAAATAAATAAATAACACACACACAAACATATATATAATTACTATTTTTTAAACACAACATCAAAAACTTCTCAACACTAAATTTATTTTTTTAAAGAAATTTTTGACTGGATTGTTGTGACCAGCGTATATATTTATGTATATTAAGTATGCAATATAAATGCGGTATTAAAAATGCTCTTTTTATAGTAAAAATATACTTACTTTGAAAGCATGCCCTTCTCAAATGCACTGCATGATGAGCTACCAACATTTAATAACTTCTATTTTTAAATTCAAAAGATAACACTAGTGTAATTGATATGGGACAATTTAGTGTAAGTTATATTGGGCATAGGAGCAATTCAAAAGTGTTTTATTCAATTCAAAAATTTTGTGAAAATTATGTTCATTTGTAAAGTATAATTACAGATCAAAATTTTTTATGTAATTTACCCTTTTAACATTTAACGATAATAAAAAATATACTACTTTTTGCAACATTAGTATTAAGAAATGATTGATCACATTCAAGAAACTTGGCGATAGAATCATATTAGTAAAGATCAAAACTATACTCAACTTTAAACGTTTTTTGTATTTCATTATTCTTAAGATAAGTAAGTAAATGAATTAAAGACTATATATTAGTTAATTAAAAAACAACATGCTATTATAATTTATATATATATATAAATTATAATAAAAAAAATATGTTACATCTTCGCTTTCCAACAAGGCTGCGAACAACCACTATAAGAGTTTGGAAGTTATTGGAAGAGAAAAGATTAAGTTTATAGAGCAAGATAACGATTGACAGATGACTTAAAAGATTGCAAATTATATGAATCAGGGAAGCAAGATGAAAGAAGCAAATTCCAAAGAACTGATGTTCGAAGAAAAAAACTAGCTTTAGAGCAGTGCCCATTATAGTATTTGTAACAATGGTTGAAGATTAGCTGCACAAGCAGGTCCAACTATGTTATCAATGCGTTTTTGCACCTTGTCTAAAAGAGAAAGGACATCAATAGAAGATCTGCCCCAGATATGGCAACAGTAATCCATACAGGGACGGACTTGAGATTTATAGAGATAGAGAATAGAATCATGAGTAAGGAAGTGTTGAGCTCGATAAAGAGATGCAACTTTAGCAGAGGCTAATTTTGCAATGGATTTGATATACGTTTTAAAAGAAAGATCAGAAGTAAAAGTTAATCCTATAAGATGAAGGGTAGAATACTTATCTAGTGCATTACCATTCCTAAATATAGGTAAATCTAAATTATCGCGATAACAATTGGCCAAAAAAATTGAGTTTTATCTGAAATAAAGTTCACCAGCCATTGTGAGCCCCATGCTGTAGCAGAGGTGAGATCCTTTTCAAGCTCAGATACCCCCTCCAAGCAATCAGAGAGTGTAGGCTTCTGATCATGACAAGAATAAACAGTAGTGTCGTCAGCGAACAATG
>NC_061159.1:34220360-34252860 GCF_022113875.1 Hydra vulgaris | reverse complement strand
GAAAACCTATCATAAATAACTCATTCAACTAACAAAAAAAGGAAAACTGGAACTAAAATATAAACAACTAAAATAAATCAAAGCTATACTAAAAGTAAACTATTAAATAATACACAACAGACATTTTCATGCGTTAACTTTATCTGAATATGTGTTTGTGACTGCTTCACATCTATTAAACTGAATAATTTTTCAAATCCAATATTAGAGGAACATTAACAAACATTAAAAATCGTAGAACTTTCACATTTATTAACTGTACTTTCTGAATATGATCTCGGAAAAAATGTAAAATGCTTAGGTTTGAAGCAATTGCGTAAATGCTGGCACATTGCAGATTGATTGTACGAAACGGATGCAACATTTTGTCCCATACAAACATCTACTGCAAATGCAATTGCAAACAAACGACAGTCATTTCCTCAAACTTGTTGCTGACATGATTGGTATTGACACATTACTGTATTTTTAGAACATGATATAATTGAAGCAATTTGCTTTTGTACATGCAAAGTTGGCATTTCTGTCTTCATTGAGTCATAATTTTAACGACTCTATCGCTGCAACCAAGTGTGCTAATCAACAACCAGTGAAGGGATCCGTCATGCAAAATTTGTAGCATCTCTTGTGACTGTATACGGAACATGAGATTTGTTCCTAATAAGGTGTCTTGCATACCTTGAATATCAGGAAATTGATTTTTTAATATTACTTGAGCAGCATTAATTTCAATATCTCCTAACATGTTTTGATTCAATATACTCTCAAATGCAGATATTGGTACACTAAATGTAATGCTATTTTTGGATGAATAAGTATTAATAGAGTCAATGTTTTTAATATAAAATTGATTTTGTGATGACGTTATTTGACCAGGTTCAGATTTTTTGAGTGTATTTGTTGCAGGGTAACTACTGTATGACTAATCTAAATGAGTTGCTTCTAAATATTGAATATTTGTTTCTATGTCTTGACACGGATAATAAGGTTTCAGCTGAAAAACGTTTTCTTTTGTTTTTAGAATTTCACCATTAAAGTTTTTTAAAGTGCATTGACCTTTTATCTTTAAATCAGCTAGAGTATATGGTCCCATCCACTCCTTAGATAAAGGCTCACCTTTGTGACCTCGTTTTCTTGCATTTAACTTCATAACTTGATCATTTATTTTAAATGTAAATGTCTTTATACCCTTTTTTACAACTTTTTTCATATGTTGCTTACACTGCTTTTCTTGAGTAATGTTTATATTTTCCCTAACGTTTTTCTCAACAGCCTCACAATCATTAACTAACTGTTCTACCTTAGAGTCAGATATTTTTTCAAGAAAACTACTATTTAAAGAATAATCAGTCTCATTTAGAACATTTATCATCTTAATACCTGGAGGATGTCCTAAATACATTAGATAAAACGGAGTCATCTTTGTAGATTTCTGGCATGATATGTTCAGTCCAAAAGCAATTGCAGATGTGTAACTAATACAAGTCATATAAAAAAAATATTGTAATAACAAATTATAGTGTATATATAAGGAAAATGAAATAAGAATATAGACTACTAAACCTATCCCATTCATTCATCTCATTATTAGCATACTTGCTTAAAGCACGTTTAAAAGTTTGATTTGTACGTTCATCTTGACCATTACTTTGAGGATGGTATGCTGATGTTACAGAATGGTTAATATCCATTAATTGAAAAATTTTATTGTTAAGTTATACATAAAAAATAATAAAAAAAACTAATAAAATAAGTTTTCAATAACACAAAGAAAACAAAAGTTTTAGAAACTTTTTTAGTCTTTACCTCATTCATTAATTCTCTTCCTTGATCTGTAATTCCTTTTTTTGGTGGATCATAAGTATAAAAAGTGTTAACTAAAGCAGTAGTTACAGCAGCAGCAGATTTTTCAGGCAATACTCTAGTATCAAACCAATTTGCAAACAAATCTATTATTGTTAAAACATATTTATTGCCATTCACTGTTTCTGGTAATGGACCAATTAGATCTACTCCTAAAACTGCCCATCTTTCTGTAACCTGAATTGGGTGTAGTTGTGGCGCAATTGTTTTTATTTTTTCAAATGATTGACATTGTTTACATGTCTTAATCTATAATAGACTATATATTATTTAATTAGAATAATACAATTTATATTGTATATTATTATTGCATGTACAATATTGCATTTATATTTTATATTAATAATGATAGTTACATGTTTATTATCTTTATATTATTAAGAAAATAAACATATAGCCTTCCTAAAAAGCAAATAGTACTTAACCCATGCTTCAACATCAGATGTAATTGACATCCAATAGTACAAATTTTTAATTTTATTTTGAGTTCTTACTCTTCTCTGGTGTGCCCCACCAGCATCATGATGACATTCTTTAAGAACCCTTTTTCTTTCTTCTTGACTATAAAAAACAAGTCGTAGAGATTCATCTCGAATATAGTAAAAAAGTCCATCTAAAAATTTAACCAAATTTTAAAACTTAATTCAAAAATATGTTAAAAGCCTAAACTAAAAACAAAATATTTAAAACTAAGTGGAAACTATTAGATACTGTGATATTGCAATATTGTTATTATATTTAGATTATGTATATTGTGTTCCATTATATTTTAGATAATATAATAAAAACATTACTACTAAATTAATTGTATTAGTCTTGATCGGGTCTACTACAGATACCAAATAATTAAAATTCACTTGTCTATTCCTTTAAAATTTCTTGCAGCTATTCTGAGCCGACGTTTTTCACTGTTCAAAACAGTATTTGCATACTTTCTTTCTAATACGCATTGTCTTATCTCTTCGAGACGTAGCTCTTGAGATTTTGCATTGATCTTAGGCATTGCTTAAGAAAAAATATAACTTCTAATCAGGGTAGGAAGAAAATTTACGGGTGTTGTTGTTTAGTTTGTATGGCGTTGTTTAGTTATTTCGGGTTGCCTCTTTAACCAATCGGCGTGCGACTCGGAAATAAATTTATGGGAGAAATAAATTTGTGCGACACCGCCATTCTAAATAACTTCAAATATTCGATTAGGCATACTTTCCGAATGTTTTCTAAGATCTGCAAGAGATATGTTCTTTAAAACATGAACAATTGCCTTTTTCAATTCATCGACATTCGAAGATTGTTTCCTTTCTGCATAAAAACATCTTGCTAAGATGCCCCATACATTTTCGATAGGACTTAAATCAGGTGAGAGCGCTGGCCATTCTAATAATTGAATTTTCTTGCTGGTAAGCCATGAGATATTTGACTTTGCTCTATGAATTGGAGCATTATCTTGCTGGAAAATGAAAAAAAAATTGATGTTACCAAATTTTTGTGAAATATCATTCAAATGACCATTCAACAAGTTTTTATATCCTTCTGCATTTAACTTAGTAGTAATAAAGTTAATTGAAGTCTTTCCAAAATAACCGAACGCACTAATATCGCATAAATAACGCACTAAATCATTACTTCTTTGCCTCCCATAGCCCTTCTTTTTGCCTTTTTCTTCATCGGAGAGTGTATTCGTTATTATGCATTCGTTAGAATGTTTTTTATAATTTTTAAATGTAATAAACATTATTTGAAAACAGAATTTACTACTACTTTTTAACAACTTTTGATGCAATTTAGATAACGAGGTTATAATTGTGCACCACGGTTTTAAACGGTTTTATAATTTGAGTTAATTAAAGTATAAATAGATTCATGTAAATTATTTTGTTTATTTCAAAAAATGATCTACAAATAGAATCAACAAATTTTGAAAGATTAGATCAACAAACTTTAAAAGATAGTTTTAAGGTGACTATACAGGTGAGGTTATAATTTTGCACCCCACTGTATATATACATTTGTTTTCGGAAAAGCAAAATTTTGAATCACAGACTTTCAAATTTTGGAGGAGCTGAATAAATTAAAGAAGTTGTTACTAATAAAAATTCATTAGGTATATTACATAAAATAAATTATATTACATTAACCATTACATAAAATGAACTATAGCCAAAACCGTTGTTCTATTTTTTTAAAACCGAAGGCAAAAATAAAAATGAACTTTAGAGTTAAATACATTTAATCAAATAAAAATTTTTTAATTTAAAACAAAATTAAATAAAAAAACTACAAACACATCAGTTCTAGATTTCTTAATGCATATTTAAACAAATGCAATATGAGTTTTTGAAATACAAAACAAAAATGTAATATAATATTACCAAATACAAACATGTATTTGACCAAAACATATATATCAATTGACACTTGATGTAGTTGACGCTCCTAAAAATAAAATCCTAATTAACATATAAATAAAATTTAGGGAAAAGTAAAAAATATTCTTTTAAATGTTATTTATTAGCATCAGCATTTTTTATTTATTTTTGTTTTAATTTTTCTGTTCAACTTTAAATTGTATCTAATTGATGTTTTACTATCTATTTCTAAATTTTAACTAATACTACAATTTTTACTAATTTTAACTAATAATAACTAAAAGTTCTAAATTTTAACTAATTCTAATAATTTTAAATTTTAACAAAACTCATTTTTATTTTATTTATTTACATATATTTTGTATTTTTACTATGAAATTTCCTTTAGAGTAAAGGAAATTTTTTACCCTCCTGTCTCTTATATAACTGTTACGTCCAGGCTTGGTCGGGAAGCGGGAGCGATCGCTCTCGAATACTGACCACGAAAATTATATATTTTTGCGAAAAACTGGCCAGGTTTTTTAGTTGTTTTGAGAACATTTAAGTTTATTTACGAAACAAAAAATTTTTGTTTTACGGATATACATAGAAACATAAAAAACTTAAATGTTCTTAAAACATCTTGGTGCGAAAGAATGAAAAAAATATTCGCGAACACTAAAAACCCACCAAATTAACGAACAAACTAATTCTATTGATTCAAAAAATACGCTGACTAAGCGAAATAAAATTTTGGAGCATTTTGTTGAAATGTTTTAAAAACTATATTTTTCACGATTTGTTACGTTTTCAGATTTCTAGCATAAATCGTTTTAAGAATATATATTAATTGTTTACAAAAATAAATGTTTTAAATATATATTAATTAAATTGTCAAAATTTTAAAAGTTTATTATAAATTATAGATTTTATTTGTAAATTCTTATTTTTTATTTAAAAAGTATGTATTCTTTATGTAAATGTAATTTTGTTGATCCGTTTTTTGTCGTAATGTATCTTTTAAAGCAATTTTTATGATTTAAACAAAGACTTACAAAAATAATTGCATTTTCAATAAAGTTATAATTGTTAAAGTTAATAAAACTAATCATGTAACACATATAAGAAGTTTCTGGTTACTAAACACAAACAACGCATACAAAGTAACTCGCGGATGAACAAGCACCGCGCCTGAGGTCACGACAGAACACAAATATATATAGCAAATAGTTAGATATAAAAAAAGGTTTTTAGATATTGGTTTACTAACTCTAATTATTTTCGCTTCATTTGCCATTCTTAAAAACTCGTTACACTTTTTTCTGCTTTAATTACTAATTAAAAAGCCCACTCACTAAACATCATCAGCGATATTTTGAAGATAAAAATTAGCTTTTTTATTTATAAAATAATTTAGCTTAAATAAAACTAAAACTTGCAAACTTTGATTAATAAAGAATACTTGTTTCCTTTTTAAACAATCGTAAGTTGTTACTTTACATAAAAAACATCGCCTAATTTTATAAAAAATTTTTTGTCATTGTCTCTCATCGGTCCAATTAATCTTGAGCGCTTTTTTTTTGTTTGTTAAATAGTTCTCATAAACGACTAAAAAATCTGGCCAGCTTTCGCAACTAAATATTATTTACGTGGTCAGCAATCGAGAGCGATCGCTTTCGCTTCCCGACCAAGCCTGTACGTCTGGTTTAATTTTTTCAAATAGATTTTTTTTTTAGTCAAAACTTTTGAACTTCAAAAATAACTAACTACTAAAGTTAAGTAATTGGTTTTTAGCAAAGTTCCAAAACTTGATATTGTAATATTTCAACAAGTTCATTAACTAATGTACTGGTCTAATTATTTTGAATAGAACAATTTAAATGTTGTTAATTAAAGATATTGAATTAGCATAAACTCTCTGTATTATTAATAGGTTTTCTTTTTGAAAAATATGACTATGCATGAAATTCTGCGATGTCTAAGTCTTTCAGTCAGAACTTGGTTCTTGATATAGTATATCAATTATTATACTTGAAATACAATATCAAGTATCAAGTATATACTTAATATATATATATATATATATATATATATATATATATATATATATATATATATATATATATACATATATATATATATATATATATATATATATATATATATATATATATATATATATATATATATATATATATATATATATATATATATATAGTATATCATATACCTAGTTTTTAACTATTTATTTCAATGTCTCTATTAGTTTCAATATATGTATGAATATTAATACGACTCTCAAGTAATAAAATGTTTAAAAATATATATGAAAATTAGCAAGAACCTGTATATAAGTCGCTTTTTATAAGGTGTTTTTAAGTTCTCCTTGAATCTTTGGGAAGTTCCAAACCTTGATTTGGCAATATTTCAAGAAGATCATTAACTAATATACTGGTTCCATTATTGAATAGCTCAATGTTGTCGAGTAAAGACATTGAATTCAGAGAATTATCATGATAATTGTTCCATGTATCATTAACAGGTCTTTGAAATTGTTAGAACTTGGTTCTTGATATAGCAATACTTCACTAATAGTATATCAAGTATATATATATACATAGTATAGCATATATTCAGTTTTAAACCTTTTCTTTCATTATCTGTAAAAATTTCATTACCTGTAATGAAATTTTTAATTACGTGAAAATTGTGGTAATCAATATTACCACAATTTTCAAGTAATTGATGACAAAAACAAAAATTAGATAAAACGTGTCTATTAGTCTTTATAAAAATA
This sequence comes from Hydra vulgaris, assembly GCF_022113875.1. Lineage (NCBI taxonomy): Eukaryota > Metazoa > Cnidaria > Hydrozoa > Anthoathecata > Hydridae > Hydra > Hydra vulgaris. The sequence continues at coordinate 34,245,855 of NC_061159.1, read as the reverse complement.
CTTCTTTTGTAATTGAAAAAAAACTTTATTAAAACTGCGTTACTTAAAAGTTTTAAATTTTAAGAAGTTTTAATCGCTTGCGTGATTTAACTGATTTTTTTTTATTTAATAAAGCAATATTTTTTGGATAATTTTTGGACGAAAAAATTATTGGACGCAAAAAAGGCGTTCAAAAGACGTTTAGAATTTTAATGGGACGGACGGACGCGATTTGAACGTCCTGAGGACGTCTTTTTTACGTCCTGTGCCCACTGGGAAGATATTTATGTATAGAAAAGTATTATTTTGTTAAGTAGTATATAGCATAGTGTTAAGTAGTAAGTATATATTACCGCTTTTTTTCATCAGAGAGGTCTGTGGGTCGAGACACCCTACCTCAAGATTTTTTTTATTGGTATTTTTTTTCTTTTAATTGTTATGACATCGTAAATTTGGTTTTTTTTGATTGGTTGTTGGTGTCTCATTGGTTTAGTTTTTTACTGTGACGCACTTAATCTTTATATTGATTTATTTATGATTAATAATTTAAATGTCTCCAGAAATTTTTACATATCTTAAATTAAACGTAAATAAAAGAACTATATGAGACGCAAAGATAGAGCTTTTGTATTTGTATTATCAGCTATTTGTATCATCATCCAATCATTAGTAATTTTATGCTTTTTTTTTGTTCAAAATGTTCATTTAATATTTTTATGGTTTCTCTTATATTTAGCTTTTTGTTTGGAAGAGACAATAGGAGATAATGACCATACAGGTGTATATACATGGCCAAAAACTACAGTTAACCAGTCAGTAATAAAACCTTGTCTGTACAATACAAGTGCTAAACTAACAAGACAATGTATTTGGAATGCTGTTTTTGCTAAACCTGAGTGGAAACCTGATAATCATTCATTTTTGAATCTTTGTTCTTTAAATTCTAATACAGCATGGCAATCACAACAACTTATTGCTTTGGAAAATGTTAGTTAATTCATTGTTTTTATTTTAGTTTTTTAATTTTAAACTCTTTTTTTTAATATTATAGTAATAATTATATAGTTATAATAATTATTATAAAACAAATTTTTAATCAACTTATAAAGTTTAAAAAGAAGCATTCAAGTTAAGATTAGGGTGCTCTAGAAATGTATATTGTAAATTTTTTTCTCGAAATCTTGCTCCCTATTGCTTTCCCACTTCTTTATCTATTTTAGAATAAGTAAACAAATTATCAAGCAATTTAGTAGTGTTTAAGCCTTGCCACCAGCTCCAAAAGAATGCACGATTTTGCCCCCCCCCCCTCTCCTTTAAAACCATATCGTCGGCCCTGGTATATCATTTTTAATAAAATATTTTTATTCTCTTAAATTCTATCATTTATTTGTATTTTAGGGAAAATTATTAAATATCATCAAAGATATTAGATCCCAGTGGGCACCCGACGTTAATCTGATGTCGGAATTACGTATGATTTTCATCAGCGATGTCAAAAGACCTATTCCGACGTTTTTCCGATGTCAGTAAAATGACGTCGGGCGATGTCTTTATCGTAACATCCCCTGACGTCGTTTCGATGTATTTTGACGTTGTTCCGACATCTTATTAAAGACGTCCAAAAAACGTCGCAGTACTGACATTGATCCAACGTCGATAAAAAGACGTCAGGCAACGTCATAATATTAACGAACTCCGATGTCTTTTAACGTCTTCCGACGTCAATCCAACGTCCTTAAAACGACGTCGAAACAACGTCGTAAGACATCGCTGATGAAAATTTAATCCAAACCCAACAATATGTGTGCAATTGCGCTCTTCAATAAATATGTGAACTAAGCGTGTTTTTTATTAATGGAAAGAAGTTTGAATAATGGTTGATAAAACATCATGAGGTTTTGTATGATGCACTAGCATAGTTTTTTAATTATTAACATTTTCGAGTATACATTTTTTATAATATATAACTATTTGTTTTAATATTTATATAATATTTAAACAGAATTATTTCTTATCAAAGTAATATTTCTAAACAGCTACAAGTATAAATTACTAGATAAACACTTTAACTAATATGTCGCTGTGGTGTAGTGGTAAGCGCGTAGGATTTAGTTTCAAATAAACCAAAGTTCGATTACTGCCTAAGGCAACGTTTTTTAGTTTTCAAAAAACACGTTGAATTTACATCGGAATGCCGACGTCGCGCGATGTCAGTTTATCCGACGTCAAATAACATTTCCATTTCCAACGTAAACCCAACGTCTATCCGACGTCAAGATCCGACGTCGCTCGACGTTTGTTCGACGTCGAAATGCCATCTGGGATAAAACTAAGTTTTAAGTATTGCACATTTTTACTTAAATGCACTCATCGCTTTAATCCAATTATGGATAGACCGATTTTATATATATATAACTATGGATAAACCGATAGACCGAAATATATATATATATATATATATATATATATATATATATATATATATATATATATATATATATATAAATATAAATATAAATATAATATATATATATATATATATATATATATATATATATATATATATATATATATATATATATATATATATATATATATATATATATATATATATATATATATATATATATATATATATATATATATATATATATATATATATATATATAGAGAGAGAGAGAGAGAGAGACTACTATATAGATAGCCTACTAGATGGCAATTTTCCCAAAATTCGCCATCTAGTAGGCTATATATATATATTTATTTATATATATATATATATATATATATATATATATATATATATATATATATATATATATATATATATATATATATATATATTTATATATATATATATATATATATATATATATATATATATATATATATATATATATATATATATATATATATATATATAGCCTACTAGATGGCGAGTTTCGGGAAATTTGCCATCTAGTAGGCTTTCTATATAGTAGATTCTCTCTCTCTCTCTCTCTCTCTCTCTCTCTCTATACATATATATATATATATATATATATATATATATATATATATATATATATATATATATATATATATATATATATATATATATATATATATATATATGTATAGAGAGAGAGAGAGAGAGAAACTACTATATAGAAAGCTTACTAGATGGCAATTTTCCCGAAATTCGCCATCTAGTAGGCTATATATATAAATATATATATATATATATATATATATATATATATATATATATATATATATATACATATATATATATATATATATATATATATATATATATATATATATATACATATATATATATATATATATATATATATATATATATATATATATATATATATATATATATATATATATATATATATATATATATCTATATATATATATATATACATAAATATATATATATATATATATATATATATATATATATATATATATATATATATATATATATATATATATATTTATATATATAAATATATATTTTCTTTCCAATCATTTCAGTAAAACTTACAAATTTCATCGTAATACAATATTAATTGGTTAGGTGTCATTTATATAGTAACAAACTAGTCAATGGAGTGACACCTAATAAACATAAAAATTTCACGAAAAAATAAATAAGTAAACAAATAGAAAACAAAAAAAAAAAAAAAAAAAAAAAAAGGAAAAACTTATCATCTGTATATATAAATAAGAGACAAAAGGAGAAAAGATTGTTAAACAAATAATAATGATATATCTAATAATAATAGTAATAATACAAATCAATAATAATAATGATAATAATTAAGTACCAATAATATTAAGAATATTGTAATACAATATAAATTGTATGTACAAATCATAGATGATAATTAGATATAATAATAACATAAAATTTAACATATATAACACAATAATAAATAAATATAAGATAGGTAAATAATAAATAAAATAAAAATAAAACCACTTGTTTGTTAAAGACATTATATATAAAACAACTACAGTACAGAGAGAAATTAAAAAGAAATACACTCGAACAGTATATTTTTAAATTGAATTCTGTTGAGCATTAAAAAACTCGTAACAAATGGATATTTTTTCTTGAAATTTTTTATTAATGCAGAAATACACTGGTTCCATTGAGAAATACTTTGTTGTTTTATGGAAAACTAACCATATTTGATTGTGTTGAAAAAAGAATAGTATAGCTTACTATTATGAAATTTAAAAAACGCTTTTTTAACATAGTTGGATCTGCTCTTGCCAATAACTCCCAACAATTATCACATCGTCTTAATGTACTTCTCTTTCTCTCTTCTATAAATACTATAATAGGTACTACTTTAAAGAGCTAGCGTCCTGAACCAATAAAAAAAGCCATTAAACTTTAATAAACTTTTAGTTTTTTTTTTTTATTTGCATTCACTCTCAACAAGGCTGCAAGCAACCACTATTAAGTTGGGAGTTACTAGTAAAAAAAAAAGAACTGAGTTAAAGAGCAAGGAAACGGTTGACAGAAGACTTGAAAAGTTGAAGGTTGTATGAGTCAAGAAAACATGAAGATGGGAGAGAGTTCCTAATGATTGAAGTCCGGGGAAAAAAACTAGATGAATAAAAGTTTTTAGTGCATGCAAGGACAGAAGCAGTAAACGAATGAGACTTAGCTGAATGACGAGTAAAACGAGAATGAATTTTGGTTGATGGAACTAGAGATGATAACTCCTTTGAGCAGTGACCATGATAGTATCTGTAGAAAAGAGAAAGAGATGCAACTTTACGACGATGGGAAAGAGGTTCAAGCTTAGCAGATAGTCCAGGTCCAACAAAATTTACAATGCGTTTTTGGACCTTGTCAAGAAGAGAAAGTGATTCGTTAGAAGAACCAGCCCAAATATGACAACAGTATTCCATACAGAGATGAATAAGAGATTTGTAGAGGTAGAGAATGGAATCAGAAGTAAGGAAATGGCGAGCACGATAAAGAGAAGCAACCTTAGCAGAAGCTAATTTAGCAATCGATTGTATATATGGTTTCCATGAAAGGTCAGTAGTAAGCGATAATCCAAGAAGACGTAAAGAGGACGACTCAGTAAGAGGATTGCCATTCAATAATATAGGAATGTTGACCATATTACGGTAGTTGTTTGCAGTAGGCAACTGGGTTTTTTTAGAGTTGAAATTCACAAGCCACTGTGAACCCCAATCTATTACTGAAGTGAGATCAGATTCAAGATCAGCTGCTTGTTCTAGGCGATCTAAAAAAGAAAACTTTTTGTCAAGACAGGAGTATAAAGTTGAGTCATCAGCAAAATGAGCTACTTTAGATGAAAGGTTGTCAGGAAGATCGTTTATGTAGAAAAGAAACAAAACAGGGCCCAGGATGGAACCTTGGGGAACCTCAGAAGTTACTGGAAATAAAGAAGAGTGTTGGCCTTCAAGAATGACTTTAATAAACCGGTTAGAAAGAAATGATTTGATAATCTCAAAAACTTTCCCAGAAACACCATATGAAGCAAGCTTATAGAGAAGACCAGCATGCCAAACTTATTTGAAAGCTTTAGATATGTCGAGAGCAATAGCCAGCCTCACTGCCTCCATCTAATGCACGATAAAATCTTTCAGTTACAGCAGTTAGCAAGTCGGCCGTAGAGCGAGAGGATTGAAAACCGTGTTGATTGTCTGACAGCAGTTTATTTGACTCAAGATAAGATGTGAGGAATTTGTTGATCAAAGACTCAAAGACCTTGCTAATAACAAAAAGAAGACTGATCGGACAATATTTGGAGGAGTAAGAATTTTCTCCAGAGTTTTTGAATATTGGAACCACAGATGCCATTTTCCAACAAGCAGGAAAACAAGACTCAGTCAAACACTTGTTAAATAGTTTAGAGAGAATTGAAGTTCTGGAGAACAAATCTACAAGACTGTGACAGGAATGTTGTCTGGACCACAAGCTGTAGACGAGTTTAATTGAGATATGACTTTAGCAACAGAAGCCGGAGTGGTTTGAATGTCTAACAATGGGTCAACCTGTTTGACTGGAATAAAAGGAAGAAAATGTCCATAAGATTCAAGAGTGGAATTAGAAGAAAAGTTCTTTGCAAATAGTTCAGCCTTATCCTTGGGAGAAATAATAAGATCAGTCCCATGAATGAGAGATGGAATGTTAGATCTACCCTTGTTAACAATGCTGTTGAAGATTTTCCAAAAGTCTTTAGAGCCTAACTTCTGCGATAAGATGCAAGATTTAGTGAACTGAGAATAATGGAGTTTAGCATCAAGAAGCACCTTTTTACATCGATTTCTTGCAATAATAAATAGCCGTTTGTTCTCAAGAGAGTTGTTCTTTCGAAAAAGATGGAAAAAATGAATATGATTGGATAAAGCAGCCGCACAAGAAGGAGAAAACCATGGAGTAGAATGAGGCTTGACTTGAAACCGACGATAAGGAATAAAAGCTTCCATTCCAGCTTGAATCCAGGAGGTTACGTAGGAGGCGCATTTGTCAGCTGAGAGAGAAAAAACATCAGCCCAAGGACCATCACGAAGAAAATCACAAAAGGAATCCCAGTCAGCTTTAGGGTAGTAGTAGGTGGTGCGATGATAAGGTGAGCCTAAAAAAGAAGTACGAGAAGACAGATTTATAGAGATCATTGCATGGTCAGAACCACCTAAGGGAGAAAAGGGAGAAACTAAACATAAGCTAGGGTCAGAGACGAGACATAAGTCAAGGAGTGAAGGTAAATGATTAGGGTTGTCAGGAAAACGAGTCACAAAGTTAACTATCTGATTAAGAGATTGAGAAACGTAGAAGTTAAAGGCTTTAGTGCCAGCAGGATCAGTGGTGTTAGAGCCAAGCCATTCAGTGTGATGGGCATTAAAATCACCAACATCAACAATATTGGCAGAGAGGTAAAGAGAGAGGGCATGGTCAATTTGATCAGAGATAACATCTAAAAGATTGCAATCATGGGAAGAAGGAGAAAGATAAAGAATAAAGAGAAAGTTGATAGAGCAAAGAGGTGCTAAGCGAAAGCACATTAAAGAATGGTCAAAGGATTCGAACCTGATTTCACGACAAATAGGGGAATTAATGCGTATGTATACCCCTAAACCTAGCATGTGACTATTGGAGTCTTTACGAATCAAAGGATAGTACCCATCAACACTGACATCTGAAGAAGGAGTTCCAGAATATAAATTTGTTTCACTGAGTGCAAACAAGTCCGGTGAATTTTGCAGGAGGTAAGACTCAACTGATGGAAAGTTGCTTCGTAGACCGCGAATATTTGTAAAAGATATATTAAAATATTTAGGTGGTGGGAATGTTTATTTAGGTTTTAAATTTTTGGTTACTTTGGTCATGATTTGGGTTTAATGAGAACCTGACTCATTCATAGATAGAGCACAGCCTCCTAATCAATGAGCTATGCAGTTGTCTCAGTCCTGTTAATTAACCCTAAGCCGTGACATAGAGCTCCTTATGTAGCCTTGACAATGCACACCAAAAGCATTAACAGGGACACCATCCATGTGCAACATGGCACTGTTAATACTCTGATATTTTGCAGCTATTGGTAGAATCAGCCTCTCTGAGAGCTACCATAGAGTCCGGGAAACCTTACTACCAGCCGGCCTCAGAACCATTAAACTGAGTTTTAGAGCTGTACCCTCATATGGAGATGACAGGAAGAGTTTCATAGCCATTATCAAGAAGGCTTAAGCAAAATTCTATGAGTAGAGTCAAGAAGGTCCAGCATTCATCATCCTAGGCAGGAAACAATGTAACACAGGTTACATCTACGCCAGCCTAATAGATGAAGGAGGGGTTCGAGGCTGGTTAGCAGAATTTTTCTGCTTACCCCTAAAGTCTTTGCCTAGGAGGCCTTCTATAATACAGTAGCCGGATGCAGTTAACATCCGCCCAAGATGAGTATCTCCATCGAGACACCATCTCTAGCCTTTACTCAACCAAGAGCCCCAAGGCAGGGTATGTTTAGCTGGATGCAGTTAACATCTGGCCAAGATGAGTGTTTTTATCGAGACACCATCTCTAGCCTTTACTCAACCAAGAGCCCCAAAGCAGGGGAATTTTTAGTCGGAGTTTATTTCTCCTAGCCTTTGCATAAGAAGAACACACTCTGCAAGGCAGCTGGGCTTGTGGCAGGTGGTACTGGGTTACGGGATACCAGTAGCAAGATTGATCTCGATTATCCTGACCTGACCTGGAGTAGTTAAAAGGAGTTACTTCCCGCAACAGTTTTTTGAGAAAACCAGGCATGATATTTTGGAAGTGCATTAGGAAAAACACTGCATCTAACAAAATACAGGAGTCTAAGGTGAGTGTAGGTTTTGCAGTTGGAGTAAGTAGTTAGTTACTGAGCTCACGTTGCATTAAAGTATAAACAGAACACAAAGAAACATAAATATAAACAAAAATAAGTTAAACAAAAATAAATGCAATAAATTAAAAGAAGAAAAAAAATAAAAGTAATAATGATGTTTTAATCCACTAGCTATTGGAATAAATGTGTTTAAATAGACAGAAGTTTTTATCCCTCCTTTAGCGCTTAAATAATTGTGTTTTACAATGACAAGATGTCTCATCAATGTAACAAGAGTTTTAGCATGCACAAACAAAATTTTAAATTATAAATGATTTGAATTTAAAAGTTAAATTTCTCTTTATTGGAGAAATATTGACATGGTTCAAGTGAAGCAAAAAATGGTTTTTCAGAAACTAGTTGAAAGTATCTTTTGATAATGAAATTTCAACTTGTTTTAGTAATTTCTAAAGTTTTATAGTTGTAAAGAAGTTTAAATAAAAAAGTTACTTCTTTTGAGGTAATGTTTTAGAAGTAAATATATTTTAGAAGTTAAAGTACCATATGAGATTTGTGTATTTTATCAAGAAGCCAAAATGAGTTCATATTTTGTTTTAATGTTTTAAAAATATTCAAAATAATTTTAAACAATACAATCATCCTGATTTAAGTAGAAATATGAGTTTTTTATATAGTTACATCTAAAATAAAGTTTTGAATCTAATTTTTCTTCTATTATGAAAGAAATCAATTTGTGTCTGGTAAGAAAACTAGAAGCTTGAATATCAGAATTATACAATATTAGCCAGTTTTCTACAAAGTTACCCAAAAGAGATCTCCAAGAGCAGGTGTAAGTGGTAAACTCAATGTCATTTCATTGTTTTGATCAAAATATCATAATTTGATTAGAAAGTGTGTTTGAAAGGTTGCAAAGTGCAGTATTTTTGTTAAATTAGTTTATTGATTTTTAACTTAAGGTTAAAACTAGGAATGAAATTTACTGCTTTCTATGATATAGCGTAACAGAATTATAGAAATTAAATTGTTTAAAACATGAAAAAATGATGAATGAGTTTGTCACTATTAATCTTCTCAACAAACGCAAACAAATCTTTTGTACAGAACTCAGAATGTATTGAAGAGGGGGTGGGAGAGTAATAAATGAAATGTATTATAAAGAAAAGGTTATAATTATATGTATTAATAAATGCGAGTATCGGTGTGAGTTGTATGATTTGATTAATAAACAATATTTATGTTAAATATCGTCATCAAAAAAAGAATTTTCTTATAAAGTTTTTTTTATTGCTTATGAAAATATATATATACATATATATATATATATATATATATATATATATATATATATATATATATATATATATATATATATATATATATATATATATATATATATATATATATATATATATATATATATATATATATATATATATATATATATATATATATATAAATATATACATATATATATATATATATATATATATATATATATATATATATATAAATATATATATATATATATATATATATTAATATATATATATATATATATATATATATATATATATATATATATATATATATATATATATATATGTATATATATATATATATATATATATATAAATATATATATATATATATATATATATATATATATATATATATATATATATATATATATATATATATATATATATATATATATATATATATATACACATATACATACATACATACATGTATGTGCGTGCTTTTCATTCTTTTTTTTTTTCTTAAGGCAATTGTTACAAAAGAAAATGTTGTGAACACAACAGATAAATTGAATATTATTATACTAAATGGAAGTCTTACAGAAACATCTGAAATTTTGCGGATTTCGAATATTCTCAAAAATGTTATTAATGTTAATTTTTTCTCAAATTTGGTACGTATTTTAATTAAGTTTCTAAAGTTTCTAAATTTATTTTTAAGTATTAGGCAAGTTACTTGTTTAAGAGTTTTTATTTCTCATTTTTATATTTTTGTTAATTTATTTCTAAATTTTATATTTTTTTTGACAACAAAACAATAATTTTGAAATAAAAAATTAAAACCAATCATGCTACATTAACAATTGATTTGAAAAACAATCAATTTTAAAAATTATAAGATTAATATTGTAAAAATAATTATAAAACTCATATAACATAAAAAAGGTATATTTTGTTAATAAAAACAAAAGTATGTGTGAGACAATTAATATATATATATATATATATATATATATATATATATATATATATATATATATATATATATATATATATATATATATATATATATATATATATATATATATATATATATATATATATATATATATATATATATATATATATATATATATATATATATATATATATATATATGTATATATATATATACTTGTATTTATATATTTATATATATATATATATATATATATATATATATATATATATATATATATATATATATATATATATATATATATATATATATATATATATATATTAAGGTTAAAAAAAAAAAAAAAAAAACTAATACTTTTTACAAATAATTTTACAAATAATAATAATTGGATTAGTCTATCAAATTTATATATATTTTAAGGCAAAAGTTATATTATAACTAAAATCAGAAAATTAAATTTTTTATACCATAAAAATTTAAAGATACTTTATTGTTTTATACCAGTTTATGACAATTTTTTTTACTACAAACAATAATAAAGCAAAATGTTACACAATATAACATCGTGCTGTATTGTTCGTTTTTTCTTTTAATTATTAAGATCATACATAGAATTATTTTAGTCCACGCAATTAATTAAAAACAAAAAGAAAATACTAAAAAATAAATCTTGCAAATTTTTATTCCAAAGTTTTAAAAGTACATAAAAGAACTTAGAGTGAGATTAGTTTGATATTTACTTTTTTTAAAATTTTAACCATATCTCAAATAATTCGCGTACTATTTGTTTTACACTAAAAAATGAAAATATATAAATAAACATAAAGGTACAAACAAATTCAATTATATTTGCAAACAAATTTAATTATAAATAAGTTTAATTACATTACTAACAAGTTCAATTTTCAAGAATGTAATAAAAAATCATTCGGAATGAACAAATAGAAATACCAAAAATACAAGAAACAGAACTAAACTGCTATTTGATGCTAATGATTTTTTCTGCTTTTGAATTATTATTAAGTGCAAATCAATTAGCAACATCAATAGAAATGAAAAAGAAAAAACAATTTTATAATAAAGTGCAAAATTTAATGAATGTGCCCCCCAAAATATTTTCAATTAAGTTTTTTTTTTTTTTTAATTCAAAACATATTATTATGACTTAATGGAAAAAATTGTCTATTTTGAAAAAGGCTTAGAGACTCCAAGACTTTAACCTCAGAACTGAAAAAAATAAAATGAACAAAAACAAGAACAGGCAACGATTTCTTTTGATATGACATTCGTGGCAATAAGATTGCCAATTTCAAAAAAAGACAGATTAACAAACTTCTACATAATTAAGTGTCAGATGGCAACGAAGTTAAAAAGCTGTCATGTTTATGCCTATATTAACCTCTCTCGGTAACAAATTAATTATTTTCACAGTGGTAATTTAACAATACAAACCAATCGTAACTCTGTGACTAAGACACGGTTTAAAAATGATTCAGTGGTAAACATTGGAGGTAACCACCTGTATTGAAAACACAGAACAAAAGAAAAAAAAGGTTGTGGGGTTTTATTTATATATAGACTACTCATTAGACTTCTATGAACTAAATGATGTTGCTCTAAATCCTCGTAAAACTATAAAAAGTGTGAGCACTTTTTATAGTTTTACGAGGTATTGTGAGATAAGTTTTAAGACTTACTGATAAAGAGTTATTTCAATTTCCTTTTAATTAGCTGGTCAAATAGCTGTGTTGATGGTATTTCAAATGTAAATGGAATTTAATATAAATTTACAGAATTAATATCCTAGCAAATAAAACTATAGTTCTTGGAATGATAATTTTATTTATTAGCGTATTAAAATACCAACTTTCTAGCTGTCAGATAAACAACTTGTGAATACCTTAAATTTGATCTTTACAACTCAGTGAGTAAGTGATAATAAAATAGATTCAAACTCGTTTTGGTAAACACAAACAGAGATACTGCGAGTCAGGCTATTTGTCAGTCGATGTATGTACTGAAATCCCCTGAATTTTGCTTTATCTGATTCACTGGTATCCTACGATTCTTCATCACTTCCCTCACAATCAATCGATCTTCTCTTTCTGTTGTTTTTCGCTTTCTTTTAGACCCTGACTTTCAGCTACTTGAATTTTAAGAAATAAATCGGGTCGCAACTTTTTGAACAGTAGATTTACCACATCCAACTTCTTTGGAAATATTACGCAAAAGCCAATCATCATTGTGCATTTGAATTATTCTACCTTTATCGAAGTCTGAAACATGTTTTTTTCTTAAATTGGTAGGTATGAGTTTTAGCAAAAAACAAATGATATAGTTAAAACTAAATGCTAAAATAATAAAAGAATGAATGTCATATACTTATTTAATTGTTGAATTTTTGAAGAAGTAGAATCAAAAGCATCTTTCTTTGCCACTGTTGCCATTTAATTATATTATTTTATTTATATAAAATTGCTGAAAAATTTAATTTTAAATAAAATAGAATAAATTTTTTTAAATCATGAAGATATTAAAAGTTAAAAAGAATTTTAATTTCCAAAAACCAATATTAAATCATAAGTAACACTTTGTAAAGTACAAAACTGTAACAGGAAACTTAAGGCATAATTTTAAAGAAATCTATTTTTGATTTGTATTTAATTTAAGGGCCCTCCTCCTTTTTTTCTGATTCTTTTTAATTTTAAATACTAAAACAGTGTAAATATATTAAGTATCTAACATAAAAAAACAAAAATTTAAAATTTTTTTTTGGACAATCAATTTTACTCTATTTTATAATATCTATAAAATTTTTTCATTTATCTTAGTTTTTTAACACTTCTGCAGCATAGTTGAATTTCAACAGTTTAAATAATTTCCTTGTTTTTTTATTAAAGAATATAGTGCGTTAGTAGTTCTAATTTTGTATTTGAGAAACAAATTTTTAAATAAGTGATAAAACATTGAGTTGTATGAAGAAAAAAAAATCATGCGGTCCCATTTTTTTTTTGAGAACACTGTAAGATCTTACTTAAATGCAGTGCCGGATCAAAGGCAGGGGATAGGGGGGGACTATAGCCCTAGGCCCCGCAAATTTAGGGGCCCTAAAAAGTTTTGGAGGATTTTTTTTTTTTTTTAGTCATTTTTAGGCTCTGGCTCATAAAAAGGCCTCCAAAAACAAAAATAGCCCTGGGCTCCAAGAAGTCTTAATCCGCCGCTGCTTAAATATGTATTTTGTTTTTTCTTCATTCACCAAGGTCAAGCATTCAAAAAGCTAAGCTTATTTTATAAACGTAAATAAGTAGTAGAGGAGTCATTGCAAAACAATAAATATCAAAATATTTTTATTTACTAAACTTCTTTATAAAATTTAAATCTACAGCATTTAAACAATTAATATGCTGAAATAAGTTGTAACAGTAAATAATTTACAGTCATTATAATTAAATGACTGTAAATTATTTACTTTTTAAAAGCTAGAAAATAAAATTTATTTTAGAGCTTTTGTTTTCTAAACTATATTATTCATACTAAAATATAATTCACAAACTCTCGTGCAAAGTCTTTGTTACCCATTTCTAGTGTAAATTCATTCAAATCTTTTATTGTTTAACAGCTAAGTTGTTTTTCTTAAAATTAAATAACACATGTCTGCAACATTTATTTTTCCTCAGATTAAGGAGTTAATTTTTATGTATTTTTGGTCGCTGAATTCGAAAAAGTTATCAAAAAAATTCCATCACGCAATATTTTTCTAAAAAACGCAAAATGATGTGAAATAAAAAATAAACCTGTTTTGGGGCCTATTTTAGGCCCCAAAACAGGTTTATTGCCAAATAAATTAATATTTTATTTATTAATTTATTATAAGATAATTTTATGTTTCCTAGGCTCAAGCAAAACATAAAGTAACTCATGAAGATAATATTAGTCAGCGTTGAATCATTTATATATCAGGATTTTCCATAGTAAGTATGGAAAATCCCAGTATATACAAATGCAGAAATTCCCAAGGAATTTCCCTTTCATTTATTTATTTCTGTTCCAACTTTCGTAACGTGCATTTCAAAAATGACTTCAAGAGGTTGTGTAAATTCTTCTGAGAGTTTTTGCTATAACTGTGGTGAACTTGTAGTAAAAAAACAACAAAGAAATAATTCTGAATTTGTTAAAAATGTGTACTTTGCCGTATTTTGGTGTGCAGATAGGCGATCAGGACAAATCTTGGGCCCGCAAGGAGTTTGTTCAGGGTGTGTTGAAGGACTTAGAATGTGGTCAAAAAATAAACTTAAATCTTTTCGTTTTGGTGTTCCCATGATTTGAAGAGATCCTCGAAACCACAGCGATGACTGCAACTTTTGTTCGTGTAATGTGCAGGGGTATAGTACCAAAAATAAAAAACAATTTTTTTTATCTAAACATAAAATTGGCACTCTCCCCAATTTCTCAGGGGCCTGGCATTCCAATACCACAAGCATGCCAAAGCCTAGACGAATTAGAAAGTGAAAGAAAGTTCTAGTGACGAGTTTCAAGTAGTTTCCATATGTCCTCAACAATTTTCTCAAGCTGAATTAAATGACCTGATCCAAGATTTAGGACTCTAAAAACAATCTTTTGAGTTACTAGGATCTAGACTGCAAGATAAAGATTTATTGACACTTGGAACTTTTTTTGCTTGGTATAGAAATAGAGAAAAATATTTTGAGCCTGATTTTTCTCAATATAGTGAGCTGGTCTATTGTTCCAATATAAATGGGTTTAATGTTCATGTTCAAAGTTCAACATATAGCTGAAAGTAGGAGACTGTTTATTGATTCTTGGAAAAGAAGTTTATAACTGTTTTATTCACAACAATAATAAGTACGCATCAATTCCTTTTAAGGTCGGAGAGAAATACGTGCACTTTGAATCTTTTGTTCATCATGAACAGGTCCTTCTAGCACTACTCCATATTGAACTTGGCATGATGAAGCAATTTGTGAAGGCATTACTAAAAGATTGTGAGACATTTAAATATCTTTCAAGCAAGTTTCCTGGTCTGTCTGAAGCAAAGAAGGAGAGAGTTTTTGCTGGTCCTGACATTTGTAAGCTGATGAAAGATAACAACTTTGATAATGTGATAAACTATGTTCAGAGGTCAGCATGGAGTTATTTTAAAGACATAGTTACAATGTTTCTAGGGAATCAGAAAGACTTGGATTTTAAAAATATTGTAGAAAATATGTTGTGCAATTTTAAAAATGGATGGGATGCTCAATGAGTTTAAAACTTCATTTTTTGAACTCTCATTTAGATTTCTTCCCGGAAAATCTTGGTGCAGTTATTGAAGACCAAGGTGAGAGGTTTCACCAAGATATAAAAGAAATGGAGAGAAGGTATCAAGTTTGATGGGATACAAATATGATGGGTGACTACTGCTGGATGCTGCTAAGGAAATGTAACGTCCTACAAAAGACAAAGCACTAAACAAAGATTGGATCTTAAAAAACTAGGTTTTTTAAAGCTTTATAGTTGTATATACTGTAAACAAATTATTATATGAATTAAAGTTAATTAAATTTGTACAATTTTACAATTTTTTTTTCTTATCATTATTGTCTAAAATTGTAGTGTTAGGCGGGTTTTGCCCATATTTTATTTTCGATTACTTTACTTAAAAATTTTCAAAAGATTTTTCGCTCGAAAATCCTTACTCTACGTAAGGATTTTCGAGCGGAAAATCCTTATGTAAAGGGTTGAAATGGATTGTATTATTGAAATCAGCATACCAAAATACATATAATTCACCCATTCCACAAAAAAAAAAAACTTAATTTGCATTCCTGTGTAATGTGATGATGTATTTTTTGGTTGACTTATTTTGAAATCACAGAACTTGATACTTTTTCTTTGACTATCTTTCTTTTTAAATCAACCTAAAGGAACAGAGTCAGAAGACACTTTATTTTTCTCAAGCAATTTTAAATGACACCATTTAGATAATCTATTTTAGGAAACCAGAAATAAAAAATTTAGAATTAAACTAATAAATTTTAGTTTTTACCTATTTATATATTGGTATCAGTTAACTTACAAAAAATGAAAGATTAAAGATTAAGTATAATATACTTTTATGTTTTATATAACTATGTATTATGTAAACAAACAAATGATTATATTTACCTAATAAATTTAATTTTTGCTTAAAAATTTTAGTTACTAAAAGCATTATATAGTGTGTGAAAAAATACAAAAGTTAGAACAAATTCTTTACAAATTCTTTAACTTTAATTTTTTTTCTTTTTATAACAATTTACAAAAAATAAAATACTCATCTTTAAATAAAAAAATACAACTATACTAATTAAAGAAAAAGAAGCACATTACACAAGTTATAAAGAAGCTTTTTAGGTAAGTTGTATTCTAGAATTAGCTCCACATGTATTAGTATACACATATAAATTTAGCTAAAATATCATTAAAAAATTAACTCTGTGTTTTTATTGACATTTATTCAATATATTAACTAGTTTAATAATGGATATTTAAAATATTCATTATTGCATTATTTATTTGTAAATGAAATATTATGTGTAATATTATACATGTCAGAACTTTTTACTATATTTTTAATGTTTAATATACAAAGTATACAAAAACATGACAAAACTTCAACAACTTTTGAAAATCAAATAAAGTTTTACTAACTTTTGTTTATTGATAATGGTTTTTTATCCATTTGCAAAAAATGTGCAAGTTTATTTTGTTTTGTAAAATCAAGTTATTACGTTGGAACACTGATGTTGTTTTGATGTCAAAAAAAAACACATTGAAAAACAATAGGTGACGACTTTCTAACTTTTAACGTAAAACCCACCTCTACGTCTGCGTCAAGGGCTTTTTGTGTTGCATCGTTTGAGAGGACATACTATTGCACGAGTCACAGAAAAAGACAAAGAGAGTGAAAAGTCTTTATTTTTCTTGACATTATTCAATAACCTTATAAGTTATAAAATTATTGGGTCTTACTACAAGTAAAATTAATTTTAAATTTATAGGCTACATGAACAATATTATTGTCTAGTAATGTCTAGTAATACTAGGCAAAAATATTTCTAGACAATGATAAAACAATATAATAAGGTCTTCTTAGTCAATAATACTTTATGCAGAAATTATCATTAGACCAAGTAGCCTAATAAATTATTATTAAATTAGTTGTAGCATAACTTATTTAATATTAAACAAGGTAAGCTACTTTTTCGATAGCCTACAAAAGGATAAAAAAAGTATACCTTGTACAGGGTTTGATCTTTTGCGTGTGGCTATTTAAGAGTTATCTGCCATAACGTATCTACGATTTTGATTTTGATTTTGATATAAATTGATAACACTTGGAATATAAGTGTTATAATAAAAAGTGTTATAATCTAAGTTTGATAATTTATATTGTTAACACTTAGATATTATGATTTCTTTAGTTAAAATATTATGTGACATCTTAGTAAAAAAAAGGATTAGTCTTTATAATATCTTATAAGATATTATTAAGACTGATCCTTTTTTTTAATTATTATTAAACTATAAGAAAAAATAATTATGTTATCAGTAAAGTAAAGTAAAAATAAATATATAAACTAAATTACAAAAAACTAATAAAAATAATAAAGAATATCTTTCCAAGTTTATTTTTATTGCAAATAAAAAAGTTCTGCAACAATATTTTGGCAACATGACTTACACGTTTTTTTCACGTAAAATAGTCACCTGGACAAGGTCACGTAAAAAATACGTGATTAAGACGTGAAAATCCAAGTTTAAATCCAAGTTTAGCGTTTTTTAGCCGTACTTCTAGAAGTAAAGCAATCTTTAAGATATATCTACTTATGGTTTCTCTTAAATTTTTTAGTTATGGATTATTGTCACAAGTTCTGATTACTCAAATCAGATGTTATAATGATGATCAAATGTGCCAACGCAACACATTTTATTGAATATGAGAGTTTTAGTTTAAGACAACTTTAAATGATAATAGCAAATTAAAATAAAACATTTATTGAAAGTTGCTTATTAACTGTCTTCATTTAAACCTTTGCACAGTGGGCCAGGTGCTGTATAAAATTAAAAAAATATATATTTTTTTAAAAATTACATTATTTTATACCATTTTATAGCTTAAACATTCATAGTAAATATTTTTGTATAATTATCATGCCGTATGCTTCTAAACTAGTATAAAAGAACTTTTTTTATAAAAAAAAAAAAAAAATAATAACTTTCTTTTTATTTTGATATTGTTTTTTTGTGTAACTAATAACTTCAAAAAAGTCTTTGATAAAGTTTTACGCAAATACTCTATAATTTGTTTTGAAGAGAATGACAAATAATGGCTACAAAATGAGCTAATATCAGCTCAATTTGTATGTAATAATAAAAAAATTCTACTAAATGTTTATATTGATAAAAAAAATTTCCCTTTTATCAAACCGTAGTACCTGGCAGGCCCCATGTGAATTTTAATACTTGACTCAAATTATAATATTTGGACAATATTTACTTTAAGTAGTAAAACAAAGAAAAGAAGATTGACGTCATTAGTTGCATCATATTCATCTTAAGAACTACTGATTACATCAGGTTGTAGTTTGCGCCAAGATGGTAAAGAAAAAGAAATAAATAATGTTAAATCAAAATTTTTATAATATTGTATACACAAAAAGGTTTAAGCTTTAAGTTTCTTTTTTTATGGATTAGTTAGTAGTCCATAAAATATAAATTTGAGCCTTTGAACTGCATAAAAATTCTTTAAATAAGTAACTGGGAATGTGTTAAACTTTTTATATTGATAAAATAATTTTTAATCAGGCTGCTTCATTTTGAGTTATATTAGTCAATTTGCGGAGCCCATCGGCAAAACGCGCAAAATCACAAAAAAAAATTTTCAGTTAATTTGATTTCTATATTCTATATACTGAAACCTATAATCTTTTTAAATATTAGTTCTATTACAAGGCACTTAATCCTAAAAACAGGTGTGGGAAATATCAAAATGTTTTCAAAACACGTTAAGTCAAACTGGGTTAAAGATTCAAAACATGCTAAGTCAGAACCCAATCAGATGAGCGATAAGTGACGTTATGCTTATTTAACAACCAATGAAAAATCTGCTTATACTAATTGAATCGATGAATGTTAACAGGGCGAAAGTCACATATTCTAAAAAATTAACTTTTTTGAGAATTTGTATATTCAAAAGATAGCTCCATCATTTTGTGATAAAAAGGTGTAAGTCAAAAATTTTCTCTAGCCTGTACAGTGTCTAAAAGTTTTGGTTTTTTGTTAAAAAGGCTGAAGTCCGGACTTCAGCCCTTTTAACAAACTTTGCGCTGAAGACAGCGGACCAAACATAAACTTATTTTGTCGTTTTGATTGTGCAACAGCGTGGTGAATAAAGTTGATTTATTACGTTTGATCATTTTAATAATAATTTAAGTTATTAACTGCTTTTTTAAATAGATGATAGTGTTAGTAAGTCTGATCATACAAATTATAAAAAAAAAAAATAAGAAACCAGTAATTGAGTTGACAGTACATAACACGCGCAAAAAATTTAACAAGCCATAAAACAAGATGAGCAGGACGTTAGGAAAGAAAAGAATGTAAATATTTTGTCCTTAGCGGTAGATTTAAATCAAAACATTTCACTGTCCAAAACACATGTGCAAGAGTTTATTAACCTAAGGCAGTTAACGGTTAGTGTATTTTATATTCATGATAGAAAGGCTAGAAATTCTCTAAATTTTTATTGCACTACCTTTGCTCCTTTCTATTGCACTACCTGTCTACCTTACGTATGATGAACTCAACTTTTATGCCGATAATTCTGGGATGCAAAATAAAAACCATCGCTTTTCAAACCTTTTTATGGCGCTTACTGATAATAAGTGGGTTAAAAAAATAAATCAATTTTTCCAATCAGAGGACACATCTTTTTGCCCTGTGACCGTGAAATCGTTTTCGATTATAAAAAAAGAGTTAAAAAGGCATGACAGAGTAAACAGCGTATAAGAAATTAAAAAAATTATATTAAAAAGTTGTAATCAATACAAGTTTTTAGTGGTTAATAAAGAGAGTTCATCTCTAGTTTACGATGTTAAAAGTTGGTGGCCAGTCCACTATAAAAAAAAAAGACCTCAATTGAAACAATGGTTAAACCTAGGAACCAACATACTCAGTTTGCAATAAGCAAATTTCACCGTTATCAATACGATTGTGACAACATAGATCAATGTAAAGTCTGTGAAATCATCAATTGCATTGTCAAACATACTTTTATGATGAGAAAAAATACTCAAAACAAAGTGAACCTGCCAGAACAGCTTCTTTACCCAAACGGAAAAGTTCCAATTAAGTCTGCTAAATTGAATGACTTAAGATAGTAAATTCCACATGATCATATTGACTTTTATAATGAACTACTGCAATGTCCTACAGTAGATAGCAAAGATGGAGAAGAAGAAGATACTGGGGAAAATGATTAAGCATAGTTGATAAAATTTCTGTATTAGACCTTTTTTTTCCTTATAATTTTTGTTAAAATATATAAACAATTCATAAATATACACTTTGTAAAGATTTATTGCAGTTTAAGACATTATTTTCTATAGCTCAAAATTAAAATCATAATAAAATAAGCAGTAATTATTCGTTGAATGTTAAAAGGGCTGAAGTTCACAGTGTTAATTGGTTTATTGTTTCTTTAAAAATAAATATAAAATATATATTTTTGCTTTTAAGATAAAAAACATTATCCCGTTCAAAAAAAAAATTGTTAGACCATTAACAAAAACTTACTGAGGAAGCAGTGCTGTTTTTTTTTTGTTTTCCAAAAATTTACATCGTTGGACTTCTGCCCTTTTAACATTCACCGATTCAATTATTAGCACTTTTTCTTGGGCCAAGGTATTAAATTTTAAACAATTTCATGCGCCAAGACTTGGCGCATTAAATTGTTTAAAATTTATCACCTCATACAAAATGACTGAAATCAGAAAAAGCTTTAAAGCTGTTGGAAAAAAGCAAACAGCCATCTTACTAAAGGAAAGAAAACAAAAAAAGAAGGTTGTAATTATTATTTTTTTCTAAAATATAAACAATAAATCTTTTAATCAATATAAGCCATATATTATTTTCTATATACTCTTAGGTGTCTATTAAACGGGATGGGACTTTAATTAACTTTTGTAAAAATTTCCCATCCATCCAAGCTTATTAAAACCACATACTCTTCCTCCCACTCACCTCCATTTTTTAATTTTCATTTTCTTTTAACAAAACTGACGTTGGAGGTAAGTACTTCTCCATGATTCACCTGCGATTAAAACGATGATTTATTTTAGCCATCGTTCAGTTGAATTTAATAGCTTATTTCTCTTTTATAGAAAAAGACACAGTAGATGAGAAAGATAATATATGCAATTGGAGAAAATGCTCTTTTGTAATCTTGTTTAACTTATTCATTGTACAGCATTTTCTTTGACCAACATTTTTAATACAAAAACTCAACTTTTACCATAGTGTTTTGCTTTGTTTCCATTACTTTATACTATACAATAATTCATGAAAATAAAAGCTTTTCTTTTTAAATCATTTTAATGCTTTTTTAAAACAAAACAAATCTTGTATGAATTCAATAAAGCTTTCAAAATAATCTCAAAAGTCCACTTGACATTTTAAAAATAAGTTAAATCAATAATTTAATCAGGTTGATTTCATGGCCCCATTGGTTTGCATTTTTTCTGATGCGCACTATTATTGCATTATTTTCTAATATTTTTCCTATCATTACACTAAAGTAACTTTTACCAACACATTTTTTTTTGAGTGCTACAGTCGAGTGGGTCAATTTTTCTTTAATATCTCAAAATCAGACTTTTTTTAATAATGATGCTTTAAGTAGGTTACTTAAGCTAGCAACTATGCAAAATAAACAGTTTTCAGGCAATTCAGTTATCACTAACAACCAAATAAAAGGTTCATAGTACCACTACATTTGGTTCATAGTACCACTACACTACAACTTTAATTCAGTTAATTTTCAAATTTTTCAATAAAATTTTATTTCTTTGTTGGATACAAGATGTTCTTGATTTTTTAAAATTGACATAATATTCGTAACAGTTAAGTCATTCTTGTGGTTAATAACTCTCTAAAGTTTCTCTGTTGTGTTTTGATTAGTACTGAGGCTTAGACCTGTTGCCAACACTATTTAACAAACTTTAAATGAGCCACGAGACAGGAAAACTTTGTGTTTTGCTACTACCAATTTTGTTGCCGCTACTTTTTGTTTTGCCACTACCAGAGTTTTCTTTATGGAGGAAGACCACTGTTAACTTATTCTATACTTGTTCCATTTGTATTTAAAAAGCAACAATAAAAACAAAAGTAAAAAAAGCAACTCCTTTGGTATATATATTTATAAAGCATGAATAGTTATAATTTGTATATTCGTGCACAACATAGTTTTAGTTTTGTTATGGTGTCCCTTCGTGACCGAGCTACCACAAAGGGTTACTTGGTCAAAATGCTCGAAGGTTTTGTGCATTTTTATATATTAGAAGGTGTTCTTAAATTCTAAAGCGGAAGATCGCAAATTCTACATTGCAGTTAGATCATTTTATTATGTTTATTTAATATAATGGTTTAATTATAATCAGATATTTAATTCAGTCTTTTTTTTTTTTAGTTCTAAATCTTTTTTTTTAAGTTTTAAAAATTTTTTTTTTATTTTTCACTTTTTAAAGATAATATCCATTTAAATAATTTTTTATTGTTTTACTTATTCCAAACCATTTTTTTGTTCAATTGAAAATTTTCAGTACATATGAACCTAATGTTTTAATATTTTATGCTTTATGTAGATGTGGCAAAATGACATATCTTTTAACCATTTTAAAAGGATTTTTTTTGTGTATAACTAATAAGCAAATACGCACTTAGAAATAATAGTATTTTAAATAAACCCTTTAAAATGAAAATTCTTAGTATATATGAGCCTAACGTTTTAACGTTTTATGCTTTATGTATAGTGGAAAACTGACTTATCTTAAACTGTTTTAAAATAATAATGAATCAATATGCACTCAAAAATAATAATATTTTGAATGAATCCTTTTGTTCAACCAACTTTAATCAGTTTTGTATCTAATATTGTGCACTATTTAGATTAATTTTTTTTTTGTTGATCTTTTTGGTGGTATGTCTTATACTTTTCCCATTTTGAAAATGTAAACTCAAAATTTTAATTCTGTTAATGGACAATTTAGTTAGGTACTTTTAATTT
This sequence comes from Hydra vulgaris, assembly GCF_022113875.1. Taxonomy (NCBI): domain Eukaryota; kingdom Metazoa; phylum Cnidaria; class Hydrozoa; order Anthoathecata; family Hydridae; genus Hydra; species Hydra vulgaris. Next base: position 34,221,978 of record NC_061159.1, on the reverse strand, counting down.
TATTTAGATGTATTATATGAAACTTTTATTGTTAATTACATCTTATTTTGGTAATTATTTACATATGTGGTCTATACACACAGGTTTGTAAAAGGTTCTGACGATCAGTGCCATCTCCATGTTTGTATTTGTAAAAGTAATTTCTTTCCTATGGCAGCAAATGTATACTTAAAAAAAAGTTAACCTATTTCTCAGTAAGAATGTTATCTATATTGACCACAATTTTCAGAAGGTAAATTTTTCTACTAAAATCGTAGTTTTTAATAGAGTATTTCAGATTTCATAATAGGATATTTTAACTATTTTGTCTTACGTTTTTTATTGAAATTATTTTCTTCGATTTCAAAAATTTCTTTGGATGTTTCACATATATTTGAAATATATTTTGAGGCTAGTTTGCATGTTTCACATATATTTGAAATATATTTTGAGGCTGCATACCTTCCTGTCTACAGATTTATTTTACCATAGAGTTATCAGTTAACTTTTTTCAAACATATAGTATGGGAAATTTCAGACATATAGTATTAGGAAACAAAATGACTTAATTATAAAAACTATTTAGAAGTTTTTGTATTACATATTTTTTACTTAAACATTTATTTTTAAGTGTTCATACCTTTTTTTTTAAGTTTAATCTTGCGTCATTGACAACAACTGCATCTACACAATATTCGTATACAAAAAATAAAAATAAAGCGAAACACTTTAGTGTAAAGAAAATGCAAAAGTTGGAAAGGACATCTTTAAGTAGAAGTAAAAAAAAATTGCCTTTATTTAAGCATTTATCTTGTATCTCCTAATGTATAAGTTTTACAAAAACTTTGTTTAAGTTATGCATTTCTTACATTAAACTACTTTTCATAGTCCTTTGAGATTCAAATTATCAAGATTTAACTGTACTATTAAATTTGATTTGTAATTTTTTTTTATTTATATATATATTTTTTTTCAAGGTTGTTTAGGTAAAAACTTATATATTTTATTTTTTTAGGTTATAAATGGTATCTTATTGGCTGTAGACAATTTATTAAGTTTGAATAGAAATTTAATTAAAGAAGCAAATCAAAAACTTAATACATCGGCATTATTTTTATCTCAACTTAATGTTTTGGCTGAGCAGCAAACCTCAAATATTACTAAAGCGATGAAAAATATTGGTTTTACATCATATACTTCTTCAGTAAATAGTAAACCTATATATATTTATTCTCTTGAAATGGAAGGTAATATAAGTGTAAGTATATCAAGGGATCATCCTAGAGATGAATATACAAACTTAAATGACTACATAATTCTCCCTTCACAACTTTTCAGTGAACTAAGTAAAATCAAAGTTTATTCTTACATATTTCGTGACAATACATTTTTTGAAGAAAGAAACAGAAAAATAGATAGTGTGATACTTTCAGCAACTATAAGTGATGTTTATGTGAAAAACTCCAATTATCCAATAAAAATGAAGTTTTCTAGTCAAAAAAGTATTTTTGGCAACAAATCCTGTTACTTCTACAATGTTGAAAGTATGTTATTGATTAGTGTTGGTAAATTAAATGTTTATTAATAGGTTTCAATAGTTTAAATTAATTGTTTTATATATGTAACAGCATTCATTAAA
>NC_061159.1:34185360-34215360 GCF_022113875.1 Hydra vulgaris | reverse complement strand
ACCATTAATGATAGCAGCAGTAGCACACTGCTGCTATCATTAATGGTCTTCTAAAACTTTCGATGACACACCAAATCTGACAGAGGCATGGGCAGCATTACTAATATCAAGGTAATTTTGTTTAAGATAATTTTCTTGTTTTTCTAATGTTGAGTCTTCTTCGCTTTCACTGACTTTATCGCTATCACTGACCATATCAACATTAAAATTATTATTCAATTCTGCTGCAACACTCATATTTTTAGCATCAAATCTAATAGCAGATTAATAAAATGTTCTTGACATCTCTGACTTTCTCGTTGTTGATTGACCCTCGCTTAATTAGTTGACTTACGAAAGTTTTTGAACCTAAACTTTTTAGTTCCTTTAACATCTAGAAGAAACTCTTGCATAGATGAAACACTACCTTGTTTTTCTTGCTGGGTTTTAATCCGAACAAGCTCTTTTTGTGCAATTCTTAAATTTAAGTCACGTTTGCATAGACGATGATCACGATTTTCACAAGATTCTTTGCAAGGGGCATCAATCTCACCGCAGTAAACAATTTTGCATTTGCAAAAAGCGATGTCTAAAAGTTTATCAAGTTTAGATTCCCAGTATTCTTTATTAGCCTTTTGGGCTTTGTGTCGAGCTATCTTAGAGAATGCAGACCAACCTCTACTGAGTCTCAGTTCTATAACTTTAGTACCACAAACTATAGGCTCTTTATACTCTGTGTTTGAAATAAACCATCGTTCTGCAATTTCATGGGTAACATAAAAAATTTCTTGCATTGATAAATTACGTGGATTTTTTTCATGAACTAGTGTTTTTTCTCTTTGTAGATCAAGACATGCAAACAATCACGTTATGTTGGAAAATCGGTTTTAAGAAACTTTCTTGGACCTCCAAGATATTCACTAAGCTTAGTGTTGATAGATTTTTTGGTTTTTGCCATTTTTTTATTTTAAATATATTATGAATCTGAAAAACAAATTAGCAGGAATAATAACAATTAATTTGAAAATAAGTCAATAATAGCTATCATCATATTTATAAGGTATATTTGAATTTTAACTACCACTTATACAAAAATTAATAGTTTGAAAAACAAATAACATCTTACCATAGTAGAATATTTTTAAGTAAATAAAGCATAGGATTATTCAATATTATAAATAGTTATTATGTACATTTGTAACATAAATAGACAACATTTAGGTTAAAAACACAATATTTTCAGACAAGAAAAACCTTTTCCCGGTAGCAATAGCTATTTTTTCACTAAAAAAAGTAATACCATTCAACTTAGATTTTTTAAATACATAAGAAAAGTACTGAATCAAAACTAGAACATGCATGAGTATGATTTACCCTAATATAGACGTTAAATGTCGCTCCACTGTATTTTCTAACTTTAACAACAGTTTTTAGTTATAGTACATGGCTGATGATTGCTGTATAGGCATGAAACTTAAAGTTCCATGAAAAGTTAATTTTGCCCTTTGTAAATAATCCAAAATTAAATATATATAATCTTTTTAAATTTGGTATTGATTATCGCGGACCATTCTTTTGGAATAAAATAGTTTTAAAAAATTTTACCGAGGATTTTTTCTTCAAAATAACTTTTTTTTTTTTTAAAGAAAGCCTAAAGAAAAAACTCATTTTTGCAATCGAAGTTTTAACAATATACTTTTGATATTTTTTAAGTGATCTTCCTTTTAACCCTCATATTTAAACATTATATATGTATATTATATTAACAACTGTAATATGTAATATTGTATCTTGTATTTGAAACAGAATATTTTAAGTTTCTTACTTTGTTACTTATTTTTTATTTGGAAATATTGGAAATTTTTACAAGAACATTTTTTAGCGGTACTCCATGACAAGACTGTATGATCTTCTACGAGTCCCTGCGTTCTTTTATTATTTTATAACGAGCGTATATATATACTCTTTTATAATTATTTATTTGTATTTTAAATATTGTAACAAAATGCTTTTTTAAAATGTATTAAAAGAACAATATATATATATATATATATATATATATATATATATATATATATATATATATATATATATATATATATATATATATATATATATATATATATATATATAAATATATATATATATATATATATATATATATATATCATACATATATATATATATATATATATATATATATATATATATATATATATATATATATATATATATATATATATATATATATATATATTTATATATATATATATATATATATATATATATATATATATATATATATATATATATATATAGTATATATATATATATATATATATATATATATATATATATATATATATATATATATATATATATATATATATATATATATATATATATATATATATATATATATATATATATATATATATATATTATATATATATATATATATATATATATATATATATATATATATATATATATATATATATATATATATATATATATATATATATATACATATATACGCGAGAAAATACGAAATTAGGAAGACTTAAATTATTTGTAATTAGATACACAACAAGACATTAGTCTGTTTTTTGGATCAAAACTAAATATTTTTGTAGATATTATTAAAAAGACTACGACCACTGGCAATTCTTTGTACACCCAGTACCAGAACAAGTAAATTTGGAGTACAAAACTCAACTTTCATAAAATGTTCTAGGTATGGAACCATCTGACTAGGCAGTTAAATCAGCTCTTAGAGAATTAATCAAAAGTTTCTTTGGTAACTGCAATTAGGTTTACACTGTATGTAAATAGTTTACAGAAACAACAAGTGATACCCAGCAAGTTGTTGATGAAGTTCAAAAAGCAGACAGGTTTATTTACAGAACGTTGTAGAACTAATCTGAGAACTTATCTAAAAAAAGGAATAATTTCCTTGTACAACTCTTTGACTGTTGCCAGTTAGGATATCTTCTATCCAGCTGCAGACACTTGTTTCAAAGCCAAGTAAACTAAACACGCATATTGTTTAAAAGTTTTAGCAAAATTCAGAAGAATTATGACAGAAAGTTTCAGTACAAAAAGTTTTGAACTGCAACCTTTCTTAGAATGGCATGTTTGCACTAGCTTTCAACAAGGAGGAATAAAAAGAGTAGTGAATAAAAAGAGTAAAATGTAGATTAGCAAATAGAGCAAGACTTATGATGATTGAGTTTCTAAGTTGTTTTGTACATTTGATTTATAACTGCATTTTAAAAAAAGGGGAAGGTTATTTGATCTGTTTAATTTTAATTTTCTAAATTTGGTATTTATTAAAGTAGTTGGTAGTATTTAGCATTTTATATTAGCTATCGTAGTATAACATAAAAAACATTGGCTTGTGATGCATGATCCTCATAGAACATTTTTGTATGGATTGCTATCAAGTTGATTGTGTTCAATCATATGCTTGAACATAAACTGGCAAATGTTACATCACCAACAGGAAACAGTTGTTCAAGGCAATGGATGGTTTTTAGCTGGCTATCTACTAAACCATTTTTTTAAAACGGGGTTGACAGCTTGCTTTCAACAAACAAGAATAAGATCTATGTTTTTATATTTTGGCACATTTTTGAGATCTTAAAAATACTTTTGCAGTCTTTTGTTTCCTTAAATTAATCATAGAAAAGTTAAGGGTCATATTTATCCTTCTTTATAATGATCGGCTGTGTGTGAAGTGTGCTATTGGTTTGAGTTGTAATATTGGTCATGAGTTCAGTTATTTATTTTCATGACACATGAAAAAATTGAGGTTTAAAAAAGAAAATTCATTCTAGCCCATGTGCTGTATTTACGTTTCCCACTTTAACTTTATGATATGTTGTTGGTATTGACCATAATTGGCTGGTATCTTATGCCACTTAAGAGTTATATTTAATATTATCAATCTGTCTACAATACGACTTTCTACTTAAGTGTTTTAATTATCATAATCACGCATTATCCATATACATAACATCTCATAAAGTTAGAGTGGCCCGAACAAATATCTACCTTCCTTTTGCTAGCATTATAGTAAATTTTCTTGCCAGTATTTCTCAAATTCGTTTCATTGACATTCAAGAGATAAACATTGGTTCAACAAGTGTTGTGTTGTTTATAACCTAACAAACTTATTGTTAATACTCCAACAATTGTTACTGAAAAGCAAAATTAATAAGATTGACTAAAATCCTTGTACTAAAATGCTTTGCAATATCTTCTTCAAAGCAAAATCTTAATGGTTTGCAAAAGAATCTTTTCTTAGAATTTCTTGAAACTAAAGTTTTTTTTTTTATTTTAATTTTTATGAACAGGTTAAAATCAAAGTTTTATTACAGTCAATAAAGCAAAAAGATGAAAAAAAGAAACAAAATACATTTTTCTACTTCAATTAATATGTTTTTTGTTGCTGCTAATTTCAAACGTTTTGTAATAATAATGATTATTAATAAATAATAATTTTAAATAGTTTCTAGTTTTAATAGTAATAAAATTAAAATAGTTAAATATAAATAAAAATTTTAAAATAGATAAAAACATTTTTTCTTTAATCAATTTGTTTTTTAATGTTGCTAATATTATACAGTTTCTACTACTAATAACTAATAATTTAAACAGTTTCTTGTTAAAATAATAACTTTAAAATGTATCATAATTTAAAAATAGAAAAAATATATTATTTGAAATAAAAAAAATATTTTGAAACTAACAGAACAAACTTGGTCATCTGAGGGATGTAATACCACTAACTCAACATCATCAAAAACCTATTGTCAGTGTAATCATCTTACAAATTTTGCGCTGATGTTAGATGTTTATCAGTCAGGAAACAACCCTGTTATTCTTAGCATTCTTTCACGAATTGGTTGTATAATATCGATTGCTGGATTATTTATTACAATTATATGCTATGCAGCTGTTCCGTAAGTTTTGATTTGTTTTTAAGTAACCCTGCCATCGAAGTGAATTATTTATACAGTTTTATTTACTCGCTAATATTTACTATATTTCTAGATTAATTATATTGTACAGTTTAAAACTAAAGAAACAATACAAAAGTTTTCTATTTTTTTATATTACATACTATGTATAGTTATACTATGTATTAATTAAACTAAACTATGATAGCTTAGTTTAATTAATACATAGTATAACTATTAAATTTTAATATATATGTGGAATAAAGTAATTGCAATTAAAAATGATTTAGTAAATTTTCACTAAGTTAAAAAATGCTAAATATGGGTGTGTTAAAGGTAAATGTAGTATTTAAGTTTCTGTAGATGTGTAGAACGATGTTTTAGTGGTAATACTGTGATGATGAAGTTTTTTTGTCATTTTGAATAAGGTTGTGTAAAATGAGTTTGTTGAACAAACTAATTTTACACAATGTTGTCTTCAATTATAGAAGTATCAAATAAAAAGAATTTCAGAGTTATAAAATCAATCATTTTTGAAAAAAAAGTCTAGAGTTCCTGGACTGAGTTCATTGGTAATAAGGGTGGCAAGAGTGGTTTTCATAAGTGAAATATTATTAACAATAATAATATTCTTAAAGCCATTTTAGATTATTTTAAATATTTTCTTGGGATTAAAAGTGATTATAATAATTCTTTTCAAGGCCATCTAAATAACTAAGCAATGAAACTCAGCAGATCTAGTCCGCCATTATGTAAATCTAGAAATTTTGCTAAATATATATCATGCTACTTTTGGGACCTATCTAAGATATGCATTTCAAGTATGGGAACAAAATTATAAACAAATCATTTTAAGGTTGTGGGCAATCCCATAAACAAAACATTTTTAAAATTGTCCCATCTCCATAATAAAGCCTTGAAAATAATATATTTTCAGTATAATAACTTTAAATCTAATGTGCTATACTTAATCTCTAATATAATAAATTTAAGCAACCTTGTGGTATTCCTTAACTGCCAATGTCTGGAATTATTATTACAAAAATATCATTCAACAATTTCTTTAAAAGAACCAACTGTCACTGTCCTCTTCGCTTCATCAGTAGCTTAAACTTAGTTACTCTGCTAAATATGGAAACAAATCCATTAAATATCAGTGTATTAGCTCATGGAACAAACTACCTGGCGTAAAATCTCATAATCAATTTCTGAACTCAAAATCAAGCTTTTTAATTTTTTGTTAAAAAAATACAACTAAATACTTCCACATATTAATATTGAGATTCTTTATTATATCTATCAATTCGTGATACTTTAATTTTTAGTTTGATACTTTTAACAATTTAAAATTCTCTCCTTATCCATATACATTTAATTCCTCTGGTTTTGTATCTGCTTTTTTTAATTATTTTCATTAAATTTTTCATTCTAATATTATAAAGATAAGTACTAAAAATTTGACATTCTTTTATTACCAATATTTTGACATAATTTGTATATCTATTTAATTATCTCTTTTCATTCAATTCTCTACTTCGTACTAAATATTTGTTGTTGCTGTCATTATTTAATTTTATATTTGTTTTGTTTTGATTTGATTTCTTGAAATAGTTTTTTTACACTACTTTTTTTGAAAACTTTTTACACTTAATAATTTATAATTAATTAATTTTCTCGATTGAGTTACCACATTTACTTTATAAATATTTGTATAAATGTTACAATAGTCTAGAGAACAGTTTTTTTCAATGCTTGCTTTAACTTTCTTAATTAGTAATTCAAATTTAAAAGTTTTTTCTTTTAATTTAAATAGTTTAAGATCAATTAATCAAGTTTATATTTTGTCATAGTTCCATTATATTTTGAGTTCAGAATGAATATTCCAATCATGTAACACAAAAAAAAAATTATCAAAGCAATCAAAGCGGACAAAGATAGGCTTCATTCCGACAAGCCTAAGGACTTACTTTTTCTGAAGGATCAAATGGGAGAAATAAAAATGACGCTTGGGACTATTGACAAGCGTAGAGCTGAGATAGAACAGAAGAGAAATAGCAGGATTCAAAGTAAAGTTATAGCATTAACAGGTTTTTACCAAAAATCATTTGTTCCGTCTAGAGGTTTTAAAGTGTGCTCTATTGATTGTGTACATCTACCTAAAACAGTTTCTTCAGAACCAAGTTCAGATTCTGAATCATAAAATAATTACATGGACTGTTCAATAAGAAGTTTTAAAAATCAAGAATAAACCATTGTTATCAACCTAGAAGTTATTAAAGAAACTATGAGAACAGCTATAGTCATGGATATAACAGCTTATAAAATTACAGCAACCCTGATAAAGCTTGTCACCGCAGCTGGAGGTGATCCAAACTAGTTGCCCCTTTTTTATACTTCAGCTTTTTAAATAAAAAACAATATTATTAACAAAGATGCTGAAAATATTAAGATTTTGATAAAAAAAGAGATCGAACAAGGTAAGGTAAAAATTCAGCTACACTTTGATGGAAAGTTAATCAAGGTTTGCATATATTTAATTTTAACTGGTGTTTTAATTGAGAGCAACTGTTTTTCTTACATTGTTAATCTAATCCTAGTTGTAGGACTTGATATCAAATCACGGTGATGTAGCAACTGATAGGATTTGTGTTCTTGTGAGAGCCGGAGGTACTGATCATCTACTTGGCGCTCCAAGAGTTCATTCTGGTACAGGGCTAAATCAGTTCAAGGTTATTAAAGAAATTTTTAAAGAGTTTGAAATTGTTGATCACGTAAGGTTGGTCTGCTTTGATACTACTGCTATCAATACTGGAATGATTCATGGTGCTATATACAGGTGAACTCTTTTTCAATGTAATTTAAAAAAAGAACTGCGAAACGATGTTGGTAAACCATTGTTGATGCTTGCTTGTAGACATAATGTTTTAGAAGTCATATTAAAACATTATTGGTTAGCAGTTACAATAGAAAAAACCTCAGGACCTGACAACGCATTCTTTAAAGGCTTAAAAAGAAGTGGAATGATATTGATGTGAAAAACTGTTTCATCACTTACTTCATATGGCAATCGATTTATGATTCTTGGTTTAATGAACAAGCAGAAAAAGCAAGAAAATTTTTAATGACGATTGTGAATGAAGGGGTCTTCAAAAACGCTCAGGTATACTTTTCTAAACATTTAAATCTTCAAGTTTGAATACAAAAAAATAATGGGTGAAGTTAAATATCCGCATTAAACTTTTTTAGAGACACAAGAAGAGAGCAGACTACCAGGAACTGCTGAGCTAGCTCTCATGTTCTTGGAACCGACATTCAATCCTCTCAATATACTGGAGTCTGGAGCAGTACATCATGCTCGTTTTATGGCAAAGAGTATCTACTGTCTAAAGATAATGCTTCTTCTTAATTCGACTAAGCAAATCCTAAAAATGAGCCAGAAGAAGATTAATAAGGTGAAAAAGATGGCAATTTTTATTTCAATTTTCTTTGCTCCTCAATTTCTGAGAGCTGAAAAATCAGATACAGCTGCAATCCAAGTTAGGTTTTTAGCCTTTGATACAAATAATCATAATTAAGCTTTAGCAATTTTATTTGATAAAACAGTGTACCAAAATTGTATTGAAATTTTAACATTGCAGGACCAGCACTTTATCTGGCATATGGTCCACTTGGAGAAGTTTGATGTAGCTGCAGCTTCAGTCTTCAAAAGGTGGGGAAAACACAGCTGGTACTTAGATCTCACTACTGTTATTTTTGCCCTAGCCAATTCAGATCAGTTTGTGTCTGACATTACAAAGGAAGAAATGGCTAGAAAGCTAGTAGAGTATCCTCAAACAAACAAGTATGACTTTGAAAGAAAGAGCGATTCCGGTTTTATTCCACAAAAGACCGAGTTTCTTAAACTCACTGAGCCACCTTCACTCGTTAATTATGTAGGAGCTGAGTAATGGTTAGTGTTTGATATACTTGAACACACTGAAAGACATTTCAAGTGGATTTTTTTATCCTTCGTCTACATGAAATATAGATCCAGATTTTATTGCTTTTCAACTATTTGTTAAAAGCTTGACAGTTGTTTATGATGCAGCGGAGAGAGCCGTAAAAGCAACTCAGGAGATTGTTTCACAGACAAATGACGAGAAGAAACTGCAGAAAATGTTAATAGTCAAGAATAAAATAAAACCAATTTTACGCACTAAAGCAGCATATAAAGAGAGCAAATAAAATAAAAACCAATTTTACGCACTAAAGCAGTATATAAAGAGGCATCTGAACAGCTAACACCTTGAAAAGCTAAGCCTTGCGTACGAATATGAATGTCTTGAGGAGACGAAGGATAAGTTATTACTATCTAATACTAGTGATTTTAACAGTAGCTCGGATATCGTTGATGAAAATGATGTGGTTAAGACTATAGAGGCTGAAAACAAGGTTTTCAATAATGCAGAAACCTAAATCTATATTTTAGGTTACTATTTTTTTCAACGCTAACATTTATTTTTCTGAAGCACAAAATAAGGAAGAGGGGGGGAGGAAAAGGTACGAGAAAAAGTTATCCATACATGCCCCTCCTTGTTTGGGTAAAGAGACATAAATATGTTTTTTATAATATGTTTTATTTTACTAGCCATAAGGAGGTTGTACAAAACTCTTTAGATCTATATAACTGCTGCAACACTTTACTATAAAATCTTGACTGAATCTTGAGCTCGGTATTATGGAGAAGGTTTTATTATTTTTTATAAAAAAAAAATTTGTAGACGTTTTCAAATTTATACAGTTTCAACTTAAATTTGAAAAAAAAAAATTGTTCCCCAAACCCCCCTCCCTCCGTCCATATCACGGTTTCCGAAATCAAGTTGTAGCGAGGTGATCCCATAAAGCTAGGGTGCCAATTTTTTTCAAGCATGCTCTAGACAAATAATTCGTGTGCATGTTTGTCTGTATCTTAGATCTCGAGAAAATTTCAATCTTGTAAAAAGTTATAAATTTTGAAAAACTTTGATTGGGTGTAGCAAGATAAAATTTTTTTTTTTTTGAAAAATCAATATATTATCTTAAAATCACTCACAACTACACATCTTTTTAGCTTGCATACATGTTCCAAAAAAAAAATTTGTAAAATTTGAACACTGCTAATATATATATATATATATATATATATATATATATATATATATATATATATATATATATATATATATATATATATATATATATATATATATATATATATATATATATATATATATATATATATATATATATATATATATATATATATATATATATATATATATATATATATATATATATATATATATATTGATAATTAGGCGGTAGTGGTGTCGTGGTAGAGTTCTCGCTTTATAAGTGAGAGGTTCCGAGTTCGATCCTCACATTTGTTCCTATTAGTAGTGCGCTTAAATTGTTTCTCCGCGCAGCGACCATGTTGGTCATGATTCGTGTTTCAAAGTTGAGAGTAAATTATAACCACATTTAAGTAGCCTCCTTGTATGTAGAAACCTTATCGGCCTTGTGCAGTTGAATTAACATTAAAAAAAAAAAATAAATAACAAAAAAGTTTAGCAATTAGCGCATGTTTGCATTTACTACAATATAATAAATAATATCAATTTCAAATTAACAAAATCTTTTTGATATGCATTCTTTAAAATCTGTTTTCGATTTTCTCGAACAACTAGCAAAATCTTTTGTTTGTGATCCTAAGAGTGTGAGAAGTTTACAAACTTTTTCATAAGTCTAATATTTCTTTAAGAACAATCATTTTTGACACTGAGGTGTTTAATAAAAAAGACAAACGTTTTGTACGAAGTTATTGAATCTGAACCTTTATTTTAGCGTGCTTCCAACCAAATCTTTGTTTCCTTTACTAAGTCTAAAACGACAGTAAAAAAACCCAGCTTTCACATGTAACAAGTGAAAATGAAAATAAAATTCAGAACCAATTATGAGATTATTTTTATCATACTTTTTAAAACTAGAAGTGGCATCACAATAGATAAAAACCACAAGTAGATCAAAATGGAACAATATTTTCTCATTGCTTTTAAAAGTTGAAGTAAATGGCCTTTCGTGGATCTTTGATGTTACCTCTAGTTGTTGATTTGTAAAAATGTTTAATATGCAATTCGAGTATGTAGTGCCAACACAATAAACACAATAACGGTTTCTGAAATATACTTGTTAATATTATAGTTGTACTCTCTTTCTTACCAGTGTTGGTTGCTGTAGCAGCAACACACACACACACAGAATACTGGTCTGAAACTTGGTCAGAATACTTGGTCTGAAACTTCAAAATATTCTAATAAATTTTGAATTAATAGAGCCTGATCAGACGCTTTACTTTTGTCACTTGGAACAATTACTAAGATAAGATCATCTTTGTGTTGAAATTCAAGACTAGTAACAGACACAGCAGTTCTATCTCTGGTATTTGTTTGTTAGATTTCCTTATACAAGCGTGTAACTTGCTAGCAATCAATGTGAAGGACAAGATTTTTTCCTCTCGTTTTCTCAATATAAGTCTGTCTAATTTCATTTCCATGATTTTGAACTAACTCGTAACACTTCAATCTGACTGTTTCTCTGTTAAGCCTAATTTTTTTCATATTTACTTCTAGGTAGGCAAAAATACTTGATATAAACATTGTTTGATCTCGGTACTTACAAAACGGTACTTACTCTGAGAGGAGTTGTAGCTGCATTTAAACCTTGAGTATTTTCTTTATTGACAAGGGTTGAATTGGATTGAAGCATTAGTGATATATTTTGATTCTTTAGCGTTGTTTGGTGTTTTTTATTGATATTCATTCTTATCAGAATAAAAATTAGCATTACCTACCACCAATGCTATATTTGAAAGATATACAATAATATTTAAAAAAAATGAAAATTAAAAAGTACATTTACAGTTTATTCTATAAAGTAATATACAATACACATATGCAATATAAAATTTATTTTTTTCATTGATAAAAATTACTTGATTTAAAAAATTATTTTATTTCCTTTGAATAATTTACATCAGCATTTTACATCAGCATCTCCGTTAGCCTCTATTTAAATTTTTTATCATAATTAGCATACCTATGCTATCACTTTTGTCTATGTTCAATCTTTACTTCATGTTCTTCATCTATATGACTACTTATGAACTGTTTTCCAGCATTTTTCTGATCTTCAAAAAAATGCTAAATCTTCCTCTTTACTCTCTTTGCTTCTTGGCATAACTTGACTGAGTTGTATAAGGTCTTTAATGTTGAGTTTTCCAATGTCAAAAAGAATTTCCATGATAGATTGAAATTCTTTAACTAACTTTTCTTTTGTGTCCTTTTTCGAAACTAATAACTTTCACCTTGGTCATTGATTAGCATTTTTTGTAAAGCTTTACAAATTTTTATAATACTTTATCCTCTCCAATAGTATAGTTTTTAAAACCACAGGACTCCAATATGCTCACTCTTTTTCTTAGAAGACAGATATCTCTATCTGTCTTCTTACTGATAACACGTTATTTTTCCTTTGCATTTCATTTCAAATCTTGAATATAAATTTATGCCTAACATGTTTTGCGTTCTTTTTAATACTTAATTGCATCTTTTTGTCTATATTTTACTTTTCAAAATGATACATTTTGATAAAGTAAAAAAATATTGATGATAAACCAATTTTTCAAAAACTTTAAAACAATGGTTAATTATGAAAGCATCAGATTTATAGCACTAATACTAGTTCTTAAAACAAAATCAAAACAGAATTAATATCACTCAGGGGTGCAAAAAAGAATTAGATGCAGTGTTATGTCTTTTACTGTTTATTTTTTTTTGGTGTGAGATTTCTTCATGTGTGCAATCCCGAATTATAAATAAATTGAAATTCAACATTTTATTTTAAATTTAACTGTATACCAATCAAAAACCATGTGCTACTTTCAAAACTAAGTTATGAATATTATTTTTTACACATTAAATTTGCATTCACTTGCGTTGAGAACAATTTAAAAATAAAATCTTAATAATGATTAGAGTTTAAGATTTTATTTATAGTTAAGCTACTTTGCCAAATTTTATAACCACAGAAATACTTGCTGTATTACTAAAATAATAATAAAAAGTATAATGAACCTATAATCCATAATTTAGTGTATCTATGAAAAAAAAAAGTTTATTGTTTTTGAGTCAATCGTTTTTTGATGACTTGGTTCCGTTGATCAACAAAGTTCTGTTCAGAGGAAATTGTTGTGTGGCAATGGAAACATTGACCTGTGTTTAGAATCTATCTGCAGCATAAAATTCTTAAGTTCGTTGTTTTCGTTAGTTGAACAATTAAAATCCTGAATTTTTATTTACTCCTCTTTGAGATGTATCATAAACAAGTTGTATACTTTTTACAAATTTTACAGCCTGTAATTGGGCATGGTTTCTGCAAAATACAAAAAAACATATAAATAAGATTTATAGAATATATAATAAAGAATAAATTAAAGATTCAATCAAGTTAGCTTATACAAATGTGAAATGCAATTACCAACTAAAATATTATAAGGTAACTGAACTATTATTATTATTATGTAATAACTAATTATATTACAACAAAAAAACAACTTATTATTATGCATATTATGATAATATTATTTGATAATATATAATAATATTTTATCTTAACCGCGAAACCACTAAATCATTTAGTTTTATAGTCAGATTTTTAAAATTAAAATAACCTAAGCTTGTCATTCAAAGATCATGATCAATCTAATCATTTAGAGATCATATTTTTGGTTCTCAAAATTTTGAGTTTTTTCCATTTTATGTATACATCAATTAAATTTATAGCCACATTTTTAAAATTTTATTACTAAATCTTATCATTTGTAGATCATATTTAAAAATCAGCAAAATATTGAGTTTTTACTAAATTCTATATACTGATATCTATTATCTATTTGTTATCTAATGTTAGTATAAGTTAAAGTTTTTTTATTCTAAAAAAGAAGAAAAAGAAATACCGATATCTGTTGATGCAAACTATTGGTAGTTCAGTTTTTTATCAATTTTTCAAAATTTATTTATTAGATCTTAGTTTTGTATATATATATATATATATATATATATATATATATATATATATATATATATATATATATATTATATATATATATATATATATATATATATATATATATATATATATATATATATATATATATATATATATATATATATATATATATATATATATATATATATATATATATATATATATATATATATATATATATATATACATATATATACATATATCTGCGCTTCTAGTGTTAATTTTTTATTCAGCAGGATTATCAGGAAGTTTTTGATGATCCTGCTTTTAATGATTTCTAAACAAGAACCTGAAAGAGAAGCTAAAGTTAGGCATTATGAATAATTTATTACTGCTCTGTTTATTCATAACATTGAATACTCTTTTTGTAAAAAACACTAATATATTTGACATTTGACATGTATTTCAAGTACATTTTATCTTTTTTTGTTATTGTTTTACTAGTTTAATAATTCTATTTAGAAAATTACGAGAGAAACGCGCTCCAAAAATACTGATAATTCTATGCATAAATCTGATGTCTACCCTTTTTTTATTTGTTGCTTTTGTGGAACGAACCAACTCTCCTGATTTGTGCAAGATTGTTGCTTCAATGTTGCAGTTTTTTATTTTGTCAACATTCTTCTGGATGGCAGTTGAAGGTTTCAATTTATATAGAATGTTTGTAATAGTGTTTAGCAATTCAACCAATTCACGTTATTTTTTATTGAAGTGTTCTTTATTTGCATGTGGTATGTATATACTTTTTTGCCTTTTTGAATTTTTTTTTTTGATTACAACATTAAAAAAAATATATATTTTTTTTAGGCATACCTCTAATATTTACTATAGCAACTGCTGCTAGTAAAACCTATTACCTTAAAAATCAAACTGAAGTCAATCCCAAAATGTAAGAAAAAATTAATTTTTTTAATTGCATTGTATATATAAAAAATTTACCAAATTCTTATCCAGGTAATTTTTGTGTTTTTCAGATATACCTCCTCCTCCTTTTTTTTCTTGAAATAACTGAAATGTTTTTTTCATTAAAAATGCCTATGGGGGCACAATCGATCACGATTACAGCCTAAGAGGGCTTAATCAACAACTTGGAATATACTTCCGTCTAATGCAGCCTAGGTAGTTTCAACAAAAGCTTTCAAAGATTACATTGATGGACAAAGAAAAATAACACACAATGCGTGTCTTTAAGCTGTCATTATAGTAGTGCCTGCCCTCAAAATTTCCGTTTATTCAAGGGGAAAAAATAAAGTAATCGCTCAAAATCATCACTGGTAAAGATTTCCTTAAAGTAAGCAAATATTCTTTTAAGAAAATAGTTTACCTCAAAATAATTTAGTTACAAAAAAAAAATTAAACAATTTCCCATAATAAAAAGTAATTTCCTTAATGTAAATAAATTATCAAAGGGAATTTTTCCAGATATTAGAAAATATAGTTGAAGCTATTTTCCCTGCCTTTAAGTAAAGTAATTAAGGAAATATTTCCAGAAATTGAGAAATTTAGAATATATATTTAATGGAGTATATTTAAAGGAAATACTTCTGCTATTAAGGAATGTAATTAGGCGCATATTTTGTGGTTTCAAATAACAACTTTAAAAAATTGCTTCCCTTTAAAACAAAATTGCAACATATGGCAACGCTAAATGACACAAGGACATAACGCTAAATAATTTTGAAACATGTACCAAAAGCAACATTACAAATTAGTTGCACAATGGATAACGCCAAAGTTTTTTAAATACAATCAATTAAAAAGCATTAAATGAATTCATACAGTTCAGAAATCACATTTAATTTTTCTACATTAAAAAAAAATGTGCTATTAGGTAACGCATTAGCAATTGTTACTTACATGTAGCAATGCCTCAATCCAAAAAGTTATAAAAAGAATAGCACAAAAGCTTCAAATAATAATTATATCAAACGCATTAAATAATTTCGAAAATAATGAATAAATGTCAAATCATCAAAACATTAAATTGGCTTCTACAGTAATGACCAGGGATGCTTTCCTACAGGTTCGCACCGGTTCGTGCGAACCGTTAGATGTAAATTCTATGGTTCGTGCAAACCGGCTATTAAAACATTCGCCCATATTTGGAATACGTAGCTCCTATCTGGAATCCTTATCGTCAGTATGATAAAGATAAACTAGAGTGTGTCCAACAAAGAGCTCCTAGAATTAAAATTTTGAAAAAATACAGTTATGAAGAGAGGTTAAAGAAGTTGGATTTACTATTCTTGGAGAACAGAAAAAGAAGAAGTGATTTGATACAAATGTTCAAATATTAGAAAGGGTACGATATTATAAATTTTTAAGCAAAACCCGAAATGCTAGATAACGAATATAAAACTAGAGGTCACAATAGTAAACTAAGGAGGCAATAGACAGGAAATATAAAACGACATAATTTTTTCACAAATAGGGTAGTAAACGACTGGAACAAGAAACAATAGACGCAGTCAGTATCAACCAGTTCAAAAAAAAATTGGATGAACATTTTAAATACTAACTTTTATTATGTTTGTATGTTAGTGTGTTACAGCTGTTAAAGTTACAAACTCTACGTAGTTTGGACTCATCACTCTTTAAGTGTACAGCACTATTATATTATATTATATTAAAATAAGCGAAAATTTTTACTTTGGCAAAGAAAAACTATTTAAATAAAATATATTTACCATTTGGTGCAATTTTATATAAACAATTTGAATATTTTATCTAGTTTTCATTGCGATTCTAATTTTTTGCTTTATAAAAATCTTTCAGTTAATTAGTCCTCCCCTCTCCTTTTTATTTGATATGTAAATTACCAGTGTTTTCATTGGTTGATTTTAAAGTTAACGCGCGTTTTTTCCGGACCGTTAGTAACAGTTCAGAAATGCTAACATTAACATGCACGTGTAGCGTCAAAAATATGTATTTGTAACAGTTGCTGAGGTTTTTAACATTGTTTAAATATCCATTGTATTTTTTCTAGATGCATTACTACTTTAATTAAAATTTGGAATTACTTAACTAAATTATTTTTATTTATAATAGCTTGATTATTTGTTAATCAAACAATAAATTATAATTGTAACTAACTATAAATGTAACTTAAATGAGTGTTATAAAAGTAACAACACTGTAGAGTTATTACTTTGGTAGTCATAAATTTATTGTTTTGTTTTTCATAACATTTTCACTAACAAATTAAAGTTTATTCGCCTTAAATCCGTAAACTTCGTGGTTTTCCATAAAGTGAAACTTTGAAGACCAGATAATTTCACAAATATCGCAAATCGTGATGCCTTAATTCAATCCTTGAGTGTCAAATTGCTAACATGTATTTCTGATAATTTTTCTTTAATAAAAATATAGCTTTGTTTTAAAGTTATTTGGTTACTGGTCTGATATTCACCTTTTTATGAATTTTTAAATACCTATTTTATTTTTTGTAGATAAAGAGACAAAATATGTTAACCACATATTTCTCGAAAAAAATAAGAGAGGAAACATCAGTAAGTAATGATAGCAGGTCGACTATAACAGAGGTAGAAGCAGTTTCAAGAACTTTACAGGAAGAAATACTAGAGATTCCTTGTTTCCAAAATGAGGACAATAATAATTTACCAAGCTGTGAGAATGCAAAACAGTTGAAGGAGTTTAAAATTAAATATGATGGGCTGTTTGTCAGTAATCAGAAATTGGGATGTGAGTATTGTTTAAAAATGGAATCAAAACTAATATCTCAGGAATAGAAAAAATGTAACGTTACGACATCAGGGAAAGACAAAATAGTGCAACAAGCATCTTTAAGAAAAAAAATGAGTGAACATTTTGTATCAAAAGCACACAAACTAGCTGTTGAACATTCCAAGATACTTAAAAAACAAACTTTAACAGCATGCATCGATAAGATGAACGAAAAATTTATTAGTTCTACTACAAGAATCTTCAACACTGTTTACATTCTAGCGGAAAGATATCGTCCGTTTTCAGACATAGAAAGTGTAATAGCGCTTCAAGTAAAAAACGGGTTGGAGATGGGAACCGGACTTCATTCTCGACATAGTGCAAGTAAGATAGTAGAGCATATCGCGCAAGAAACTTAAAAAGAATTGTTTATATTAATTATTAAGAATAATTTAAAAATTTGGACTGTTATTGATGAAGCTTCCACCATTTCCAGTGAATCAATGCTTATAGTTTTCATCAAAGTAGAATCTTCTATAGTAGCATCTTCTGAAATATCCTCAATAATATTCGTAGATATTGTGGAACTTGACGCACAAGATGCAAATACTATTTTTCAAAGTTTGTTGGGTGTATTACTTGCTGTTAGATTTGATACAAATTATTTAAAACTGGATTTAATAGGATTCTGTTCTGACGGTGCTAGCGTAATGGTTGGTTGTAAATCTGGAGTCAGCGTACAAATAAAAGAGATGTTTCTAAATGTTATTATTTGGCACTGTCTCAATCACCGCCTACAACTTGTTTTAGATGATTCCATAAAAGATATCAAACAGATTAATTATTTTAAAGTTTTCATGGACAAAATATATTGTATTTTTCATCAATCTAATAAAAACCAAAACGAAATGAATGATGTTTCCCAGGAGCTTAGTTTGGATATAATTAAGATTGGAAGAGTGTTAGGACCAAGATATGCTGCGTGCAGCCTAAGATCTGCACTTGCTGTATGGCAGAGCTACCCTGCTTTGTATACGTTGTTCTCTTCTAACCAAAAAATGTCTGGAATGGCAAAACGACTACAAAACAAATGTTTTCTAGTAGATTTAGCTCTAATGATTGACATCCTACAGGAGTGCTCTCTACAATCTAATGCCCTTCAAGCTAGAAATATAAATGTTGCCAGGGGAGATCAACTGATTAGAAGAACAATTAACGCTTTTCAAATGCTCAAAGATCGTCGCGGTCATTACGAAAAAAAAGTGGATGAAGTTATAAACTCTGAAGCATTCAAAAACATTATCTTCGTCGAAAATAGAATTTATGGAAATCTTCCCAGAGATTCCCTTATTGACAGCATCATAAAAAATATGAAACTAAGATTGATGGATTTTTCTCATCTCGGATCAAATAGTAACAAAAAAAATATTGATAATAGCATTATTTATGAACAAGCCAATTTGCAAGAGCCGAGCATATGGAAAATTGAAGATATTGTAGTTCCGTGGATAGAAGCCAAAAATAATTTTAATAAATTTTGAAAAATTTTTAACTTTGATATCGATAAGAATGATTTCCGTGATTATGTAGAAAATGTAATAAACAATGGCCATCAACAAATTAGTGAAATTGCAGAAAACATTCAAAAAGCGAAAAATATGGTTAATACGGTTGCCGTTAGCAGTGCTGAAGCAGAACAAGGATTTTCATTGATGAGCATCATAACTGCTGATATAAGAGCCAGATTAACAGTGCAGACAGTATCAAATTTGATGACATTAAACTTAGTTGGTTGTCCATTGGAAAATTGGAACGCAGTTTCCTATGTAAAAACTTGATTGAGGAACCATAACTCGGCAGATGATATTTTTCAAATTTTTTAAAAAATAAAAAAAGAATATACTGAAAATCAATTAGCTATTTGAAAATATTTTAAATAATATAATTACTTTATAACAATAATATTTACTAATATATGAAATTTCACAATCTTTTGTTAAGTTCAGTTTCTTCTTATGTAAATTTTGTATCTCTTGAAATGAATGAATAAAATAAAAGTGATTTTCACCTCGTTGAATTATTTTTTTATTTTATTTTATCCTATTACATTATTGTTGCAAAGAATATGAACGATAGTTAAATATTCTTGACTTATTATGGTTGTCAGAGTCTGCCACTCTGACAACCATAATATTTTGATGGAAATATTAATATTTAAAAATTTGTAAGAAAACATCACTGCGAACCGGTTGATAAATTTTGAGAAAGCATCCCTGGTAATGACTATTAAGGGAACAAGTCGTAGAATTCAAGTGTTAAAGTAGATTAAATTGTTTACACAACTAAATATTACATAAAAAATAAGTTGATACAATGTAATATCTGCAGCAAGAGCACACAAAATAACACAGCTACTTGTGCAGCCAAATATACAAGTTTGCATTGCAATAAATGCAGCATATGAACACAATATTTCTAAGGAATTTACGCAGCCGAATATTCGTGTGATTACTATGTAACAACTGTTACAAGAACACACAGTATAGCAGGACTACATACACAGCCAAATATTCAATCCAATACAATCTGATATCTGTAGCATAATGAGCTCAAAAAATGACAAAACTGAAGTAGATATGCAACTTTGCTGACACTTATATTCAAATAACTATGCTACGTTTTCATAAATCATTATTGGTAGTCACTAGTTTGTATATGTTACAGTTAAAAAAAGCGAGTTACAATGCTAATGGTGCGTCTCATTCTTTTTTTGCTGAAATTTAATATATACATTTTAAAGTGCAGATTTATATATATTTTAAAGTGAAATTTAATATATATATTTTAATGAAATTAATATATATATTTTAAAGTGCAGATAACATATATATTTTTAAGTGAAATTTAATATATATATTTTAAAGTGCAGATTCTTGCTGAAATTTAATATATATTTTTAAAGTGCAGAAAGCAAATTTAAAAAACATCTCTAAGTTGCTAGAATACTTCAAATTAAAAATCAAAAACAACTTAAACATTTAATCTAAGCATTCCGCAATCAAACATCTAGCAAAACAAAAGTCAAGATTTTTGTTGATCAATTTGAGATGATCCTGTCTTCAATTTCCTTTAGTTATTTATTTACATTCAGGAAACTAATTTATTAAAAGAAATTATTTACTTAATTATTTCCTTTTTTTAAAGAAACTATTTTTAGGAAAACTGTTCGTTAAATTTATATTTCTTTAGTTTTCTCTCCTTGAATATAAGTAATTTTTTTTTGAGTGCAGGCTTTATTAAGCTAACAGCTTTAACCACGATCTGTCTCCATTAATTGTTCTGTTTCCAATAAAGACAAGATCACTTTCTCAATGTAGACATCCGATGCAGACAAGATGAATCTGATGTAGGCAAAATTACTTTCCCAGTGATCTTGTCTATATTGTTCGACAAAAATTCTAGGTATAGCTTTAGATGAGCCATATATGTACAATATCCACTGTACAATATGCAATTTATTTTTATTAATAACAGTCAACAGTCAACAAATTACATACCTGCATAACACTTCTTAGACCACCATATTAAATTATTAGAGGATCCAGTTTTCTCTCTGTTTTACATTCTTGAATTTAATTGAATGTTTTACATTATTGAATTTTATATTCAATAGTTGATTCTGAACAATAGTACAACACAGAAGGTATTAAATTTCCCATGCACACAACAAAGCAATCAGCTCCAGGTGCGTTTTCAATGCGCTCAGCTAAAAATTTTTTTGAGATTTTGGTTCAAAAAAAATTTCTAGCTTGAGCCCTGTAATTCTGGCAACCACTAATCATTTTCATTATATCTTTTGGCGGATAATTCCAATAACAGTTGACAACTTTAGCTGCAGTTACCTATGCTTTAGTTTGTCTTTTACATATTCCGTAGGCTTCAGTTTTCAATCTCATCATGTGGTGTTTAGTTTCTATGTTGTAGCAAGAATAACTCCAAAGCCACTTGATCAGATAATATGTCTAATGCAGAAAAAGTATCAACACTTTTATTTATATTAGTTTGTTCTCTATAAGTAGCTTTGCTAGAGGTAATGGTGTGAGTGGTTTCTCGCGAATTTTCGCTACTTTCATTGTTGGCAAAAAAATCTTGATGGTGTAGTTTCCCTTTTTTATGAATTGACGTTCTCGTGCACTTTAGACAAGTAGTAACAAAATAATATTATGATTTACACACACGTGCTCGTTTCACTCATATTTATAGTACACAGTTTCTAAAAATATTTGACAAACAATGGCGTATCTCAAGTATTTACATTTTAACTTGCACTTGCAAAGAAAAAATATAATGTGAAAGTGAATGATAATTAATGATTTTGCAAAAGCGTTATATTTTATTATCTGGACACAGTATTATGCTAATAAATTATTATGATAGTACACAGTGACATTAAATATAATACCCTTTACAACATTCGCTTAGTTTGAGTATAACCACTAACATATCAGGCTTCAACACTATTGGAAGGGCCTCAGAATTGATTTCACATCCGTCACTTTCCAACACAAACTTTAGAGTACAACTTGCACCAATGTCGAATTTCCAATATGCTAAGACAAAATGCAGCTATTAGCCTAATAGTATTAATTGAAAATTATAGTTTTAAAATATATTTGTAACTTATTTTTGTTAATAATAAAATTTTTATATTAGAAAAGTTTAACAAAACTTTTTTTAAATTGTTTTATCTCTGATAAGCTGTATTTAGTTTATCGTTTAGTTTGTTTATTCCTTACTATTTGTTGTGTTTTGTTTATGTTTTTATTGTCAATATAGAAATATTGTTATTATTATTACTATTACTGTTCCTTAGAAAACTAAATTATTGAATTATATATCCAAATCTGTATCCGTTACATCCGTATCCGAAGTTTTCGGGTACAAATGTAACAAAAGCAATTAATTTTTATCTTACGCGACAATTAATTCAACTTTCTCCGAATAACGTATTAAAAAATTCATAATGATTTCTGAACTATCTTTTTACCGATAACATAACTTACTATTAAACTCTTGGATAGACTCCATCGATGATGCAACTTATGATCTAAAATTTTACACATGGGTTCATAATGTGTATATCGAAAATTTCAGTTTACAACATATAACTTCTGATGACTAATGTCGTAAATGTAAACGTATTAATACATAAATATATACGTATATATTAGAACACAGTGATTTTTATGTCTATTTTGCTTAAAACTACTATTTAGCTGTAATTTGACTTATATTTGTAAACTAAAATTTGAGATCCAATTGAAAATTATCTTTATAAGTAATAACATTGAAATGGTCATTTAGTCTATCCAGCTGTTTATTTCTATTTTTAGTACTAGTTTTTAAATAAATTGAATTTCAATATCTATATAGCTTTTAAAGAGCAGATTTTATAAAAAAACCACATGATTTATATTTACACTTGACAATGCATATATACAAAAACATATAAATATATATCTACAGCCCTAATTCATTGATAAAGATTGTAATTTTTTGCAACTTTTCATAAAAATTAAATAATTGCAAACGTTTTGGACTAAAATCCGTACTTCTTAAAAAGAACTATGGGAATTTTTAAGGCAAATAAAATAGCATTTCAAATGCTATCAGATTTCTAAACATTTCGAAAAATAAAGTAAAATTAAACAAAAAAATGTTAACAAAATGACGTTCCTTGTTGACTCGTTAAACGTTTATCAAACTTACAAAAATATTGAAAGTTTCCATATTAGCTCTAGCTAATTTGGAAGGTAGTGAAAATTCAATCGCAAGATTCTGGGACAGCAGATTACTGATAAACAACTCTTGAAGGTAAATTTAATATCATTGATATCAAATTTGTGCTCAAATTATTGAATTATTACAACGCCACTTTATTGCTATATTATTAAATGATCACAATGCCACTTCATATATAACATATTACAGCACATTTATATGTATGTATATATATATATATATATATATATATATATATATATATATATATATATATATATATATATATAGATTTATATATGTATACATATATAAATCTATATCTATATACATATATATATATATATATATATATATAGATATATATATATATATATATATATATATATATATATATATATATATATATATATATATATATATATATATATATGTATATATATATATATATATATATACAAATATATACATATATATATATATATATATATATATATATATATATATATATATATATATATATATATATATATATATATATTATATATATAATATATATATATATATATATATATATATATATTCATATACATAAATACATATATATATATATATATATATATATATATATATATATATATATGTAATATATGTATAAATATATATATCTATATATATATATATATATATATATATATATATATATATATATATATATATATATATATATATATATATATATATATATCTATCTATATATATATATATATATATATATATATATATATATATATATATATATATATATATATATATATATATATATATATATATATATATATATATATATATATATATATATATATATATATATATATATATATATATATATATGTATATATATATATATATACATATATATATTTATATACATATACATATATATATATATATATATATATATCTATATATATATAATATATATATATATATATATATATATATATATATATATGTATATATATGTATATAGTATATATATATATTATATATTTATATTATATATATATTATATATATATATATATATATATATATAATATCTATATATATATATATATATATATATATATATATATATATATATATATATATATATATATATATATATATATATATATATATAATATATATATATATATATATATATATATATATGTAAATTTAATTACAAAAAGGAACTTATTTTTTTATAATTATAATACAATTGATATGTGCAATAAATAATTTTGTAAAACAAATTCGAAAAATGTCTTTAAACAATAGCACCAAAAGAAATTTGTTTATATATGTTTTATTTTTATGACGTGTAAATAAAAAACTTTAAATGTATTTGAAAGTGTTCTTTAGCAAACTACACAATCTTTTCATCAGAATCAAGTTAATCCAAGAGATTCAAATTTTATCTTTGGTTTATCAATTTTATTTAGAATTCTATGTTTAGATTTTATCTTTGCATTGAGTGTATAAATAATATTCAACGTTTTAATTAGTTTTCTTGAAATATATGTTTTCAATACTAAAATATTTTGAATACCAAATTATTTTGAGTTACAAGAAGAAATAAAAAAGTTTTCAGTTTTTAAGTAGACTTGTCCGTGAATTTGTTCAATTTTCTAAATTCACATTCAAAATCTTCAGCATATTATATATTAAAATAATTGTATGTTGTATCTTTGCATTATGTTAAGACTTCAATATATCTATATATTACTTGTAAATACGTTTAACGTTTAAGATTCTGATGATATTATCCTTATGATCTTCCTTTCGAAACCTAGCTGCTACGATATCATTGCGATATAATTAAGATATCAAAAGTTTCTCATGGTTTGATATCAAATCGTAATCTCAGTTTGATCTCATGGTTATATCACAACTTGAATTTATTTATCTATTGTTATGCCATTTATATGATATCATATTGAGATAGTTATTTGATATTGCAGCAAGAGAATTTTTTTATATCATATTGGTTTCACGCGTTAACTGGGACGTTTGAAAAAAAATTACAAATTTATTTTAAAGCATCATTTTAGTTAAATGAGATTTTTGGACACCAACGCAACATAAAGATGGATGCCCACAAACTATAGTAGAAGATTGACCGGCATTCCTTACCATCTTTTTCAAATTTGTAACATGTAAAAAAATATTTTTTAATGTATTTGAAACTGTTCTTCAGCAAACAACACAATCTTCACAAGATTGTATATGATGAAACGAAATAAATAGTGTATCTGATAAACACTTCTTTTATCATATAGATTATATCAGATTATTTAAATGAATTTTTTTAAAACTGTTTCAGTAATCGATGTCCTTCCGGATACCAAAAAAGCTATACTGTGTCATATTACCATAACAAAATATTTGATTGAAAAGGCAAATACAAAGAAAAATACTGTAGAAAAGATTCGCTCTAACAAATAGTGAAAAGGTTTGTATGCATGGGTAGCATCCAGTAACGTTGCAAGAATTTATGACCTCAGTTATTCCTCCCCCCTCCCCCTCCTCCATATTCAGTCAAAGTATTTGGCCACTAACCTATTTCCGCTCGACAAAAATTTAAAAAATATATAATAATTGATTGATTAGCAGCCCTTATTAGCAATATGCTCTCACGTGGCAGGAAGCCCATCTCTACTCTTTTGGTATATTTGACTACTATAATTGACTTGATTGTATATTGCCCTTAATTATAATAAAATTACCCTATAACAGAAGTGCCCACACACAGGCAATTAATTTGAATAAGTTTATATAGTTTGAATAAGCTTAATAAGAATTTAAATAATTACCTCAAAATTTACGTTAAATCAACATGAAATGTTGTTTGAAGTTCTTTGAAGATGTAAATGATAAAACTAACTTTTTACTTACTTGCCAATAAAGTATAAAATTTCAAATACAAAATTTACTTTTATTGTAATTGCAACTAACAATTTTTTTCAAATTTCTTTTGTGTGAGCTGTGTTTGCTAATTAGTTACTTTTACACTTAAAAGTTATTTGGTTTTATGATGCATTTTAATTTTACTTAAGTAAAAATAAATATTAATTTTACTTAAGTTTTTTAAATAAGTATATTTACGTAAATTTACTTCATAAATATCTTTTTTTACATATAAAAAAATTAATTACGTTTTGATGTAAATTTCTTACATAATTATAACCAAAATTACTTTTGAAATGTAATTTACTTTACTTAATACACAACTTTCCATTAAAAGTAAACTATATTTGCAAGTAAAAGTAAAAATGTAAATTAGATTTGCTTGTAAAAAACCTATTTCTATATAAAGTAACAGTTACTCATTTAAATAACTTAATTAAGTTTTACATGGTATATAATTTATTTAAAAAAAAAAGTATTATTTTTAAATATAAATTATATATTTTAGTATGAGTTATATAAAGCAGTTCACGCTTAAAAGTAATTCGCGTTTTTACATCAAAATATGTAAATAAGCCATCCCTACTTACTGTGCAACGACAAAGATTTTTTTTGAGTGTGGTGTGGCACAACTTCATTAGAAATTTATAAACTTTGTATTGTATTAAATGTTATGTTAGTTTCTAATTTCTGAATAAACAAATTCAAATTCATATTAATATACATGTTTGTGAAAAAATAAGATTGGAATTCTTACAAAATTTCTTTTCAATTTTACATATATTTTAGATGCATGCATCATGGTACTCTATTTTATATTGGCATATTTATACCTGTTGCAGTTGTAATGGCTGGCAATATTTTAGTTCTAACGTCTGTTCTCAGAAGTATTACAAGGAAATCTGTTCTACATAGCAGGTGCGACTGTAAAAAAAATGTTCGAAGTGCATTTGTTTGCTCTCTATTACTTGGTACAACTTGGATATTTGCAGTGTTTGCTTACAAAGATGCGCGAGATGTATTTCAATGGTTGTTTTGTATTTTTAACTCGTTGCAAGGCTTTTTTATATTATATGCCTACACTTTACAAAATAAGCAGGTTAAAGACTATTGGGTGTCGTTTATTCGCAAAAAATGGATATTTAAGAAAAAAGATTCTAGTAAATTTTTTAATTCCTTGTTCATTTTTTTTACTTCAAGTGTAAAGTCTGATTATTTCAAAGTTCTTCCAATGCAATGGTATAATCCAGTCAATTGTTCATAGTTTTTTGTAAATATTAAAACACTAACTCGTTAGTTTTATTTTTCTAGGTTTTTCACAGAAACAATGTTATGGCATTCCCTTCGAAATGAGGAAGAGTTCAAGTGAAGAAGTCAGTTAAACTTTTTTTTACTTTTGCTCAGTTTTTGTGAAAAAAATTATTATGTTTTTTAAAAGTCAATTGTAATAATAGTAATGTAATTTTTTTTTTTTTTTATGTTTTCAAAATATTTTACACTTTTTTTTACATGCTAGAAACCAAACAAATAGGCTAGTACTAGTTTTCTTCTTATTTAAAAAAGTTCAGTTTTTCTTTCTATAGCATTAAAAGTTTGCTATGTTTTAATGTTATCTATAGTTTATATAATTAAATTTTAATTTAATAGAATTAAGTTTAAATGAAACGTTTTAGCGTTTTTAACGTTGGTCCTACAAATCTTTTTTTACTCTGAATAACATAAGTTATTTAAGTAAATAACTTATGTTATCAAGAATAAAACCTTTTAACAAATGAAAACTTAGATATAACAGCCTATATTCTAATAGTTAAATAAAAGTTGGAAAATTTTGTGTATATTTATAATGTAAGCATACAAAAACTTAATCAAATAATTTTTACTTCTATTGTGTTCTTTTTATTTCTTCTAATTACACTAACACACAAGCCATATATACGCAAAGAAATTTTAACTTAAGTATCCCAAAGCTATAAGATAAATTTTTGGATAAATAGATCATTTGTTAACATTTCTCAATAATACTTAGAATTGTGTCTATGATACTGATTGAAGTCGAGCGCTACTCTCTTCCGCCCCAGCGCATAATTTTCATGATTGAATATAATGTATTCTATATAGAATACATTATGTTGATGCAGAAGCGTATGTAAATATTGGTCTGCAAATTTAAGACTGTAAATACTCAAATTTTATTTAAAAGTTGAACTAAAAAAGCTATTATAAAAGTATTTTTGTTCTCGGTTATGATTAATTTTTTTTTTATAAGTAAATTTAAAAACATCTTGGTCTTTATTGGCGCTAATAAAAAAAATGTTTAAAGCAAAAAGTCTTTGTGTTTTAGAATTTTTTTAAAAAGATGGCGAATACTCGCGTTTTTAGTGTAACTTTTTAATTTTTAACACCAAATTAAAGTACTTTTCTTACTTTTTTAAACCTATGTTTTTAAACGATTCTGAATCAATATCATGTATTCTAACATAATCCATCATAAAATAAGAGAAGGAGATGGGAGACGGGGGAGTAACTCAAGTTGCGTTATATTTAACCAACGCCTCATTGACGATGTTTTTTGATCAATTATATCATATAAGTATCTAATATTAGCTTTATTAAATCATAAAACTTTAATATGCAAAATTTGAAGGTTGTAAATCTTCTCAAATTACATAGAATAAAATAGACAGTTAACAAAAAGTACTTTTTTGTTTTTGAGAAAAAACAAATGTTTATCTTTTTAGCTTGAAAACGTTAATTTAATACAAAAATATATATATAAATAAACCGTTGCACATATATAAAGGTTTGTTACATGAAATTTTTGAATTGAATAATTGGTAGATTGTCATATATCATTGGAAGGACCACTAGTGCAGTATTTTAAAGATGAAAACAGTTTAGAAAATTGAACAATTTTGCACAAAGTTATAAGGTTATAAGTAATAAATTATTGAAATATGAATTTGTTATAGAAACTGTGGTTAAAAATAAAATTTTCCTAATGTAAATTGTTATAACTTTGTCTATTCTCATCAAAACGGCTATAACTTGGAATCAAAAGAAAGATGTAAGAAATAGCTACAAATTTAAATTATTTTTTAGCAACAGGGCGTAGTCAGGAGGCTAGAGGGGGTGAAAAACCGCAATCTATACCGTTAAAAAATTGATTTCTCCAAATAAAGCGAGCTTATTTTAAATAAACATCTAACTATATAAACTGTTATAATTTGCTTCTAGACCAAATAAAAGAGATATATTTTTGAGTTAAGGGTTGATAATGGTGTTATAATTTAACATAGGCTGTTGTCAAAAATAAATACTTCATATAAATATTTTTATCTTTATTGAAATAAGTAAATCTAAATTATAATACAAAATATAAACTTCACTTCTTTACAACATAGCTAATGGTAATTACATTGATTTGGTAATTACAAATTCCTAAACCGAGTAGATTTACGACAGTAAAACTTCAGGTGCAAAGAATTAGAAACGCAATTTTAAAAAACCACCTAATC
>NC_061159.1:34142712-34184360 GCF_022113875.1 Hydra vulgaris | reverse complement strand
AACATAGGCTGTTGTCAAAAATAAATACTTCATATAATATTTTTATCTTTATTGAAATAAGTAAATCTAAATTATAATACAAAATATAAACTTCACTTCTTTACAACATAGCTAATGGTAATTACATTGATTTGGTAATTACAAATTCCTAAACCGAGTAGATTTACGACAGTAAAACTTCAGGTGCAAAGAATTAGAAACGCAATTTTAAAAAACCACCTAATCTTTCTTCAGAGATGCGTTTCCGTTAAAATAATTCTAACATCATTGAAAGTAAGATCACCAATTAAATCAAAAAAAAACAGAAAATCTTACTAAAGTATATCGAAAAATAGTTATTGATACACGTCCGAAACGAAGCAAATTATAGATTTTTTTTTAAGCAAAATTGATATAAAAAACATTTATTATAATTTAAAAATTTTATTAACGCATTAAAGTTTTGATAATCTTACTGAAAAGTCGTAAATACATCATTAGGAAAAAATAAAAACATATTAAAGACAAACTTCAAAAATAATTTTTTTTTTTTTTTCAATTTTGTTTAGATACCCTAAGAAGTCTTTACGGTCTTATCGCAGAGCACCGCGGATGAGTATTTAATTGTTCACGCCTCTCTCTTATAACCGATGTTGCAAAATTTAGCAAGAGGTGGGGTTTTGGGATAACCTAATATATACATATAAATATGTAAATATATATATATATATCTATATATATATATATTATATATATATATATATATATATATATTATATATATATATATATATATATATATATATTATATATATATATATATATATATATATATATATATATATATATATATATATATATATATATATATATATATATATTATATATATATATATATATATATATATCATATATATATATATATATATATTATATATATATATATATATATATATATATATATATATATATATATATATATATATATATATATATATATATATATATATATCTTTGCAGGGCGTTGAGAAAACAATCTGGCTATAGCAGCACGTCGTCTGATAGTTCAGTTAGATACAGGGAGCTCTAATTGCTTTTGTATCTCGACTGATGATTCCTAATATATATATATATATATATATATATATATATATATTTATATATATATATATATATATATATATATATATATATATATATATATATATATATTTATATATATATATATATATATATATATATATATATATATATATATATATATATATATATATATATATATATATATATATATATATATATATATATATATATATATATATATATATATATATATATATATATATATATATATAGATATATATATATATAGGAATATATATATATATAGGAATATATATATATATAGGAATATATATATATATAGGAATATATATATATATATATATATATATATATATATAAACTGTATTAGGATATGGGTGGTAACTGATTAACTAGTATTATATTAACAATCTTTTCTTATATTTTTCTTGTATGTATTATTAAAACATTAATAAATTGGGTACCTATTTTTTTTTTGGACTAACATGTATTTTTAAATTATCATATACCATTATTCCAACTTATTTGATCTTATTTGACTTTAAAATTTCTTATTTGACTTTAAAATATCGACTTCTTATTCAACTAATTTCAACTTCGATTCTTTGAATCTTTAATTAACTTCGACTTCTTATTCAACTTCGACTTCTAATTTAACTTATTCGACTTTAACATATATAGACAATATTATTTGACTTTTAAATATTGACTTTTAAATATATATTTATATATTTGAAAGCGGCAATCTCGATTACGTTTTTAAAAAACGTAAAAAAATTTAAACCAATAATTTTTTTCTGATAAAAAAACAACTAATCAAATTGTTACTCTTGACAAAAAAATCATTTGCGTAGTTTAGTTTTTAAAAAATTTAAAAAAATGAATACTTATAACAAATCCTTTTTACAAATTATTAAGATCACTAAAACAAAACAAAAATAAAACTACAATGTTAATTTGAACCCTACGGCGACCGCTTTACCTTCTCAGAAGTCAGATTTCTGTTTTTCCTCAACATCAATTTCCAACAAATGGAGCAGTTCTACGATATTATCAGCATGTTATTAAAGAAAAAAGTAAAAGGTTTATGTCGACCCAAGAAAATTTTTCATTCAAAAAAAAGCGGGAGTAGGGATATGGTTTGCCTTGACAAAGATTTCTGATATGAAAACATGAAAATATGCTTTCTAAGAAAAATTGTTAATATATGGAAATATGCTAGCTTTGGAAACTATATAATTTCTAAAGTACCAATTGTGCAAAAGTTTAATAAACTAAATAAATTGTACAATTTAATGCGAAATACAAGTTATTTAGCTTGGAACACAGTTACCAAAAAAAAACGAATTTCAGTTTGAGGAAATTCTTGAAAATAATTTGATATTTCTCAAAAAAAATAGAAGCAAAAATAAAATCAGATAAAAATATGCCAAATTCGAAAGCTGTAGTGATAGAAGATTTGGCTTTTCTTCAAGTTTAAAAAACATTGAGTAGAGGTGTAATTAGTGAAAAGTGTGACATTTATATGAAACAAAGAGTTAAAACGAGAATTAAAATGTATGAAAGACTTTATGAAGATAATGCAGAGTTAATGAAATTTGATTGGAAAAGCAAAACAACACCTGTTAGTGTAAGATGCGGATTTAGAATTCGCTCACAAAAAATTATTCTAGGAACTTTTATTAAGGGTAATTTATTAAGTGTAAGCTTTAGGGAGAAATGTTCACGATTTAAATATATCTAAGCTCGATAGCTAGAAGTAGATTCAAGTGTATTGAAGATTTAGGTATTTTTTTTTTACATTTAAAATACTTATTATAAAAAAAAAAAAATGATTATAAAGGGTAAAAAAAATCTTTTTAATCTAGAAGCAATTATCAGATCAAGCCATTATGAAGAAATATTGAAAAAGAAATTGTAATGCACTTTGACAATAAGTTGGTAAAAGAAATAGAGGAAAAGTTAAAAAATACAGGTAAAAAGGAAAGGTTTGCGATATCTGTTACCAGTCCTGAAATCAATACAAAAGATGTTCGTCTACCTGGAATTATAGCTGCAGAGAGCAATAAAGGAAATGATCACGCTATTGTTATTCAAAACATTTTAGAGTATTATGAATTAGCTGATAATATAATTGGAATCTGTTTTGATACTACATCAAGTAATACAGATAGACTAAATGAAGCTATAATAATTCTTAGTAGAATTCTTAACAAGTGTTTGTTTTGGTTTATGTGTCGTCACCACATATATGAACTCCATATAACTCATGCAGTACAGACAGATCACAAAATTTAAATCTAATGGTCCGTGCAAGTCTACGTACATAGCTTTCCAAAGACATGGCGAAATTTCTCATAAATTTCTCATAAGCCCCATGCTGTAGCAGAAGTAAGATCCTTTTCAAGCTCAAATGCATTCCTCCAGCAATCAGAGAGTGCTTGCTTCCAACGACAAGAATGAATGGTAGTATCATAAGCGAACAATTCCACCTTAGATGTGAGAATTTCTGGAAGTTTGTTAATGTATATTAAAAAGAGTATATGGCCAATGATTGAACCTTGAGCAACCCCTAAATTTACAGAACAAGAAGCTGAGTGCTGTCCATCGAGGACAACACTTACAATACGATTGGAAAGGAAGAATTCAATAATATTCAAGATGTTACCAAAAACACCTTAAGAAGGAACCATAATTAATAACAAAGGGCTTTTTAAGTTGTCTTGACAATGCAAACCTAAAGCGTTAGTTGCAACGCCTGCGTTACACAACATTGTATTGTTAATACTATGTTATTTTACAGCTGTTCACGGAATCAGTTTCTCTGACAGCTACCTCAGAGTTCAAGAACCCTAAATACTATAAACTTTCATAACCATTAAACTGAAATAAACCCATACCTTTGTTAAAAAATAACAAGAAGAGTTCCATAGCCACAAATATGGAGATACGATATGTAACCCATGAGTAGAGTCAGGTTGATCCAGCGTTAATCAATTTAGGCAGAAAATTATGTAACTTTTGTTTGCATCTGTTAGATGATCTAATTGGGTCTATTTGACATTGAAAAAATAAAAAGCTGGTAAAAATAGAATTTCTGCTCGCCCCTAAAGTATTTGAATTAGAGGTCTTTTTCAAAATAGCAGTTTTATGCTGTTAACATCTGCCAAAAATAGACATTTTAATTGAGACACCATCTTTAGCCTTTAATCAAACAAAAGCTTCCAGTTTTCGTCCAGAAATGCAAGTTAACTTCTTTCATCTTTTGACTAGAAATGTAAGTACTACTAGGCAATTAGAAATTAACAATCTTCGTAAGGATGGTTTTATTGTTTGAGAATTTAATGCAATTGTCATAGGGGATATCCTGTTTATAACTTTATCTAATTTTGATTTACTGTACCATATCACTATCACTTTATATGTGCTTTAAATAAATGAGAGGCAGTTTAAAACATTAACAAAGAGATATTTAAATAAAGCATTTTAAAGAAATCATGTTGTGAATGTCCTGGTGAAGGTTCAATAATTATGATTTCACTAAATTAAACATTCACACCTTAATTAAACATAAACATCTTTTATAAATAAATATCTACTTGCTAAACAAATTATTGATAACTATGAACAGTAAGAATATTGGATAAACAAAGATTTCTTTGGTGGTCATCATTTAAAAAAAAAAGAACTATTATCATTTTGGAACCTGTTTCTTCAAAATATTACATTATAAAGTTTATCTGAAATACTAGCTCTGAGACTAATTTGAAAGTTGTCTCATCTTGTATTCTTACTAGGGCTGTACCGGGTTAAGTTTTACCAAATCCGGCCGGAGCCAGATTTCTACTTACAGATCCGGCCGGAATCGGAGCCGGAGCCGGATTTTGAAGCAAAACTACAGGAATTGTTGTTTATGTGCTGTGCCACAAGCGGGCTTAGACTGAATAATTTCATATATATATGTATATATATATATATATATATATATATATATATATATTATATATATATATATATATATATATATATATATATATATATATGTATATATATATATATATATATATATATATATGTATATATATATATATATATATATATATATATATATATATATATATATATATATATATATATATATATATATATATATATATATATATATATATATATATATATATATATATTTATATATAATTATATATATATATATATATATATATATATATATATATATATATATATATATATATATATATATATATATATATATATATATATATTTATATATATTTATATATATATATATATATATATATATATATATATATATATATATATATATATATATATATATATATATATATATATATATATATATATATATATGTATATATATATATATATATAAATATATTGCCATTGTAATGATGATAATGTATAAGAATTATCCAGCCGGCATTGGATTTTCTTTTTCACCAGTCAGTGTTGCCTGTAATGAGAAGAGTTTAGTTTGAAATTATGGATCAATAAGAGTCACCATTATATAAAAAGGTTTCTTCTCAATGCCTTTAAAACGGTCATCAAATGACTTGATTAGGATTGACTTCATAGTCTTTACACCTGCATTATTGCAAAATATCGTGTGCCTTCTCTTCAGATTTTTTTGTTGCGTTGTTGTTTGAAATTAGGCTTCGCTAGTTAAATTGTAAAGAAACGTAAATACAGATACTAAAACAAACATGAAGTTCATAGACTATAGAATTTTTAAAAACATTGATTTGTAAAAATCAATTATTAAGTATATATGTTATCACGGGCTAGAAAGATGTAATAAATATCTGACCAAAATTTAGAAATCCGGCAAAAATTATGCTGGATTTGCTAACATTTTGACGGTCTGAATTTGAGCCGGATTTGTAAAAATAGCCGGATTTCAGCCGGAGCAGGAGCCGGAGCCGAAATCCGGAACAGCGCTCATTCTTACTGTTTATAATTATCTACCTTTAATTCGTCTCCATTAGTCACATGCTTGGTCTTGGCATTTATATTTTTAAGAATTCACATATTTGTCGGAAAACTAGTTTGACTCTTAAGACTATTCTTTTATGTGCTTTTGTTTCACTTCACTTCACTTTATTACCTTTCTTTTTGTTCTATACCACTTTCCTTTATCTGCACCTTTATCTGTACCTTTAACTGCATTCTTTTTGATACTATTTCTGATCAAATTGACCAAGTCTTATCTTTCCGCCAATATTGATTTTGTTATTAACTTATTAGGCGTTCCATGTAATGGCTTGGTTCCAGCATAAGTTAAATTGTTGGTGTTTTTATTTTCTTTCAAAGGTTTCAAGTCAAGCCTCCTTCTTCTACATGACTTTCCTCTATTTGTGCTGCTGCATTTTCTAATTGTAACCATTACTTCCGGATCTATCGCGAAAACAATTCTCCAGAAAACATTTATCTGTTTACTATTGCTAAAAACCAGTGTAAAAAGGATTGTCTAATGCCAAAGCCAGCTTTGCTTAGGTTAAAAAGTATTATTTTATCTCAAAAACAAGGCTCCTGAAACTTGTTGAGAAGTGTTAACAGCGTCTATGATTAGAAAAAATCTGTTATTCCTTCTCTCTTGCATGATTCAGATATTGTAACCTCACCTAAAGGCAAATCTAAAGTCTTTTTGAGTCTTATTAACAAACACTTAATCTCTCATGTTGAATCTAATAACTTACTTTCTGATAATCAATAGAAATTTTGATCTTCTCATTCTAATGCTGATTTTTTAACGGTAATAAATAATAGATTTTATCATGGATTATATAGATGTGGAGAGGTTATGGCTCTCGCTCTCAATATTTCTTTAGCATTTGATCACGTTTGGCATGCTGGTCTTCTCCATAAACTCTTTTCTTAAGGTATATTACGTAATATCTTCAAAACTATTGAATTTTTCCTTACCAATTGTATTATAAAAATTGTCCTCGACGGACAGTACTCTTCTTCATTTTCTTTAATTTTAGGGGTTCCTTAATGTTTTATCCTTGGTCCATATTTTTTTTTAATTTATATTAACGATCTCCAAGAAATCCTCCTATATATATAGTGGCATTGCTCGCTAAAGATGCTACCATTTATTCTTTTTTATATAAGAAACCCTCTCTTGCTGTTAAAAGAGGGAAAAAAAACTCAATAAATATGATTCTTCAAAAGAATTTTTTGAAACAGCATGGAGCTCTTATTTGCTAGTGAACTTTAGTCTAGATAAAAGTCAATTTTTTTTAGCTAATCTTTATCGCATCAAATTAAAACCTCAAATACCGTTGCGAATTCTGAATGAAGATCTTTGAATGATAACCATTTTCTTTTAGACTTGGTTCAAAAACGCATTGCAAACATAGTTTGTCTTGTACTTCCAGCCAACCTCCAACCATTATCACGTTTTCATAATGATTCTTCGTTTTCTCTTTTCTACTAATACTATAATGGGCACTGCTCTAAAGTGCTAGTGTCTTTTGTCCAATCTATTAAAGTTAATTTTGGTGTTACTTATCATTTAATTAAGTCTCATTATTTTTTGCAACTATTCCTAAGTGATCTTAAAACTCTTGTTTGTCTAGTTTTTTTTTCGAACATCAGTTCTTTGGAATTCGTTTCCTTTATCTTGCTTTCCTGATTTATAAAATTTGCAAACTTTTCTGTAAATTATTATCTCGCTTTATAATCTTTACCTTTTCTCTTGCAATAAACTCCAAATTTGTTAGAAGTAAAGATGTTTTTGTTTTTAAAAAATTCAGAGACTGATTTTGAATGTTGGATTAAGTTATTTTTACATATTATTGTTTTTAGATGGTTTATTAGTATTGTGTTTTCCCCTCTATGTCTTTTATCTTTTGGTTTTAAGTCAAATAGTTAAAATGAAAAATTCTTTTTTCATTTTAATTATTTGATATAAAACCAAAAGACAAAAGATAAAAAGTCAATTTTCTTCTTTTGGGCTGAGAAACAGACCAAAAGAAAAAGGCTTAAGCCTTATAATGATGATGATGATGATGATGATAATAAAGATGATGATTACGATCACGATGTTAATGATGATGATCATCATCATAATTGTCATCGTCATTTTCAAGCTATCCGCTTTTATGCTGTTGATAATTATGATGATCATGATAACCATGATAATGGTAATGATGATTACGATTATGTTTATCATAATAATGATCATGTTGAGCATAATCATAATGATGATCATGTTGGTTGGAACGATAACAATGATCATGTAAATCATTATGATTTTTAAATACGCATATAAATACAAAATATAAAATGAATTTTAAATTAAAAAAATATAGCTTAGAATGTACTAATGTTTATGCAGCCCCTGTCACAAACCCGGCCATGGCCCCAGCTTTTTATCAAACCCGACCCCGGCTCCAACCCCGGTCAAATATCGACTACGGTTGTTTACTAATTCAAAAACAATAATTTATCCATAAAGTTTTAAGCATTTTAGTAAAGATATAATATGAAGATATAAAATATGAATATTAAATTCATAATATGTTTAATCATACATGTCTTTAAATGCCAAGAAGTTTTGCCAGTGTAACAGATTTCTGAGCATTTGAGTATTTGTAGAGAACAAATAAATTAAAATCTAAAGAAATTGGATCCTCAGAAAAAAGTGTAGAGCCAATCTTACAGTGAACAACTCAAAACCGATTTAGTATTTGCCAAGGGTGTAAAGTCGTAAAAAAAAGAGTAATGATTCTGATTCCGACTCCAGTTGTTGAAATTTTTTGAGTACAACTCCGACTCCGACTCCGACTCCAACTCCGAATCGAACTCCAAAGCAAACTTTTTGAAATTTTTTTTAAATTTTTTGAAACTATTGGAAACTAATTTTTTGTTGTCGGAGTCGCGATATTGGTTTAGCGACTTCGAC
Organism: Hydra vulgaris; assembly: GCF_022113875.1. Classification (NCBI taxonomy): domain Eukaryota; kingdom Metazoa; phylum Cnidaria; class Hydrozoa; order Anthoathecata; family Hydridae; genus Hydra; species Hydra vulgaris. The sequence goes on along the minus strand of NC_061159.1, from coordinate 34,175,330 downwards.
TACAACTTCGCTAAAATTGTCGCAACTCCGCAACTCCGAGTCGGACTCCACAGCCCTGGTAATTGCATTTAGTTTTAACTATTGCACTTACTTTTAATTATTGCATTTACTTTTTCAATAAAAAATAATTTAAAATAACTAAAATATTTAATTAATTTATCATCTAGTTACTAGTTTTTCCTTTCTCTATAGCAATGTTTTCAGAAAAAAAGAAAAAAAAAGAATAGTTAATATGATTAGTGTGTGATGCCAAACCCTCAGGCGATGTAACAACGCTTCTTTCTGGCGGCAAGCTATAAGTTAATTGAAGTATGTAATGAAAGGCCTGGTAAGAGACTACTTCAGTGCGTTTTATATTTTATTTTACACTTTATTTTAAAAATTTGGGAAAAGGAGGAGGTGGAGGGGACGCTTAGTCCTCAACTCCACACCACTCCCTCTGTTGCTGGGATCCTTATACAATAATGCATGAAGTTTTACTTTAATTTTTTGGAAGTTTTTGATATTAATTATATATATTGAAATAAATCATTTTGTAAAAAGTGAAAAAAATCACTGAACGTCACTTTATTTCTAATGTAATGCTTATCAGACTCTATTTTGAAGATAAATTCAAAAATCATTTTATTATTTTCTCATTCAATTTAGAATACTCTTTTTTATAATTGTAAAAAATAAAAAATTGATTGGCAGTCTTTTTGATTTTTGGCCTTTTTTCTTTTTTTAATAATACAAGCACTAGGTAGTAAAGGTCTATATTCAAACTTACAGAATACATCTGCAGTGATACAATTTCGATGTAATGGAGATAATAAGTCAAATTTACAGAGTAACTATACAAGCAAAAGATATTGAAGATATTAAGTCCGATTTGCAGAGTACATCAGCAATAATACCAGCACGTGGTGGTGGAGATATTGAATCGAATTTGCAAAGTAAATCAGCAATAATGCCAGTACAAGAAGGTGGAGATTTTAAGTCAAATTCACATAGTACATCAGCATTTGAACAACAGCCCCGTTTGCAGTTACATTTTTTTAGGAAACATCCAACTCAACTATATAAGCATTTGCAGTTTGATAACAAGATCTACCAGAGAAAAATGAACTTGAAGGATAGCATACCCAAAATTGGTTGTCATTTAGCCAAAATTATCAGTCTCTATATTCCTCATTTTGTGTTGCAAAGTCTGGCTTCAAAGATTCTAGACGAGTAAGCCAACAGGTTGCAGAACATGAATCAAGCTCTCACCGCAGGCATGTTCTTGATTACATTCGTATAATGAATAATCAAGACTTTGACAGATTTCGAAGTTCAGCAAAAAAGAAACATAATAATAAGTTACTGATGAGAAACAAATATTTTCTCGAGTTATTGATATTATTAAACATTTATGTAAGCAAACATTGCTATTTTGAGGTCATAGGAATGAAGGTGTTTATTCATTAAACAATGATGAAGAAAATCATATATTTTGGCTTTGTTCAGCTCTTGGCCAAATATGACTCACTTTTAGCTTCTTATCTTTCCATGTGTCAAGAGAAATTAACCAAAAGAATAAAAAAACTGAACCGCCTAAGTAAAGCCGGTGATTTGGTTTATGCTCATGTTCTCAATTTAGTTATGAAGGAAGCAATCAGTTTCTGCATTCAGGGGATTTTGTTTTTTAACCTTTTGCAAAATGTTTCAACATTCATAAACGTGTCATAAAAGCAAATGGCAACACGGATTAAACTTGTTGAAACACAAATTAGAATAGATAATATGAAAAGATTGAAAAAAATGTGAAATAAGGTGGTAGGGTAAAACAAATGCTGCAAAAAAAAACAACCTGCAACAAAATAATTCAACAGCGTTAGTCAGTTTAATTTTACTTTTGTCATGTACAAGCTTATTAGAAAATTATGATACAAAGACACGTCATGAAGCTAAGACATTGCTCATGCTATTCCTGAAATTTCACACCATTTTGACTGCCTTTACCTACCTGCAAATTTATGAAAAATTGAAAACATCTTCATTATATCTGCAAAATTGTGGATTAAATAGGTTGGTTGCATTCAGGATGGTGGTAAAGTCTGCAATTGAATTGAAAAGTCAATCAAGACTCAAACTTTGGTGATCTTGTCATTTTTGAAATTCCTGAAAACAGCTTACACAGCATTATCAAATTTTTACCAGATGCTGGGGTTGATAATATAAATGCTGAACTATTGTCATTTGCCACTAAGTATAAAATTTTAAAATTGTCCTTGCCCTTAACGACAACATTGAAAGAGAATGCAGATCAAATAGATAAAGTAGGAGAACCGCTCTGTTATCAGCCTTCTAATGAAGTATGTTGATTGTGTCAATCTTGTGTGGTACGAGTTCTTGTTGCATATAGACTCAACGACAAAACATATGGCAATTTGTATCATATTTCATATATCCAAATGTAAAAGATCGTTTTTTAAGTTAAAGTTAATCAAGCCAAAATTGCGAAATTTTATGTCAAAATGACCACTTAAAGTCGTATATGTTGATGTCTGTAGAAAATAGTCTAGTTGATAGCCTTGAGTATGATACAATCATTTAAAGATATGCATTTTCGTCCTCTGAATTGAGCAATCTGTTTAAAGAATAGTTATTGCTTTACTTTGCACATCACTTGTACTTTTTTAATTCAATAAAGTTTTATTATTTTGTGATTGAATTGTTCCTTGAAAGACTTATTTTTAGAAAGTTGCGGACCGAGCAGTCTTTGCAATAAATGTATGGTCGGAAAGGGCCCTTTAATTATTTTTATGACCCGTAATATATGTAAAGCCAGTCAGCCACTCTCTTTTGACAAATTAAATCTTGCTTTGTGATATTTATGATCAAAATTTTATAAAATAAAACAAAAACTATGTAATATAAATACTTTAAAATGAACAAATATCATTTTAAACAGTTAAAAATGTTAAACTTTAACAGTTAAAAATGTTTAACTTTATTTACAAACCATATTAAATATTAAAAAGTCTAACTACGATAAAAATGCAACGCGCGCACATTATCAATGTACTCCCAATGAGTTGTTTTTCTCTCACTTTAACTTAAATGATTACTTATTGTAATCTTTTTGTTCTGCAAAATACAATTAATAGTATATCATCTCAAGAATATATTTTCACTTGACGCAATCATTCTCAATTCTGTCACTACCACTTCTTTTGGTGATTCTGAATTCTTTAGGTCAACTTCTTTGATTCAATCTTTTTATGTTTTAAAATAAAATCAGTAAAAATATTTTCTCACAAAATTAAGATAAACAAGAACTTTAAAAAATTCGATTATATGCAAATTGAACAAAATTGTTCTGCTAATATTGTATAAAATGCATAAAAATAATGCATTAACAACTTAGTTAGAGCATAAACACATCTACATAGTAGTTACTTATATAGCTAAAACTACGTAGTCCTTAAGTAAACCCAGGCTTTAAGGAAAAACTAAAAAGTATACATTTTTTTAACAAGCTTGCTAAAATGTTTTGAAAATTATTTAGTTGTAAATCGTATATACTTTGATTTTTAACAAACCAAAAGCTTATGACGGTAATCCAACGTTGGTCCAACGTATGCGTGCATGCTGGGTTAGGTTATGCTGAGTTGCACAAAATAAAAATAATGTATGTAAATTGGCCTCTGCTTTTTGATTTGAACTAATAGTTATGGTTGAAAATCAGATTGTGGTTATTAACAAAACTGGAACAAAGATGGTTGATAATCAACATTTATTGTTACGCTCTTGTCAAATTGTTTAAGTTTTTTTTTCAATTTTGCTTAATACACGTCGCAAATAAGCTTAATATTAAAATGTAAGAACCTTTTATTTTAATAATTGATGATTATATTGGTCAAACTATAGATGAAAAAGCTTCATAAATTTACTAATTGACTACGGTGGTTAGTTACTTAGTATTTCTTTTGTTTATCATAAATAAAAGAAACACTAAGTAACTGACCACCGCACTAAATGTCTTTTGTACGTTTACGTAGCTACTAAATGTCTTTTGTAACCTTACTGGCATTTGTGTTTAAAAGTTACGTACTGAATGCCTTTTAAACGTCTGTTAAACGTTTTTTACGGAAGTATGTTTAGAAAACATTTTAAGACATATAAATACATTTTTAATGTAACTTTAAAAAAAAATGCACGCTGGGAACATGCGGGTTTAATGTTTTTTAATATAAATAATGTATTGGACCACTATTTTTTATTCTATTATATTTTAAAACATCCTTAATTGAAAAGTATTTTTTTTAACTTTTTTTATTTTTGCTTATGGACCTAAGCAATTTACTTTTATTTGATGTATGCCTACCTCAAAAAATGTAAAAGATTCCGCTATAACATTTATAAGGTTTTTTTCCATAAAATTGCTAAACACCTTGGAATAACACTTTCATATTATTCAAATTTGAATACGACAAAACTTCGAAAATACAAGATCTTAATTGAAATCTAATATATTTGGGTAACTCGTTTTTTAACTCCAGTTGATTGAATCAACATCTGTTAACATATATTTTCCAGCAGATTGGTCAAATACTTTTACCCAAGATCATTTAAAGGAGAATTTAGTAAAATAAATAAAAAAACAAAATCAAAAAACTTTACTAATTTAGCTTAACAAACTTATTGAGTTGATTATAATAATTATGCAAATCTATGCATCTGGATTTGCCCAACTAAGCAATCAGATGGTGTTAAAATATTTCTATTGTTTTGCTTAAATAAATAACTAGAAATTTGATTTTATAGATGCAATTATTAGGATGTAATTATAATTTATTGATATAAAATATAAGGAAACAATAGAGTAAGTTTTGACCAATATTTCAAATAATCTCAAAGGGCTTATTTTTTGAAGCAATATTTATTTTTGTCAGGTGCAATTGCGCGTTTAAAACTATTTCTATACAGTGCAACCAAACGCATTTTTGATGTCTTTAAAAATGTGGTTAAAATTTTTTTTATCTAGACTAGTTTAAGTATTTTTTTATTTATTGTTACTTCATGCTACGTTTTGTGTCGGCATTGTAAGTCATGCTACGTTTTGTGTCGGATTTCATGCACGCTTTGTGTCGGCATTGTAAGCCCTATTTGCATTTAACTATAGAACCTTAATGATATTGTAGCGATTACTTAATTCAAAATAACCTTAAGCTACTTAAATCGTAACTTTTCTAACTTAAATTAATAACTTGTTTAAACCTTAAAAATTTACAAAGTTTCCAATGATTTGATATGGTTTGAAAAAATCATAGATACAAATTTACTGTGTTTATTTTTTATTTGATAAATACAAAATTAGGTTATTTTTTTTTTTTTTTATTATTACGTTCAAAACGATCTATTAAGCTAATATGTTTAACTTTTTTTTTATTAATTGTAATTTCACAATAAAATCTTTTTCACGTTATAAAATTAGTTTTTACACAAGTTTATTTTAAAAAAATTTTAAATTAAAAATTACCGTTAATTTCATTAAATGATATACTTTTTATAAAAATGAAATAATATCAGAAACTTTTTAGATATGTCGTCTGAAGTCTTTAATTTGAAAAAAGAATGTGAGGATAGACAGAGACGAACAGAGAGTTAAATCTCTAATCTACAAATTTGTATCATTAGAGATATTAAAATAATGCAGCAAACCATGCAGCAGATTTAAAACTGTAGATTTTGAAATTAATTCCAGAAGCAAGTTTTTTAACTAGAAAATCAAATTATTTTGGTGTGCATCATAAACAAACAAGTACAAGAGCAAACGAGTCAAATAGGTTCATTGTCAGAGAGTAAGACATCCGGTAATACCCAGTTTAAAGTAGAGAAAATATACTAATACTAAATAGTAAAAGTACAAGAATCAAGTTGGGTTTTGCAGAAACTGTAGCTAGAAGTCTAATAATAAAAGTTGTAGGTTCACTTACCGTGAAAATAGCAGATAACTAATGTCTTGTCACATTTCAAATAAACATGATGGGACATAAACTAGACGGTATGGCGTCTTGTAGTCTACTATAACTTACTCTACCTCAAATCAAAGTTATCAAAATTGTTTTACAATTACAATTTATTTTAAATACTTGCAAGGAAATGTCCTCGGCTGGCTTAGTATCTACTTTTCGTAAGGTATTATGACAAACTTGGAATCAAAGTTGGTAAAATTTTACTTCATGACGTGAGGAAAAAAGAAAATTATAAAAAAAACCTTGCATATTTAGAAAATTAGTTGCAGAACTTGGAAAACTGTTTTAAAAGACTCCATATGGTGTCCGATTTTTAAATTATTAGAAACAGAACAAAGACCGAAGGTGGTACAAACCATGTGGTGAAATGGAACATAAACATGTTTATAAGCATGTTTATAAGCACATATGATTTATACCTTCTCTGGTCTTTGTTCTATTGCTTCATAATTACAGAATCGGAAACCATCTTTTGATACAGATTTCTAAGTTCTGCAACTAATTATTAAGTATATTGTAAATTAAGTAAATCTGCGACTAATTAATAAGCAAAGTAAAATGAATATCATTTTCATTAACTATAAAACATTTGTTTCTTATTTAATGAAAATGACAAAATTAATACTTTTTTATATTAGATAATAAAAACTACTGAGTGTGTTTATATTAGGTGTTAAAAAAAACTACTGAGTGTGTTTATATTAGATGTTAAAAAGAAAACTAATGAGTGTGTTTATATTAGATGTTAAAAAAAAACTGCTGAGTGTGTTTATATTAGATGTTAAAAAGAAAACTACTGAGTGTGTATATATTAGGATGTTAAAAAGAAAACTACTGAGTGTGTTTAACGTTATACATTATGAAAAAATTTACATCACATTAAAGAGTGGTTTGTAGTTTGAAACAAGAATGTGAAATGTGATTAAACAAGAAATATTTCTTGTGTAAAACTTTTTATTTAGCAAGTAATTTAAAATCCGAAAAAATTTCAAAAATTGGAACATAAAGATTTTATATTAAAGATAAAAGTATTTGTAGTTTTTATTTTATATACGGTTAAATTTTACTAAATTTCCAATTTTTGAAATTTTTGAAATATGTAACAAAGTTTTAACGATTTAATTTTTTTTTTCTTGATAAAATTTTTTTTTTTTAAAGTTAAAAAAATATAACATAATCATATTTATAAATATTATTTACAATATAAACACTCTTAAACCTTTTAAATATGACTTTAAGTTATATTCTTATTTAAAAAGGTTTAATAAAAGTTTGAAAAATCTTAAAAAATTACAAATATTTTATTATATATTGAACTTTATATAAACTAATCAAATGATTTATTTTTCTTAATAATATTTTATTTATTATGAAGACTTTTTTTAATGACGATGTATTCTTTCTTAAAACTTAAATTGTTACTGCCAGTTTTTCTCGTGTACTCTTTACATTAGAATGCATAATGTAAATTCTATAATTTTTTTTTTTAAAAAAAACTTTTTTTTATGATAATTAATCAATCATTAAATTGGCGATTTTGTTCATACATTTTCCTAGCTTTTAATAAAATTAGGTTTACATTTAGTGTTTTTTAAAGATCTTTGGTGTGCCCTTGTTACAGTTGACAATATTGCTTTATTAAAAAATATATATATATTTATTTATTTTTTTTTAATTCACCTCCTCAAGGCCGAGAAGGCCACTACAGACGAGGAGGCTACTTATTTGTGGCTATAACCCTCTCTCAACTCTATAACTCTGAAACACAAACCTTGACGAACAAGGCTGCTGCGCGGAGAAAAGAGTTGAGCGCGGTACTACCAGGGACGTGGTGGGGATCGAACTCGGAACCACTCGTTTAAGAAGCGAGCGCTCTACCACTACACCACTACCGCATTTGAAGTATGATAATGCAACATGGTTTAAAAAACTAATTATCTGAAAAAAAAACGATGTTGGTTAAAATGAAAATAGAATACTTTTTTTACATATCTGTATTATGACTGATTTCATTTTCGGTATTAAAGGTAAAACATCCACTAAAAAGAAGATACTGATGATTCATCAATAAATTAAATAAATTGGTAATAAAGACACTATAAATTTATTAAATTTATTGTTATATTTCTCAAGTTTTTATTTAAAAATAATTACTAATAATTTATTATTTAAAATAATTTTAAAATAAAAAGTTTCTACGCCAAGCAGATATATAATACGAAATTAAAACTTTAGGTACAATGGTACCTAATGGTACCTTAGGTACATGTACAACATCATTTTACCAATAAATATTGTTAAAAAAACAAAAATAAAAATCAATTGCAATCTTTTTTAAAGGTTTGTTATATCATGCTATTAAAATTTGTTCCACAAAATATCTTAATGATGAAGTACAGTTTTTAAATAGATTACAGCTAGAAAAACTGACAAAAACTATATTCAGAAAAGAAACAACCTTTTTAATATAAATTATTAAGGCTGTACCGGATTTCGGCTCCGGCTCCTGCTCCAACTGAAATCCGGTCATTTTTACAAATCCGGCCCATATCCGGTTTAGAAAAAAATTAGCAAATCCGGCATAATTTTAGCCGGAGTTTTGAACTTTGGTTAAATAAGCTTTTACAATTTGCTTAATACACGTCGCAAATAAGCTTAATATTAAAATGTAAGTACCTTTTATTTTAACAATTGATGATTATATTGGTCAAACTATAGATGAAAAAGCTTCATAAATTTACTAATTGACTACGGTGGTTAGTTACTTAGTATTTCTTTTATTTATCATTAATAAAAGAAACACTAAGTAACTGACCTTCGTACTAAATGTCTTTTGTACGTTTACGTAGCTACTAAATGTCTTTTGTAACCTTACGGGCATTTGTGTTTAAAAGTTACGTACTGAATGTCTTTTAAACGTTTTTTAAACGTCTTTTAAACGTTTTTTACGGAAGTATGTTTAAAAAACATTTTAAAGACATATAAATACATTTTTAATGTAACTTTTAAAACATATGCACGCTGGGAACATGCGGGTTTAATGTTTTTTATAATGTATTGAATCACTACTTTTTATTCTATTATATTTCAAAACATCCTTTAAAACATCCTCAATTGAAAAGTATTTTTTTATGTTTTTTTTATTTTTTTATATTTTTTGTATGCGTCTGTGCTATTCATCAGAATTTGAAACTGCTTTTACATCCTCTTGGTGTGAAGTACAAAGAAATGTTACCTTATATTGTCTGTGATATAACTAATAAAGACTGTATGATAAGGAAATGTAAAAAATGCCAAGCAACTATGAATGCATTGGTTGAAAAACTTTATGATATACTTGGAGAATTTGAAGATGATGATGAGATTGAATTTGATCAATGGACAACAACAGATAGGTCAAACTTGAAACATAATAAAGAGCCAGTGTTTGAATACATTGAACTAGTATATAGAAAACTGGAAAAACTTACACCACATTCGTATTTAAAAAAGAGTCAAGCATTATACCTGAGATCAAGAAAGGAAGATATGAATGAGGTAACAGCATTATTTCTGGGTGATTTTTCAGAAAACTATAAATTTGTAGTTCAGGATGAAGTGTAAAGCTTTCATTCGACAAATTTGCAATGTACACTTCATCCAGTGATTATTTAAAAAAAAAAAAGGCATTCTCAAGCACAAATCCTATTGTATTATTTCGGATGATGTGATCCATGATGTAAACATGGTTTATAAAATTATTGAGGTTATTTGCAATGATATAAAAACAAATTTGCCTCAAATAAAAAATATTGAATACTTTTCAGATAGGTGTGCAGGTCAATATAAGAATTGCAATAATTTGTTAAATCTTTGTTTCCATTGTGAAGATTTTGGTTTTAATGCTAAATGCAAAAAAACTTTTTTGCAACTAGTCACGGTAATCAACCTTGTGATGGGATAGGTGGTACAGTCAAACGTCTGGCAACACTAGCAAGTTTTCAAAGAGATATGGGTAATCATATTTTATCTCCACAAACAATGTATAAATATTGCAAGGCATAAGTATCATATATATTTCTTCAGAAGATTTAACTTTAGTGAGAACCGCTCTTAATAAACGATTGGATTATTCTAATACAATACCTGGAACACGTAGTTAACATCAGTTTGTACCACTTGGCCATCAAAAGGTAAATTATTATTTTTTAATTATATCTTTTACCAAATTTAAAAATACACGCATAACTTTTATTGATAAACTCAAATAGATATTAGATTTTTGCAGAATCATTATCAAATATATTTGTATTTTATTTTATTTCCTCTGCATTTGCTATTTATGCATTTAATAAAACATGTTTGATAAGTAAAACAGAATAATTGCATATGTTACTATTTTGTTTAAGTAGACACTAAGCTATGCAGTGTTGATGAAGAATTTGCTTTAATTCATGACTTTGGAAATATCCAGATAACAACTGTAAACGTAGCACCAGGTGATTATGCCTGTGTTTCCTATCAGCAAAAGTGGTAGATAGGAGTCATTGAAAATATTAGTTTAGAAGAAAAAGATGTGCTTGTAAAATTTATGCGTCCTAATGGTCCTGCACGGTTGTTTAAATGGCTACCAAAGAAAACCCAATGCTGACTTCCTGATGTCCACATTATTTGCAAAGTTGAGGTACCGATAACAAAAATAGGACTTTGCTACTATTTAGCCAAAGAGTACTTGAAAAAAATTATTTTCCTAAGGTAGTAAAGATTTTTATACTTATGAGTCTATTATGTCTTATCCATTCTTTTTTTAAATGTTATGTTTTGTGAACCAACTTGTAAATAATGTGAATGTAAAGCATATATAAAATCACTAAAGTTGAGTATTTTTAAAAAATAGTTTATATACGTTTAAATTTTGTTGAAAATATCATATAAAAATGAAAGAGCTGAAGACACTAAATTTTTAGTTTCTAATTTGATTGATTGGTAAAAGGTGGGGTTATATTAAGTGTCTCATTTTCAAATTATTAAAAAATTGTGTGTCTATATCAAACACCAATAATTCCTCAAGTAAATTTAAGGCCAAAGCAAAATTGGTTCGAAAAGTAGGTGCTGATCTTATTTTGAAAAAAATCAAAATTAAATATTTTATATATCAGTCAGATTTTTTGTATAGCTATAGTTGTCAATGCCCTTTTTTCTTGGCGTTATAAAGTGATCTTAAAATAAGCTACATTCCCTTGTTTTGATATATAAAAAAATATATTTTTCGGATGTAACAGGTTTTAAACTCTTTTGGTACAAAGTTTCAGAATTGTGACATCACTACAAGCAACATATTAAGGTGAAAGTAAACGGAATGATTTTCGGCACTTTTCCCCCCTCAGGTTTTCGTCAAAATCAAGGAACCTTCAAATTGCTGTAAATTGTAAACGGTAAGGAATTTTATGATAAAATATTACAATCTTTCCTAACATATGTCTATGAATATTTGTGCCAAGTTTCAAAAACTTTGGTGATATAAGGTGCAGGTTTGTGTTTTTTTGTGTTTTTTGAGAAATTTTTACATATATATATATATATATATATATATATATATATATATATATATATATATATATATATATATATATATATATATATATATATATATATATATATATATATATATATATATATATATATATATATATATATATATATATATATATATATATATATATAAATATATATATATATATATATATATATATATATATATATATATATATATATATATATATATATATATATATATATATATATAAATATATATATATATGTATATATATATACACCCATTTTAAGTTTCATGTTGGTCTTCTCTATAAGCTTGTTTTATATGATGTATCTGGGAAAGTTTTTTAGATTATCAAATCTTTTTTTTTAACCGCTTTGTTAAAGTCGTCCTCGAAGATCAACACTCTTCTTTATTTCCATTAACTTCTGGGATACCTAAAGGTTCTATACTTGGTCCTATTTTGTTTTTTATCTACATTAATGATCTTCCCAACAACCTTACATTTAAAGTAGCTCTTTTTGCTGGTGACTCAACTTTATACTGTCTTGACAGTCTTCTCTTTTTGATCACATAGAACAGGCAGCCAATTTTAAATCTGATCTTCTGCAACAAATTGGGGCTCATAGTTGTTTGTAAATTTTAGCTCCAACAAAACTCAGTCATTTACAACAAACAAATATCACAGTACTGTCAATATTTTATATTAGTGAATAACACACGGAGAAATTTGTAACTCCCTCAAACGGAGTCCTCTACTTTAAGTCTTCTTGGATTATCATTTACTACTGATTTTTTATGAAAACTATATATACAATCGATTGCTAAAATAGTATCTGCTAAGGTTGCTTCTCTTTATCGTGCCATTTTCTCTCTCCTTATTCCATTCTCTACCTCTATAAGTCTCCTATTCGTCCCTTTGTAGAATATGTTTTCATATTTGAGCTGGTTCTTCTAATGATGCTCTTTCTCTTCTAGACAAAGTTCCAAATTGCTTTTTTAACGTAGTTGAACCTGGTCTATTTTGCTAAGGTTAAGTCTCTTTCCCATTGTCTTAAAATTGCCTCTCTTTCATTATCTACAAATACTATAATGTGTGTTGCTCAAAGAAGCTATCTCTAGTTTCATTAACTAAACTCTTTCTGGCTTGACTCGTCATTCCTAAAAGTCTCATTCTTTTACTGTATCTGTCCCTGCAAGCTCTAAAAACTTTCATTCATATAGCTTTTTTCCCTACACCCCGATCCTTTGGAACTCTCTCCCATCTTTAAGTTTTTCAGACTTTAACTCTTCAAGTCTTCTGTCAATCGTTTCCTTGCTCTAAAACTGGCAAATGGATTAATTTTATAATGTACAAAAGCTTTATAAAGATTACAAATTAATAATATCATCTGTCAATATGTTAGCCTTGGTTACAGTTTGTGTGACTTAGGATTGACACTTGAGTTAGAGATTGACTGTGATGCATTGGTAAAGATCGGAAAGGTCTTGCTAAAGTTGTTGCTAAAGTAGTCAAGGTGAAGGTCATAGTAAAGATTTTATGTGAGCTTGGTAGGTTGATAACAACAACAGTGTTAAGGTATGTTAAGTTCCTTTTTAACTATCTAGCTTTGCTCTTATTTTCATTAAAACTCGTTTACGCACATAATTTAATTTAATAAAATAACAGATAATTTCAAATGCTTCGCATAAATTTTTAATGCACAATCTTACAGGAATAATTTTTTATTGATTGTTATCGAGCAAGTTATGGTCAATCTTATGTTTGAGCATAGACTCATAAACTAAGCATTCCATTACCTCTCAGAGAAGAGGTATGAGAGAATGGGCAGTAGTTATCTGGTTTTGTACAGCAATTTTTTTAAAAAATGTGTTTGCGTATGCTTATTTTTACCAGGCCGGAATAATAATGGTAAAAAAAAAAAATTATTTAGTAGTGACAGATCAGCAAGTAGAACTAATATTTATATTAATGGTTTTTGAAAGGATGTACGGTTCAAATTTATTGATACTTTCTGCTTAGTGTTTCTCATTTTTGATGAAATGCAACTTTAGAATAGTTTTTTTTTTTTTTAATGTTTTTCACCTCCCCAAGGCATGGAGGGCCTCTAAATTTGAATAAGCTACTTTATTACGGTTACAACCCTCTCTTAACTTTTTAATTCCAAAACACGAACCTTGACGAACAAGGCTGCTACACAGAGAAACAAGTTAAACACAGTACTACCAAGGACGTGGTGGGAATTGTACTCAAAACTTCTTGCTTATTTAGTGAGTGCTCTATCATTGCATTCCTACATTAAGAATTTTATTGATGCATTTTCAAAGAACAAGACAAACATCAGGAAGATCTTTGCTATTTAGAGATAAACTGTTTTTTCAATAAGTTTCACAAATCTTTGCAGTCTTTTGTTTTGTTAAATAAATCATAGAGAAGACGTTATCCTTCTTTATAATGCTTGCTAATGCTGTTCTGTGTGTGCAGCGTGCTTTATAAACAAGTTCCTTGCATTGTTAAACGCTAACTAGCGTAATTTCATTGTTGACTTTTTTTCGCTTAGGTTCATAAGTTATGAGTAATAAGTTATGAGTTCTGTTTATTTTCAAGACAGGTAAAAAAAAAAGGTTTAAAAAAAAAAACTTTATTTAACCCGTAAATGATAATGAACCAACAGTCTAACTTTATGATATGTTGTTGAGGTGGACCATATGTAGCTGTTACCTTTATGCCACTTTAGTGTTATTATTGATGTGATCAATTTGTCCATGATACCATTTTCTGCTTAGTCTAAGTAAGTATTAATTTTAGTGTAATTTTAATTTTAGTTTGTTGTTAATATTAAACTTTTAAGTATTATAGTTATCATAGCCACACATTGCCCATATCCATAACATCTATTAATGTTGGAAGTGGCCCGCATAAATAGCTGCCTTCAAATTTTTTTGCCAGGATTTCTCAAATTCATATCACTGGCATTCAAGAGATAAGCATTTGGTCAACAAGTGTTGCGTTGTCTACAAACTTAACAAAGTTGTTGTTAATACTCCAACAATTGTCACAAAGCAAAATTAGTAAGAATGACCGGGTATTGAAATCCTTTGCAAAGCAATAACTTTTTGCTTGGCAAAAAGGTCCTATTCTAAAACATTGTGTAACTAAAACAATGTTTATGGTAATTAATTTATGGTAAATTAATTTATGGTAAGTTAATTTATTACCATAAACTAACTTACCATAAATTAAGTTACCATAATTACTAGAGATGAATACTAGTCATGATTATTTGGTGATTATTCAGTACTTTGCCTATTTAACTACTTTTTTTATTATTCAGAATTCAACCGAAATCCAAATACCAGATTGTAATGAAAAAAAAAGCACTTCCATTATCAGATAATAATAAAAATTAAGCAAGGCTACTACTTAAAAGCGTCTGCGTTTAATTTAAGCAAACAGATTCATGTAACAACAAATTTCATTTGCAATTTGGCTTTTCTTTTCCACATCTTCATATATGTGAATATTTTCTGTATAGATTGGTTTGATAGTTTTTATTTATATATGTTTTTCTTACAAAGTGGGATAAATCATCACCCATCATCAATATATATATATATATATATATATATATATATATATATATATATATATATATATATATATATATATATATATATATATATATATATATATATATATATATATATATATATATATATATATATATATATATATATATATATATATATATATATATATATATATATATATATATATATATATATATATATATATATATCAGAGGTGTCTGGCTATATGTATAATCAGAGGTGTCTGGCTATATATATATCAGAGGTCTCTGATATATATATATATATATATATATATATATATATATATATATATATATATATATATATATATATATATATATATATATATATATATATATATATATATATATATATATATATATATATATATATATTTATATGTATATATATATATTTATATGTATATATATATATATATGTATATATATATATATATGTATATATATATATATATATATATATATATATATATATATATATATATATATATTTATATATATATATCAGAGGTGTCTGGCTAAGGAAAATAAACTTGTTTTTTGATACTATGTATTTAACTTACGTTACATCACTTACGTTAACGAGCGATTATTTTGCTGCTGCTGGCACTGCTGTGCGCAATTAACTAGGAGTGCGCAGATGAGAAAAAGATAAAAAAGAATTTAGAAAATTAACTTATTAACTATATAAACAAATCATTATTAAGAAATATATTTTTCATGACAGACTGGGCTTACTAGGCTGATATGCATTCTACAGCTTTTTTCGTTTAACTTTCATAAATACTGACCGTATGTTTGATGATAATTGTTCATAGCTATTTATTAATTTATTGTTGTTGTCTTATAATATTGCTTTAGCTTTTTGACATTTTAATTGCTTGCCAATATCGATCAGAGATAAATTCAATGCCTAAGTAGTCTGAACCTCATCATTATTAGCTTCTTCTTCATCAGAACTGCCATCCATAGCAAATGTATTATCAGTATTTTCTTCGAGAGACAAACAATCTTCAACATCTTCTTTCATTGCTTCAATATACATTGGAGAATCGGCAGACCTGTACACGACGCACTCCAAACTCGGTGAAGTTCGTAAACTAACTCGGTAAAGTTGGAAACGATAACTTATGATTGGCTAATATTAACGAATTAAAATTTAACATTAAAGTTTTCAATTCGCGCCTCCTTAGCCCATTTTTACCGCCTTCAAAATAAGTAAGATGACACCTTTAGCTGAATTCATTGAAAGTATCAAAGAAGAAAAATTGGTTGAATTTTTGCTACTAAAAAGACTAATGTCACTTCAAAATCATTGTCATGCGGTCAAAGGATGGTTGTGCAAATTTATGAGCGCTATCAAGTATGATTTACTTAACATTTTTATTTGTATTCACACAGAACATACATAAAGTATTTACTTTATTTTTATTTAAGAAAAAGCTTTTGAATCATAAACTAATAGTGAAAAAACCAAAAGTTTGTTTAAGATTTACAACCAGCAAAAACTATTTAATTTAATGGTAAGTTTATTTATTATTTTTCAAGTTTTTGTTATTACTTTGATAAATAATTATCTATCGCCATAAATTATTTATCTGTTTTTAATATTTTTTTAACCATTTTATCAATTGTTTGTAATCTAAAAATCTTTTTTGGTTCTAAATAGATTAACATTTAAGTATACATAGAATAAATGTTGAATCCAATGTTTATCAGACTAGATTTTGTAGTCTTTGAGCTTCGAAAATATTTGGAAACATGAAAATTCCTTACAAAAAATAATGAAAGACATTTAGTGTTCTAAAACTTAATGTTTAAGCGAAATGCAAGGGAGTTTTAGGGGCGGATCTAGGGGGTATTCTGTGTTGCTCAGGATTCACCCATAATATTCTAAAAAATTATAAAAAATTCCGTTTCATAATCTAAAAAATACTAAATATAAATTTATAGTATACTAATATAAATATATGAGTTCTTTAAAAAAACAATCATTGCCTATATAGAAAAACATACACGACTATAACAATGTTTCAGACTTAGCTCTTCTCCGTCATGTTTCAAAACGCCGCTATTAAAATCAGGATTCTTTTTTTAAAGTAAACGGTACCGAAAGAACCCTTTTAATCAATCGTTATTGCAATGCATTTATTTTGCTTGTCGTAATAAAGGCTAAAAAAATCCCTATTGTTTCAGGATTCATTTGGCCCGAATTTCCGGTGGACAACAAAAAAAAAGTTGCAGGAACGTTTGATCAAAAGGGTTCTCTCGGTTCCGTTTATATATAAAAATGAATCCTTAATTATTCTAATAACGCCTTAATTATTCGCATAAAGCCTTAAGTATTCGAATAAATTGAAGTTTATCAAAAATTAGCTAATAAGTTGTTTTTATTGCAAATTTTATTTTTGTTTGCAATTATGGATTTGTTGCTATCCAGTTACATTAAAGCCAAGCATTTGCCTAATATTACGACTTACAAAGCAAAGCTTCGTAATAATCTCAAAGAATTAAATTTAAACTTTCCTGTTGTAAACAAAGATTTTCTTCCTTTAAGAAATTCTGACATGGAAGCTTTTATTCCAATGCAAAAAGAAAATGAAGACTATATTGTTTTAAGTATGAGTTTAAACACGTTTTTTTTATGTTTTATTTTGTTTATAAAACAATAATTCTTGACAAATAAAGTTTAGTTAAATATGTCTGTTTTTGTTATATTTAGTATATATAATATATATATATATATATATATATATATATATATATATATATATATATATATATATATATATATATATATATATATATATATATATATATATATACTAAATATTACTAAACCTGTAAAGTCATAACATATATATAATATATATGTTATGACTTTACAGATCAATGGAAAATGGTAACTGTCTTGACAACTTTGCTGCTTTATTAATAAATTCATCAGATAAAACATATGAAATTCTTCGACTTTTAACTTCTGTTGAGTTGTTTGAGAAAGCAACCTTTTATTAGAGATACCAAATAATCTTAAACCAAATGGAATCTAAAAAATTTTTTTCACCCTCTAGTGTTTTCATGGCATATGTTTCATTTGAATCTTCTGATTCTTTCACAGATTAAATGATATAAATATTGCTAAACTTATAAAAAAAAAAGCCTATAACAATTGCAGAAACAATAAATTTGTTTCTTTTCTTTGTTTAATTGCATTATCTACAGTGTTAAATAAACAAATTCGGTCTATTTATCCTGAATTTGGACTTGATAAATATAAAAAGTTATTTAATGTATGTATATACCCACGTGGTGATCATAAAACAAATATAAAAATTCTGAGTATTTTATGGTGTAACACTGATTTTCGCACTATTTCCAAGGATAAAGATATGTCACCAAATCATTTTGTCCCTATTGTAAAAAGAGAAGTTTTATGCTCAAAGAAATTTGTCAAAAGTGATTTAAAAAGAGGATTGTGTTTAGTTTTGCCAAGTGCTCTATTGCATTCTTCTGTTACAGTTAAAATTCTTAATTTATTTTGTCAACCTCCTAAAAATCTATTTTCAAAAAAAAAAATCACTAGTTCAATCTTACATAAAATTTGGCGTAGGTAATAAAACTAAAATTATATATGTAAATATTTATATTACTCCTAATACAATCTTATTTAATTGTATTCCTTGTTCATCAGATCAGTTTTCAAGCCTTTCTTTTTATGATGTTTCTACTAACTATGAGTGCGGACAACTATCTGCTGGCAAAGATGATTCAATGTTATTAAATCTAGTTAATAAAATATTTATTCCTAACTCGCGTTTTGTTTTCCCTGTTTCTGTTGAAAAAAAGAAATGATCATTTTTAAATAAATGGCTACTTGAATATTCCTGGTTAGCTTACTCACAGATTGAAGTTGGAGCATACTGCTTTCCATGTACACTGTTGGGAAGCAGAATTCCAAACAATACCTCAATATTCAACTTCATTCGAAAACCTTTTAAAATATGGGGTAATACAATTTGTGCTTACATGGATCACAATCATAATTGTCGACTTTATCAAATGTCAATGCATTGTCTTAGCATGCTGCAATCGAGATATTATTCAAAAAAAATCTGATTGAAGTTGACATCCATAATCTGAGAAAAAAACTTATTATAAGTAATAGAAGTTATTTATTTCCAATTATAAAGACATTTATTTTTCTTGGCTGCAATGATATTGTTTCGAGGTTATCATGATGACAGCAAGTATCATCCAGAGATTGGAGTAACATGTAAAAATAACATTGGTATAGGTAACTTTGTAGAGCTTTTAAATTTTTGCATTGAAGCAGATGATAAATTTTTTGAGCATATTCGTTCTGCTCCTAAAAATGCAACCTATATATCTAAAATCACACAAAATGAACTTATTGAATGCTGTGGTAAAACAATCGAAGAAGTTCTAATTAATAAAATTAAAAGGTCTGGATGAAAGGTCTGGATGGAACCTCTGATTGTTCTAAAGTTGAACAGCTATCTCTAGTTATAAGATTTGAATGTGATAATGTTATTTGTGAAGACTTTTTATAGTTCATCGAATGTAAATCTGATTCAACTGGTCAAAACATAGCTTATATTTAATGAAAATTAGAAAAAACAAAAAAACAAAAAATTTTTTTAAACTTTTAAAGTAAAATTGGCCTAACTGCTTATCAAGAACAGGAAAGAATCAAGAAATGGATGGCTAACCTAAGGTAATAATATTAATAATTTACATTAACCGGCTATCAAGAAAAGAAAAGAACCCAGAAATGAAGGGCTAATCCTAGGCCACATGACAATTTACAGATGGAGTGCAAAGTCCTATGGCTTACCTTATTGTTGGTGCACTTCGTTAAATAGGTTAGACAAGTAAAAAAGTCTAATTTATGAACAGAATAGCCAAGGCAACATTGTTGCTAGTTTTGTTTAATATAAGTTATTGAGAACAATGCCCGGTAAGTAATAATAAAGTACTGATGCCGCTGTGAACTCCCCCCTTGCTAGCCCGAGGGAGGAGTTTACAAAAAAAAATAGTTAACAATTTTGGAAACTCAAAAAAAAAACAGGCAACACCCACAAAAAATCCTGCATCTGCCCCTGAGTTTTTGTGATAAGATACAAGAAGATACCTGTAGAAGATCAATTAAAAGAAGATATGTCAGGAAAAAAAAACAATAAAAAGATATGTAAAGAAAAGAAGATACCTTTAGAAGATCTATTTAATCTAATATTAGATATGTTGATAATTTGTAAAATTTTAAATTATTTTGTAAAATAATGACGTTTTATTAAAATGCATTTACGCAAACTTTTTGTTTCTGTAAAATACTAAAATGCGAACACCGAGAATTATCGTACCGAGAACTTTCGAACTATACCGAGTTTGGGGTACGCCGTTTACAGGTCCGCCGGAGAATCTTCACAGTCAATTTATTCAAAATTGTTGGTATCTTCCGAACTGATTATATTCCATATTCCTTCAATTTCGTTCAGCAGCGAGAGCATATTAAAAGATGCGAAGTCAGCTTCCTCAGAGCATAGTTCAGTGTTAACGGGACTGGAAATCTGAAATAATTCTGTCTTGTCGAAGCAATTTTTGAGACATAAGTTTAATTGATTTCCAAGCCAAATCGACATACTTAGCAGCGATAAGATGTAAGTATAAAATGTTGGAATAAGAGAACTGTGAATAGACGGCTAAATTTAAAATGAAGTTTTTTTATAAAGGTTTTTTTAATGAGACTTGACTGATAAATCATTAAAACTTATTATTATCTGTTTAAAACAAGATTTATCATTTACTTCGATTCGAATTCGAATTCGAATTATTTATCTATGTACTTTCTGATAAAATCATTATCTCAAAATATTTATGATAAAAACTAGTATTTAACTTAACACAGGAAAATAATAACTACATTTTCAGATCTAATTACACTTTCAACAAAAAACTCAGTAAAAAATTTAAACACAAATATTTTGGGCCTAAATGCGCAATTAACTGGGATGCGCAACTAATTGGATGCTCAATTAAGCGAGAGACTGAGAGACATTACCAAAAAATTAAGAATGTGTTGAACTCATTCAATAAAAATAATTAACAGAGATTATTAATCAACTATTTCATTGTAGTGGATATTCATGATGGCTAATGAACCAAGTCTATCTGCAATCATACTGGCTCTCAATCTTTGCATTGCTGAAAAGCTGCGTTGACATTCTGCGGACGTTACTGGTAGTGTACATCCAATCTTTAGAAGCTCAAAGAGATTAGGATATTGATTTTCATTGCGGCTTTAGCTAGAGTATTAGGCCTATCTTTAGTTTAATAACAGACCATTTTCTTTTCCAAAACATAAACTTATGATCTACAGCCTCTGAGTTTTAAAGATTACTTTTATAAATTTTAACCAACTCTGGAAAGCAGTTCTCCTCACTGCAAATTATCGAGGGAACCAAGCATAAAACCTTAGCAGCAATGGAATTTGTTATTTTGATTCGTATTTTGATTTCTGAAAAGATGGTGCCAAGAAAAGGTATAATCAAGGCCTATTCATAATATTTATGGGGACTCTCTGCAGATTATTTCTGCAGAGAGTCCCAATGAATTTCAGACGTTATTTCTGTAGGCTTGTCTCATAGTGATTCTGGGAGTCGTTGGTTCTACAAATAATTTACTTGCCATACGAGTCGCTTGTATATTGTGTAAGTTTCTTTTTCAACATTTTTCCGTAGATGGTTCAAATCGTTGATTGTTTTTTAAATGTTACTGTACGCATACACAGTATCAGTTGTGCGCCCATGAAACCTCTATGTTATATACGACAACGGTGAAACAAGCGGTACAAAGTTATAATACCAATTATGAATTCAAACTTAGTGAGTGCATTAAGAAGTGAGTTGGCCTCTCGTTTTCCTTTTGCGTCTTAATCCATACTAAACTCTATATTGAACTGTTCTATATTTAGAGTGCATTCCTAAAATAATCTTTAATGCCTCTGCCATAAATAGTATATCTAAATAAAAGTGTTCATATGCAGCATCACTTTCTGACCATCTTGTTTTGCACATCCCTATCAAAATCTTTTTTCTTTCAGTTGATTTACAACGGATCTCTGCAACATGCTCCAACAAGCGTTCTCTTTTCATAAAGATGTTGAAGTAAATGGATATATATCTGTATACCTCCTAAAATGTTACCAATGATTGGCATTTTTGATGTTGCAGCGATTGATAAATTCAAATTATGTGAGCTACAATGCGTTACAATTGCTTTTGGTGATCCTTTTAAAATATAGCTGGCAACATCTTTTTTTACAGATTGCATGTTTGGTGCGCCATCGTAACCCTGGCCTCTACAAGAACTAAGATCAATTTTACTTTCGCCTTAAAATTTCATTAAGCTTTCCCCAATAAGTGTGCTTGTTGCCCTGCTAAGATTTAAATAGTCAAAAAATTTCTTTAAATTTCTTTTATTTTTATTTTATTTCTATTTCTCCGTTTACGTTTCTCATACATACTGATAGAGTTTGTTGGTTTGCAGTTGTTACCTCGTCTGCTGAAATTAAATGGTAATTTGCCGCTTTGATTTTATTAATTAGCCGCTCGTGTATACATTTCATTCCAATTATATCAATTAATTCATTTTGACTCTTGGGGCCAAGGTAGCTGACATCTTTGCGTAATGATGTTTTTACATGTGCATTAAGCTAAGCGTTACGGCGAGCTATTTCTTGTACAATTACAAAAAAGTTTCCAGAATTACCTTTTTGGTCTGAGTTTTCCATACACTTTTCATAAGAACCACAAAATGCAAGTCCTTGTTTCCGCATCAAAAGCACTATTCTACCTAATGTTTCAACATTGTATGGGTACATTAGTTGTCGGTTTTTAAAGGTGCTATCGCTTTGAAATGAAATGGTTTGTCTTGGATCTTCAAAACGACAATAAATGCCATAAGTTTGTTCGATAGCTTCTTTATGGTATCTATTGCCTATACACAGTTTTTGTTTCTCTAAATTATTGTGCTATTCTTATATTCACGGTTAACAAAAGCTCCCAAAGATTTTTTTTGTATCCTGCTTTAGAAATAAAGTGCAGTATATGCAGTAGACTGCGTCTTCACTTTTGCTGTAGACAAATTCATTTTGTATATATTTTTCATTTTTATATATATTTTTCTTTACAAGCGCGTTTGCAATCATGTTTTAATGTTTTGGGATATTGAAAATGTATCTTCTGTTTTAATTTATTCGTAAACATTTTGTATATTTCATGAGGTGATAAGTCTTGATTTCCGCGCAAGAGTTCGTCAATATAATGTTGTTGTTTTTTTCTTCTTTAAAATCACATTCTTTTAAATTTGTTTGGTCTACTTTGCATGACAAGCTTTTATTAATATTATCATCATCTATACAATGTTAACATTATTATTATCTATATAATGGGTAATGTTTTATCGGTTAAATTTTAAGAACTGTCGATAATAAAAAACACTTGAAACGTAAGTAATTAATAATAAACTTTCAGATCTTAAACTATAGCAAAATTAAAAAAACTCGCGTGAAAACTACAATAAAAAATAAATAATAACAAAAGTACTATCATAAAAAAATTTAACGTATAGATAATATCTATATCTAGTTAAAATCTATATCTACTTAATATCAAATTAATCAAACTAATTCTTATAAAAAGAAGATTAAAATAACTTTTATAATTAAATTATCCAGCTAACAAATTGCATTTCTTTGTAACATTTTAAAGCTCTTTTCCATCAGCTGTTCGTTTCCTAATTTAGTAGGGGAATGTTAACTCTCTCGTTTGCTTTTAAAAGTGAATTAGTATTAGTAGAGAATTGTAATTACGGTATAAACTCTGGAGAGACTATTTTTTATTTTTCGTTTACAAAAGATTTTGCAATACAATAACTTATAGTGACGCCGTTTGTGAAACAGCAA
The DNA here is from genome assembly GCF_022113875.1 of Hydra vulgaris. Taxonomy (NCBI): domain Eukaryota; kingdom Metazoa; phylum Cnidaria; class Hydrozoa; order Anthoathecata; family Hydridae; genus Hydra; species Hydra vulgaris. The sequence continues at coordinate 34,151,195 of NC_061159.1, read as the reverse complement.
AGTAAAAATTGTTTTATGAGAATGATTTAAAAAAATGAAATAGTTACCATAAAAATTTTGATTAAATATTTTGACATCGAAAAAAATCTAGAAATAATTTTTTGTTGTCAAATTAAAAAAGGCGCTTTGCATAAAAAGGGGGGTTGATCGCACCTAACGACTTCCCCTTCCCCCTCGGTACGAGCCGGTCATATAACTCTTATTTTCATTTATTTATGTATATTTATATATCAACTAAAATAAGAATACATAAACAAATAAAAAAAAACAACATTATAAATAACTTTAATTTACATTAAAAAAAGCTTTTTATTCTAAATTCTCCTAATATAAAAAGTTTCACTTTGAACCTTGTCAACCCAACGCGACGGAATAAGAATTATTCCGTCGCGTTGACGTAGTTCATTATGTAAACAAAAACCTAGTAAATTCATGTAGTTTTAACTTACGTTACACAAATTTGAAGTAAAAATGTGCTTTAACTAAGCATCGTTATTTAAAACTTTAATTGTAAAAACGTAACATTCTTTCGTAATATTCTTTGTATATTATTGCAAAAAATTTTTTTAGCTAAATTTTAAAAAAAAAATAAAACTTTATCATGTTTTTGTTAATTTACGTTACATGAAAATGGCAAAAATTTTTTGATATTTTCATGAAATATAAAAATTTTATAAAATATAAAATCTGACCAACAACAATTTGAACATGTTAGCTTCACTTTAACGCTAAATTAATTTCGATTTTGCAAATAAATCCATAGTTAAAATAACATTTTACAATGACATTTTTTTTATCATGCGACAATGAGAAAAACCGTATCTTTCGGAAAGATAAAAATGACTTATAATGATAAAAATAAATTAATTTCAGTACTAAAGGTATATTTAAAACAAACTTTTATGTGTTTATACATATGCTAAAAGTTGACGAAAAAGAGAATAAAATTTGACTACTTTTTTATTTTCCCCTTTTCCCCTTTATATATATATATATATATATATATATATATATATATATATATATATATATATATATATATATATATATATATATATATATATATATATATATATATATATATATATATATATATATATATATATATATATATATATATATATATATATATATATATATATATATATATATATATATATATATATATATATATATATATATATATATATATATATATATATATATATATATATATATATATATATATATATATATATATATATATATATATATATATATATATATATATATATATATATATATATATATATATATATATATATAGGAGGCACAACCGCATATGGAGGCACAACCGATTTTTAACATTTCCCTTAAAAAATATTATCTAATATGGCAAAAAACATACCACGCGTTAGTAAAACAGTTTCCTTCATTTTGCATATGTCAAAAAGTGTGCTTGTTCCGTTTCTGAGAATTTGTGAATAATAATGTTTATTTTGATGAAAGTTTTATATTTACATCTTATATTTTCAGACCTTTTTTTTGAGAATTAAGCAATATTTGATTTTAGTGTTAAAGACATGTGTTATCAGCATTATTTCATCAAGTGAAAACCATTTTTGATATCAGCATAATCTAATAAGCAAGCTATGAAACTGAATTCTTTCTTAAAACTCTCTTTAGGGGCAGAACTTTCTTCTGGAGCAGAACTCAAAATGTAAATATAAAGAATGCCCGCAAATTATGCAAACATGTAACAAAATCATCAAATAATCTGAGCTGTGAAAATTGTAAAAAAAATATACCATGAAAGGTGTAGCCCCATCGATATTTTTGAGGGTGCGGTTGTGCCTCACAATGGGGGCAAAACCATTTTTTTCACTAAGTGTAATTTTTGTGTAATAACATTTTCAAAACCTGTTTAATTTTTTTCTTAAATGCATCAATTTAAAGCTTAATGATGTGGTTATTGAAATAAACTGCTAAAAAAACAAATTTCGTTTTTATTTTCATATAACATTATTCCAAACGTTACGGGGGCAGTTATGCCCCCACTTCCCCTATATATATATATATATATATATATATATATATATATATATATATATATATATATATATATATATATATATATATATATATATATATATATATATATATATATATATATATATATATATATATATATATATATATATATATTTGTATAGAGCTAATAAATGTTTTTGTTATTTTAGATAGCATGCCAAGGTATACAATGAATGAGGTACACCAGTTTATTACTAATGTTCCAAATGGGCTGCCAACAAAAAAGGTGGTGGTGGGCGTAGCTGTAAAGCAGACGGAGAACAAGTTTTTGAAAATAATAAATCTTCATTTTTAATGAGTGTTTTTTATTTTTAGATTTTGTTGATATTTTACGTTCCGTTTTGACGTCGTTTGGACCTACAATGAACGTACCAGTGCCCGCTGTGAAGCACTCGCATGCTTATTTTGATTTTAGAATTTTTATTTTAAGTTTTTAATGTTTGTTTATTTACGTTAAACGCTACATTTCGATCCAAAATGTTTGTTTTATAAAAGTTTTATAAAAATATAAACTTTATTTATTTTTTTAACAGAATTTATTATTTGTAAATATTTCATGAACTTGTAATTCAAAATTTTTAAAAAAGAGTGTGTGGTTTTTAAAACATTAGCTGATTCCGTCGAATACAATTAATAAAAAAAATATTTCTTTATTTAAACGCCGTTTAAAAATATTTCTATAGTTGTTTAAATGTCAACAAATAAAAAAGTTTTTTGACTTTTTTTCATGTTGTCAAATCATAGTTATAAATATCCATGACTTTCCTTGTTTGTTTAAAATTTTATTTAAATATAAAGCTTATATGAAACTTTTACACTAAACGCAAATTGTTTACATTGATTCATATACAGGACAACATATTAACACCATATTATATAAAATATATAATATAATTTTATTTATATATAATATATAATTTGTATGTAAAATAATCATTTATATATAATATAATTCAAAAAGATAAAAGGATATATGTCTTTTAGTGTAAATGATATATTTGTCTTTCAATGTCGTCACCCCTGTAATGTGAAAGAAATTAAATTTTAGGAAAATTAAAGAAAATGTTAATCAAATACAAAGGTAGTGACTTTGATGAATACCACATTCCCCTTGTACGCTTTTGGTTAACCCTTTTTGTTAACCACTATTTGTTTGAATGATTACATTTTTTATTACTAAATTTAATAATCAAATAATAGACTCGCCACATACTTAATAGTTACAATAGATGATGGATAATTTTTTACTATTGACAATAGATATATTTAAACATTTTAATAAACAAAAAAAAAACTCTTTCTCCACATTAAAAATGTCTGTTTATTATTCCATAGTATTCTTATTATACTAGCAAAAGGCAACCCGTAATACGGGTTTCGATCGGTCAGTTACATAATTAATTTATAGTAGCTGTTTTCCACAATTTAATCTTGCAAAACCTTAACTAATACCCTTTTAGAAAATTGCCTTGAGCTTGAAAAAATTAATCCATCTGTAAAATTAACATAAAAATTATGAGGTGGTAAAATAATTTACCAACTACTACTTAACATTATTAAGTAATTTGCAAATGGCACAGGTCATAACAGAGTAAGGCAGAACCATTTTCCTCGACCTACCTAAGTTTAACACAATACGTTTTTAGTTACTGACGCAAAATAATAACACTTGGTTATACTTTAAATTGACGAAAGTGTCAACTAAATCCTTGTAATAATTTTTATAACCATTAAGATTAAAATGAAGTTAACTTATATTATACAGGAGTTATCAATTTTTTGTTATCCCCTTGATTAATTGTTCTTTAGAAAAGAAAATTGTTAACTCAAAAATGTTAAATGCACACGTTTAAATAAATTTATAAAAAATAACAAAGTTTATTATAACTACGCAACTGAGTACAAATACCTTTCAAACAAAAAAAAAATTTAATTTACGATCAAACATAGGTATAACAAATTTTTTAATACATTAATGCATCATAGAACAAACTAAAATAAAAATTATAAGAGATAAGTAGACATAAAAATTTGTAAACCAAGCTGACCCGACCCGGGTCTTGTTAAGTCTGTTCAACACAGACCATTTGTATATTATTTATTTGGCCTCTTTATTTCATTAAATTTTTTGTAAACGGTAATTTGCCACCATTTACTAAAAATTCCTTTTGTAACTCGAAATTTAATTTTTCTAAATATTTTGGCTCTAATAAAGAGGTTCCTTCCCTCTTTTTGCTTTAATGGTGGCCTGGTGAATAAAATAAAATATTAAAATGTAAAACAATGATCTACTTATATAAAAATGTTTTCTTTCTTTCCTCAAAAGTGTTGCAAATACAGACTAAGCTAACTAATTAGTTAAACACATAAATAAAACTTAAGTAACTCGATATTAATGCGCAAAACTACAATATTCTCCATATTTTTAAAGGTTTTTAGTTACGACCGCCCATTCAACCCATACGACCCCCCAATCAATTCTCTCTCTACAATTCTCAATACTAATTCTTATTTAAGTCTCATCTAAGAGAGAGAGAGGAAGTGTTTTAAAAACACCATGTTAGAAAAAGTAAAAAAGTCATGCAATAAATAACAGTAACTGGTTTTATTATGCTACCAATAAACAAAATTATTTTTACCTTACCTAAAAGTTAATTTCCAGCATTTTTTAATTAATTTCCAGCTTCTCTCTAACTGTTGACAAATGATTAATATTGTAAATTTCACATCATATTAAATTTACAAAATTAAAACCATGTTTCAACAGTAAGCAAAATATTCAAGTGATGACAAAGACAACTAAAAAAAAAATGAACAATTATATTAAGATTACAAAAGTAAAACTAAAAAAAAAAAAAAAAAAAAAATCATTTAAAAATTTTTATTATTTGTTACTATAAATAGTAAAATTCATACTTTGCTTTATTCTAAAGTGTCTAATGTAAAGTCAAATAATAGACATCAACAGCGCTTGACACTGAATTCTGCCAAGTAAGTTTTTGGTTCATCAAGCAAAATTTCTTATATTTCAACGACAATTAATTTTATCATGCCTAGATCTATTTCTTTCATATGACAACAATTTCAAGTCACCTATAACCATTTACACTAATAACTTCTTCGAGCCTAATATTATAAATCTGTTATCATTAAATATATATTACCAGTGGTTATGCTACTGTTACAACTGAATAAATGAACGTTTTATATTTTTACAACTGAAAAATATAAAACAAAATTAATTTACATTATTTTAATTTAGCAAAGAATTTAGAACACAGTGCAAAGTTATTTGCATTGTGTTCTAAATTCTTTGCTTAATTAAGAAAGTCTTCAGGCACAATCTTAATGCACAAAAATAATAAATGCAGAATCTTGTATAAAAAATGAAGCAATGTCAGTCTAAAGTAATATATATGAATGTATATATATTCAAATTTTTTCTATTCTAAATTTTTTCTTTGAGATAATATTCATATAGATTCAGAGAAATATAAAATATTCCGATATATAGGCACATTTAAGTATATAAACTTACCTGTCATTAATTACAGTCAGTTTTTCATGTTAAATACATAAAATATATATCTAATATAAAATTAAACAAAAAATTAAACTTACTTAAACCAGTAACAGTTCGACTGTCTAAATATTTTTATTATTAACCCTTCTATTTAAAAAATAAAAACAAATGATTTGAAGTAACTAAAAAGCACTTTAGCTCTTTCCAATTGCACTAAAAAATAAAATAAATCTTGCTTGCTAAGTTGCCTAATTCTTAAGAATCTGATAACAAATAAGTAAAAAACCAAGAACAAACAAACATTTATTTACTAAAACTACTCTATTTAAACAAATTAAAGTATACAGAGAACAACATTGATACTCCTTTAAAGCTGAAAAACTTTTTATCTCAAATTTGCTTGTAGACCTTGCTTATGAAACCACTTGAATAAGAAAAGCATCAAAAAAGCCTAGAAGCTGGTATATGCTACATTGAATTTTAAATGTTGATTGGTGTAGATATTTTAAAAAAAATTCAAAATGATTTGTTCTTCTATAGCAAATAAATACACCATAAATCTGAAGTTAAAAATGTAATGAATAAGTAAATACAAAGAAAAACATCATATGTGAATTAAAAATCAATGTACCTGATAGAGATAAGCTGCGGTGATACCTGAGTAGTATCACCACATACACGTATTTATCAAAAAAATTTTAACTTTGATCATAATATAAATGCAAACATATATGCAAACTTTTAACAACTATAAAAGAACATTTATTAGCATCAATTATTTTTAATGTAACAAAGAATGCAGACTACAATGCACGACATTGTTAATAAAAATGAAGTTATGTCAGTCAGTATATATTTATCTAAAGTAGTGAAAAAGAATAAACCATTTAAAAACAAAATTAAAAATTTCTAATGAATATATATTTAGATACCTTAAAATGAAGCATAACACAACACTCTTTTGAAAAATTCCAGAGCAAATTTTTTAAATTTTTCTATTCCTTATTATTTTATTCCTTATATAGATAAAATACATATTAAATGCCACATTCAACTAATGTAATTAATACCTTTATTAGATCTCTCTTGATTAACTAAAGAATTTAAATTTTAAATAAACTCTAACTAAATTTTAACAAACAAACAACCAAAATAAATCTTCATATTAATAGTACGTTATTAAGTTGATTAATAGATCAAACAATTTAATCTACTCTAATAATCTACTACCTTATTAATAAACTTTAATTTTTTTTCTACGACTCAGTGTAACTATAATATAGATATTTTTAAAGTAAAAAAGAATTTAATATTATAATATATATGATTTTAAAAACCTGAAATTTTAAATCTACCTCGAAGAAAACAGATATATATTGAAAAGTATTTTTATTTCTTTTTAAAAATTTAAAAATGCTTTATAACTTACTTGTTTCGATATTATCACCAATGTCTAAATAGAAAAACAAACAATCATTCAAGTCGACTTATTCTTAAACCTTATAATATATATGATTTAAAAAACCTGAAATTTTAAATCTACCTCGAAGAAAACAGATATTTAATAAAAAGTATTTTTATTTCTTTTTAAAAATTTAAAAATGCTTTATAACTTACTTGTTTCATATTATTACCAACGTCTAAATAGAAAAACAAAGATATATGAGTTATATATAGGATTTTAAAATATATATGATTTTAAAAAACTGAAACTTTAAATCTACCTCAAAGAAAACAGATATATATTAAAAAGTATTTTTATTTCTTTTTAAAAATTTAAAAATGCTTTTTAACTTACTTGCTTCAATATTGTCATCATCTAAATAGAAAAACAAACAAACATTTAAGTCGACTTATTCTTAAATCTAGTTTAATTTCTTCAATAATAAAAAAAATTTAATCTTTGAGGATTAAATTCATTTACAAAAATCCGTTTATACCATTTTAACATTGTAAAGTTAATTTAAAGTTTTAAAAAACTGAAACTTTAATTCTACCTCAAAGAAAACAGATATATATTGAAATGTATTTTTATTTCTTTTTAAAAATTTAAAAAGGCTTCTAAACTTACTCCCTCCAATATAATTATATAATATATATAGTATATATGATAAATAAACCTCCACAATTTCCTTGGTTTAACAACTCGATCATGATTTATAACAACTCTGTAAACATGAATTTTCTAATAACCTAAATAAATTACAGATAGACAAACATAAACTAACACAATTAAATCCTAAACCAAAATTCATTCATGTAAGACAAATAATTTTATATTTATTGAAGAGCCAGAAACATATTTTTTTTCAAAGAGCTAAAGTATTAACAATATTAAAGACAAATTTTATTTATAACAAAATTTTCAATAAAAATTAAATTAAGATAAATTTATAACAAAATGTTGTCATGGCTTTTATCCCAATAACCAAAACTAAGTGAAAGCATGAAACTACCCATAAATATATTTTAACGCTAGACACAAATTAAGAATTAAAGTAATCTTTAACACGAAGCTTTAAATTTAAAATTACAATTTAAAAAAGATTACAATAAATTAATTACTTTTAAATTTAAAAAAAAATTTAGATTACCTATAATTTTAAGCTACTAAACATTATCTACTTAATGTCAACTTAGATATTTTGAACTCGTACCATGAAAGGTTGAAGGGAAATCTGTAAGTAAGCACGCGGTAAAGAAAAGTCTAGAAACTACTTAAAAAGTGTATTTTACAAATACAGAACCGTACCGTAACTATAAAACAATACGCGTAACTATGCGCACTATTAATAATATTCATAGGCTATTCATTATAGGCGATTATTACGGAAAATTTCCATGAAAAAACCCATGAATAAAAACCATGGAAAAACTATGGTTATTTGGA
>NC_061159.1:34095212-34137712 GCF_022113875.1 Hydra vulgaris | reverse complement strand
TATATATATATATATATATATATATATATATATATATATATATATGTATGTATATGTATATATTTTATGTATATATATAAAAGTAAAGAACTATTATTTTTATTTTATTAAGTTATTTAATATATTTATTATATTTATTTTGATTAAATAAAAATAACTGTTATTAAGAATGTGAACTTTTAATAACTTTTGGTTAATTGTGATTTTTAGGTAATTTTGAAAATAGAATAAAACATTATTTTTAGTAATTTTCAAATTAGGAACGTTATCGTCATTGAGTTCATGCAATACACGCTCTAGCTCTTGTAAAACTGTCGGCAATACTCCATACCAATCGAGAAACCGATCTTGTCTTTCGGCAAACTCTTTTGGTTGCAGTTATAGGAACTTAACTATGGAGCAACTTTGTTATCAAAATGTTTTTTGTCCAGGTAAAAGATTTTTTTATATTTGTATTTAGGCCATATAAATAGGCCACGTCAAGTGGGAGTGGCGCTTAAAGTAATTTGCTCCAGGCTTCACACAATATGAGCCATCACATATGCCATTAAAGATAACAGTATATTATAATAGCTTGATAATAATTAAAACTTTTTTTCTAAAAAAGACTAAACTAGTAAATTTATTATAAAAATATTGTACCAATAAAAAATTAACTTATAGCATAACAATTTTATTAATGTTATAAACTTTTTTACGTTTAAAATTGAATAATTATTAATCTATTCATTTGCATTTTAAACGCAAAAGTTTTTACTGATCATTTGTTTGCATTTAAAATAAGTTTAGTTCAACTATTTTCTGCTTAAACTTAGCAAAGTTGTAGAAACTAGTGTGCGTTTATGCTTTCGATTTGCTTGAATTTCGTTCCCACTATATTTTGACTAAAAATTAAACAAAAAAGAAACTCTTATCTTTATTATTGTTATTATTGCTGTTATTATTATTATATTATTGTTACTATTATTGTTATTTATTATTTATTCTAAAATTTTAAATTGAAATTTTGTATTATCATAATTTTAGGCATGAATAATCAACCTAACAGGCTTTCAAGATTAAACTAGATATCGGGAACTACTAACCAGTAGTTTCACCAGAATCTTTCCTGGTAAAACTGCTTACTAGAATTACAAAGAAGCATCTAAAAGTTTCAAATATAATGCATTTAATATTGCACTAGAAAATCTTTCTTGTCAAATGAGAACAAAATTTAAAGTAACTGAAGAATGTAACAAGTTTTCTTCCTTAGGTTATCAAAGTGATTTTAAAAGACAAAGAACTATGATTAAAATCGTCTTTTTATTGCCTTCCACTAAATCGATTAAAAGTATATTAGTCGAAAGTTAAAATTAGTTGAATTTGAAAAATTGAATAGTCGATTAAATAGACAGGATTTCCTACTGATTGATTAAAAGTCGATTTAGTCGATAAAAAATCTTTAAATCCTTACATCTTTTCATTCAATTTAACTTTTCAATCTTTAATTTTTGTTTGTTCATGTGCTAACAATAGAATATACTATTATAATTAGAAGGGAGCTATTAGTTGTAACATCTTATAACTATTAGGGGTCGAAATATTTAATAGTTGTAACAACACTATTCTAAAAGCTGCAAACATTTCTAAACTCTATGCAACTGACTTTAGTTAAATAAAAATTTTACGCAAGCTTTTTTCTGTTAGAACCAGCATTGTTTTCTGTTATATCATTCTAGCTAGAAAAAAACAGTTCAGTTTTCTAAATGAAATTTAAGTAAATTGACTGCTTTCATTATTCTTAATTATGTTATTAAAAAGTTTGATGAGAATACACTTACTATTGATTCTGGAATTCATAAGTTAAATTTGTTCACAAAATTAATATATTTCCTCGAGAAGATTACAGGCATCTTGTGGATTACTTAGCTGTCTCTCCTAATATTCAGTCAGACAAGCTAAAAAAGCATAGATTTCATCAACCAGGTGCCTGTTATGAAGCTAGATTCATGACAAATGCATTAAACCACATGGTTTAGGAATTAACCTTGCCATTTATAAACCAGTTAAATCAAGACTAGTAGATTCTAGTCTTTTAAAATTAGTCTAATGATCTTATGCTCCATATGATATTTTATGCTCCACGGTCTTGAAATCCAGCCTTGCTGAACATTTAGTTTTGAATGTATTCAATTCATTCAAAACAAAAAATATATATAAGGGAGGAATGTGATATTGATGTAGGAACTTTACTTTTAAATAGTTTAAAATCTTTAAACTGTTTAAAACGTCTTTTGCTTATAGGAATAGTCATTATTCTTGCTGATTCTGACCTTGAAACCCAATAAACTCTGACATTTTAAAGGTCTTGATAAAGTACGAGGTTGCTAACATTAATAAAGCTAATAAAGAGAAACCACTTTTTTAAAAAGTTAGAAAAGTGCAAAAAAAAAACGTTACTCTTATACATATATAACAGTTGCCTTTAGAGCAAATATTTTTTTAAATTTTTTTTTCTTTCACCGCCAAAATGTGTAACTTAATTATGGATAAAGCCTAGAAATAGCCCACTTCGGATGAATACCCTTATAAGGATAAAAAATTGTATATTTAGCTCACAAAAAAAAAAAACAAACTTGACAACAATGTCATGGAAGTGTATGTAAAAACAAAAAACACATGGTTGCTGTAGCCTATAGATTGAACTTTTGGCCTTGTAGACCAAGGCTGTTTTGCATTGTCAAACTTTTTTTCAAAAATTTTCACTTTTATGATTTTTGTGTTTCAATATGTCATAAAAACTTTGAAACAAATAAGTTTTTCTTTATGTTTATAGATACTAATGAATGTGTTTTGTCAATCAAAAACAACTGCTCTGTTAATGCAATATGTACTAATTTGGTTGGTGGGTACAACATGTAAAAGTGGCTTCAATACGAGTAATGGTGAAATAGAGTTGCTTACAGACCAATTTCTCGGTAATAAAATTTATACAAAGTAAACACATTTATTTAAAGTAAAAGAAATCAACAAAAAAATAATAATAAAATACAACTGTTTTGTATAAGTATTTGTATAAAAAAAGCAGTTAAATACTAAAAGGCAAGTAATAAAAGATATATTGTTGCAATAAATTCAGTATGAGCAAGTAACAAATGCATATAATGATTATTTTATTTTTTCAACTAAAAACGCATACCAAATTTTTATGTTTTTATATTTAAATATCTTTTTATAACAATGTTATCATTTTTAAATGACCTTTTTTTCTTATTTAAATATTTTTCACTATGCTTTGTAACTTTTTTTATTTCTTATGGAGCCTTTATATTGAGGGAGGTATGAGCACATTGTCACAAGACCATATAAATTTAGTATTTTGTTAATGCTTATATGCTTTGTTGAGTATTTTAATATTTACTCAGACGTCGAATAAATGTTTCTTAAGAATACTAGCTATTTTAGCAATCGGTATAAAAATTTAAAGAGTATGACCAGTTATTTGTTTGTATAGTTTTATGTAAATATTGCATTAACCTTTTCGCTCCGAAGAACGCCTTTTGGCGTTTTCGCTAATTCTGAAGAACGCCTTTTGGCGTTTTTAAACATGCTTATACATTTTACTCTAAAAACTAAAGTGGGACTGCCTAAAAAGCCGAATTCTAAAACGACGAAAAGCCGAAATGCCAAAAAAAAAGGCATATTAGTAGACCTTCGGTAACTTTAAAAAAAGACAACGAAAAGTTAAGCATCCCCTTGATTTTTTAATTCGCATTTGAAATGCGAAAGTTTAAAGAGACAGAAGAAAAAGCCAAACTTGGCTTTTGCTTCTGTCCTTTTAAACTTTTGCGAATAATTACGGAAAAAAAGACGAAATGAAAATTAATGTTTAAAAAATTATTTTTAAATTTGTTTGCTAATTTTACATTTAATAGTAGTATCGAGAGGATTTGCGTAAAAATTGTTAACTAATTATTTAGAAAATTTCAATTTGAATTGTTGATAACGACCTCGATGAACCATCAACCAAACGAATTTTCAGATAAATAGATACAAGAAAGCTGTGTTAAAAAAAAAAACTTTGTTGCTGTGTAAGAGAACCAACCGGTACACTACAACAATTTTAAGCAAACCTTGTCTCCAATCAGAAAGCATATTTTGTGATAGAGAGCATCTCTTATGATTTCAATTCTTGTTACACGATAATATTTTATGTGAGCCTCAAACTCATGTGAAAATGAATCCTTGCACACTGAGCAACATTGACGCTAGATACCTTTAAAGGTCCTCACCAATAACTAGCATATTTTACAAATATTTTTAAAACTATTGTGGGCGATGTTAAACAGTCCAAAACATTTTGAAACATTGCAAATGACAGAACAAATTGTAACTTTTAGCTTTTTTGGTCTCAGTTTAAGACTTTTGAAAGAGTTTTTATATATCCTTGTTTTGAATCAAATCAAATTGAACAGAAAAAGTAATATTTAAGTTTCAAAGTATGCGCAGAATAGTATATATATATATATATATATAATATATATATATATATATATATATATATATATTTATATATATATATGTATATATATATATATATATATATATATATATATATATATATATATATATATATATATATATATATATATATATATATATATATATATATAAATTAGTAAAAAATCACTTAGCAAAATTTTTCCTCATTTAACACTGTGTTTCATCAATAAAGACTCATCAGTAAATCGAGAAGACTCATCAAAAAATTTCTACCATTACTAAAAGTATTCAAAACCAAACACTATATATAAACAAATGGGTTTAAAAAATCTCTGACACTAAAAAAAAAAAAAAATATATATATATATATATATATATATATATATATATATATATATATATATATATATATATATATATATATATATATATATATATATATATATATATATATATATATATATATATATATATATATATATATATATATATATATATATATAAGTAATAACAAAAAACTAAAAACTACTGAAAAAACTGATGCTTACATTTAAAAATTAATAATAATCATAGAACTAGTCAAACTGTAGGTGCATTAACAGTAAGTGAGTTAGAAACTCACTTCGAAAGCTTTTGATAATATACTACAGTATAACTTCAATTTAACAAATATAACTTTTTATAGTTTAACAAGTTTTAATAAATTAACATAAATAACTTTTGATAATTTTTTTAATTTTTAGCAAAAGCTGAAAATTGAAAAAATAAATAAATAAATAAAAAATTTGTCTAATTTTTTCTCAAAACTGTTTACATTTGTTGACTTGATAACTTCCAATCTATTCCATAATTTTGCTGTGTTCCAATGTGTTCCAAAAATTTGCTCTGTTTATAATGAACTCATATCAAAATATAAACTTACTTCATTCTTTAATTTATTTCTTATCAGGAACTTTGCATTAATTGGGAATATTGGCTTTTTTTAAAAATTCTACTTTTTCAATTGAATTAAAAATCTTGACTATAAACAATTTTTGTTTGTTTTTAGTGTGTAATGTATTACTTTTTGTCTTATAATGGGAAATTAAATACTTCCTTTTAATGCTCAAAGAGTCCTGATTCCTCAAAGACTCCTGATGTATATAAAAGTTGTCTTTCCAGTTTTAACAAAATATTGAACTTCATATACGAAGTTCATTTTGTTTCTAAACAGTAACGAATTATCCTCTTACTAGACCGTTTTAATATAATAATTTGATTAGGATATTTTATTTAACAAACTTTTTTTAAATAAATTTAAGTTTGCTGCTAAACTAACTACTCTAAATTTAATGTCATTAAAATAAATATGTTTAGCAATCGTTTAAAATTTTAAAACTATTAAAAACGGAACTTTCAAGAATTTGTTCTAACATTTGTAATATCTCTTTGTCAAGTTGTATTTTCCCAGAAAACTTAAAAACTACCAAAGTTATATCTATTCTTAAAACTGATTTAAATCTATTAATGCCAAACATCTACTAAAAAGTACCCATACATTCACATCTTTAACATACTACAAATTTTAAAATTACATGATATAATCAAAATTGAATCTATGTATATATATATATATATATATATATATATATATATATATATATATATATATATATATATATATATATATATATATATATATATATATATATATATATATATATATATATATATATATATTATATATATATATATATATATATATATATATATATATATATATATATATATATATATATATATATATACATATATATATATATATATATATATATATATATATATATATATATATATATATATATATATATATATATATATATATATATATATATATATATATATATATATATGTTTTCATGCTATATTTTTCTATACAGTGTTCTAATATCCGAAGATATTGTTGGCTTAGCATAGGAACAGCCTCAAATAGTCATTAAGACTAATCCCGTTTTTGACCAACATTTTTGCGTACTGAAGTACTACTCAAGCGCTAAGTTGGCGGTGGCGGGATTTGAACTCGTATCGTTCAACAGTCCGGGTTTTAACTTTTTTTTTAACGCTCTAACCAATCACGCCACTAAATTGAGATATATAAGATATAAAATGAATGTTGACTAATAGTAACCTTCTCTGTGTGTATTATTTATTTTGTTTTATTTGTTTATGTTTTGTTTTGTTTATGATCTCTCTCCTCAATTTTGACAGGCTATATAAGAGTGAACCATTCAGAATGTAAACTGCAGATATATTTTCTGTCATTTATAACATGCTTATGTAAAATATCTATACTGCTGTTAAATATATTGCTTTTTGTTGTTGTTTCAACTTATATAAGGAAAACGTGGCTGTTTTTAATTTAAAATAAAAATTTTAAATTTTAGAAAAAAAAAACTAAAAAAAAACCCTTTCAATTCGTTCAAAAACACAGATTAAAAAAACACAGACTAATTATTCTTTAATTTGTGCTACTAACACAGAATAACCAAACATATAGAAAAAATTAACAAAAAAAAATTTATTAAATAAAAATTTTACTATTGCTGTGATTACAGATTATTATGCATATTTAACATTAGTGACAGACTTTTCTCTTATTGTGCAGGTTCTACTAAACTTACCTCATTGCTTAAAATCACTCTAGCCTCGATGTACGATACACAGATGTCATAGTAATACAAAACTTATGGCTACACTTTTTTTTTAATTTTACGTGTTTTGAATTTTATAATAGAATTCAAAACAATACAGGGTTTTGCAAAGTTATAAAAAACACATTTGCAAAGTTATAAGTGCACGTTTGCAAAGTTATAAGTGCATTTATAAAATTAGTTTTAACTCTTATATTTTAAATATCAATGGAAAGAAAAGTACGGAAAACAATTACAGAAAAAATTAAAAATACGATTATTTCAATGAGAAATGGTTAAAAATATTCAATCAAGGAAACATCCAACGCTTGTAATTTAATTCAAAATGCTGTTGGTCGTGTTATAAAAAATAGTGATAATATTATATCCTTCACGTCATCTACAGTAAAAAAAAAAGAAACGTATAAAATCAAAAATTCCATAAATACAAACTTTGAACAGACAATATTTAATTTCGTGGTCTGTAACAATGCCGTAGTTCAAAAAGAAATTCAAACGCAAATTTTAGAACAATATGGTAAAAATGTTTCAATCTCGTTTGTTTCCCGTAAAATAAAGAAATTAAATTTGACACGAAAAAGATTAGCAATCATTCCTCAAGAAAGAAACACCATGGAAAGAATAAATCAGAGATCAATTTTTGCGGCAGAAGTTGCTAAAATTGCTGATTCAAATTTGGTTTTTTTAGACGAAACCGGATTCAATAAACATACAGTGCGCTGTACTAGAATATTAGATCCGCCTAAAATATAAGTTCCCACTGCGTAAAACTCAAAACGAGACTGCGCTTTTGGATTATAACTGTTAGAAGTGTACCTAAAACGTCCGTACTATCTTTGTAAACATAAACAAGGAGAAAAAAACGCTGAAGATAAGAATTCTAGAAATTAATAAAGTTTACATAAAAGTAATGTAAGAAAGACGATGTAAGATAGAGTGGTAGTAATAGAAAAAAAAAAAAATAATAATTAATAATTAGTGGATAGTTGTATAAATTCTGTTTATACTAACTGATTAAATTAGTTTTATAATTATGTAAAGATCATTTACAAATATCTGTCTAAATTATACCCTTTCCCCGAGTAAGTTACTAAACTTGCGTCTGAATTATCTCCTTCCTCCTAGTAAACCATTCAATAAAAGATGGTGTAATAATGGTATTGAGTGATGTAATAAATAGTAAATAATTATAAACTTTTAGTTATATATTAAATTGAAAATTCTTCACAAATACCTTTTTAAGTTTCTAAATTATTACCTCCCCTTAAACCGTTTAATGTAAGATGGTGCGATAATGGTATAAAGTGATAATAATAGGAGTTATGCAACTATATATGAATAAGTTAAAAAATTATGTTAAAATGATTTACAAATATTGTATTTGTAAATCATTTTAACATAAATTTTTAACTTATTATAAATTTTTTTAATATATAAACTTATTATAAATAATTTTTTAACTTATACTATAAAATCATTTTAACATAATTTTTTAACTTAACCATAACCAGTATCATACATCTTGTATTGCATGATTTACTAAGGGGTAGGTGATAATTCAAACAGTATATTTGAAATATACAGTTTGAATTATCACCTCCCCCTTGGTAAATCATGCAATACAAGATGTATGATACTGGTATTGAATGATATAAATTATTATCATATTAGCGATTCCACAGCTCAGTGAAAAACAATTGACAAAAAGTTTTGAAAGTGTTCAAGTGGAAATGGCAAATTTCCACTTGAACCTTTTCAGCCTTTCCTCTTTTTAAAACAAGTGTTTAATTATGTTTTCTTAAAGAATAGGTGCTTCGGATTTGTATATTAGAATTATGTATATGTATCTATCTATATTTCTTGATGTATTTTATGACGTTTTTTGTTTTGATTTTGCAATTCCAAAATTTTAACTACAAATAAAATTGAAAGCGAAAGTATATTCCTTATTAATTACTTATGTTTTCAAGGCTATAAAAATAAAATTTTTATATTTTTAAAGGTATTTTGTCTGGAATGCTTAACTACAAGCTTGATTCTTACTGTTTCTACTACTGTTTTTAGTCTGTAGATTCTCTAAACTGTTTTTTTCAAAACAAAAAGAAATAGTAATCAACTAAACTTTTAGTCTAAAGTTTACAAAATGGAAATGCGTAAAAATGTTATCATTTTTTTTTTTAATTTTTTATTATATTTTTTATATTGGCTAAGTAAAAGAACCAATGAACTCTAACTTCAAATTCAAATTCTCTTCTTTTAGGCTATGTATTTAACAATCTATGTGAAATGGTGGTTCTATCTATAAGTCAAGAATGTAAGTCGTACTTTGATAGACTTTTTAAATTTTTAAATACAGAAAAATGTATAACAAACATTTTATATTTCAAAAATTTTATTTATAGAAACTTAAGTTTGATGGTCTACCTTTTATTTCCACAAAGCTAGATAAGGGGTACATTATCAAACTTCAGCTCTTTGATTAACAAAAGATTTATTGTAATCACTCAAAATAAATTTAATATTAGTTTTAGCTACCAAAGTGTTGTCAGAAATAGCAACCTGCAAGAATAATTTGGATTTTCTGGATATAAATGATGGCATTATTTCTCTCAAATATTCTGATTTTGTGTTAACCAATAGCCATTTTTTACAAATTTGCAAAGACAAAAATAAACATAACATAACATTAGAAAATCTTTCATTATTTTTTACAACCTACTGTAAGTATAATATCTCTAGAGTGATGCTTATAAGGATCTTAAAAAAGTTCAAACATTACATTGTAAAATTAAATAGAGCCAAAAATTTGGACTTAAAAAAACATTTTTTAAGTTCTGCTTAATTAATCTTTTAATGGTGCTTTTTCTGATGTTGTTGGTTTGTTACCTTCTGATGCTTGTTCTACCCCTACTTTTATCTACAATAGTGAAATTGTTCCAAATCAAGTTACAGTTTTTGTATCTTCTGATTTAAACTTGCAAATTACTAATGATGAATTGTCGTGCCCTGTTACCCCAACTTCTATTGTATACATCCCTTTAGAAATAGATCTGAAAATTTTCTTACTGAAACGCGTGTTAGTGAAGAGAATCTTCCAATTTCCCATTTAGATAAAAAACTACCTTTATTTTCTGGTGATTTGACCTATCAAAAAAAAAATACAAACTGAGAATTAATTACCTTAAATTGCAAAATAGACAAGTTAATAAAAGAGGCAATGAATATAAGAGAAAGTATCAAGCAATCTTGTCAAAATATAATGCCAGAAATGTCAACAAAAGAAACATTAGAAAGGATTGTAGGATTAGTTAATTGTTAAAAATAAATTTAAGATTGGAAAAAGAAATTGATTTGGCTAGAAAGTGTTCACAATCAGATCGACAAATAGCCTGGTGTTTAAAGAAAAAAATTGAAAACACTGTTTTGAAAACATCTGATGAAACAAACGATTCCTTCTTAAAGGAAAGTTTAAATTACTTTGAAAATCTTTCAGAAGAGCTGAAGGAAAGAGTTGACATATTTGAAAAAAATATAATTGATGTTTTTGAAAGAGGTAGATAATATATAATAATGATATAATAATGAAATTCGCACTGTATATTACGGCTTTTTACGTAAAAATGTTTCTGTTAATAATATTGAATCTGTTATCAGTACTGTACTACAAAAAATGGATGGAATTTCATGTGGCTCACTTCCAAAAAAATCTTTGGCTGCTGAATTTTTTAGTGAAATGAACCTTTTATCAAAAGCTCATGTGAGAGAGGTTATGTTGAATAGCACAAACAATGTTCTTCATTCAGATAGCACCAAGTATAATTTTAGGGAGGTTGGTAGTTTTAAGTCACAACATCACATCACAGCTACACATTTGGGATAGGATGTTTTCTGGAGAGGCACAATCTTATTTTGGAGAGCTAAAAAATTCACTCACTGATATGTCTCAGATATTTTCTCTGGAAAAGGAAAACTATGAGGATGATCTCAAGAAACTTATTTTTTTGTTCAAATCTTTGATGACGAATCGCACTATAGTTAATTCAAGTTTTTTCATCCAATTTAAACATTGGAGAGAAACAATTTTGCCTTTTGTCGTTAAAAACTGATCAGTTTCCTTTAAATGAAAAATGAAAAATTTCTTAAATGCATCATGTTTTTTGTGGCTTACACATTATTCACAGTCTAGGAATATATGAAGAAAAAGCAATCATAGAATGGGAAAAAGTGGTTAAGCAGGAAGGTAGTATTCAAGGTGGTTTAAAAAACTTTCAAAACTCTCGCACCTTTGATCTTTTGTATGAACTTTCAAAACTTACAAGCTATAGGCATGGTGATCAGCGCAATGGAAAAGCTGATAAATGTTAGCCATTTTTGTGTAAAAGGTTTTTAAAAAATTATATGGTTTCATTTCTGCATCATCGCTTTAACATTATATTTGTAGTTGGTGGAGCAACATATTTTCAAAAAGATCGCCTAAAAGAATTTGTTTTCAATCTTGATGGTTCAAATTTCCTTCATGATTCAATTACGAACGATATTGATAACATCATTTTTCACGCTTCAACTAGAGCTCTAGGAATTTTTAATAAACTGATATCAGGAACTCTTTTTCGTATTATTGAAGAGGATGGTCATATTTTTTCCTTGAATACCATTTGGTCGCAAATGTTCAATTATTTTGTTTGTTGTTCTTCTGATGCATTAAAAATGTTAAGTGGTTCTACATTTTTTGATGTAAAATATCTCACCAAGGATGAAGTGTTTGATCATTTATTTTCAAATTGTAATGCAGTTTTGGATGCCTTAACACAAGAATGTCTTGAAGTTATATGTTGCACATGTTGGGTAATGATTTAGAGTCAGTTAAGAGACAATTTGCCTGGAGGAAAATATCATAATCCAGGTGATGATGTGCTCGAGGAAACTCAAAACTGCTCACGTACTAACGTTGTGTCTGAACGTGACTTTGCTTCCTATGATCGCAGGTTAAAAATGAAACCTAACATGACAACAATAGCTGCAGCTGGTTTCATCATGTTTAACAACAACAAAACAGCTGATTGGATAGATGGAAAATCACAGGAAGAAATTGAAAAGCTATTTTTACTAACAAGGCGAAATAGAAAAGGGTATATTAGAAAGTACAGAGAGAAAAAAGCAAATATATTGCAGTACAAAATTGATGAGATGGAGAAGCAAAACTTAGAAAAGGAAATAAAGGAACAAAAGGCAAGCGAAGAGAAAGAGTTTTTGACAACAGAAATTGGAAAGGATGGTGGTTTAATTTTGTGTGAAGAGGATTTTGAAAAAAATTTAGGAACTGAAAATGAAATTGTAATGAAGTTGCAAAGGCAAATTAAATTTCAAAAAAAAATATTACAGCAAAAAATTTCCAGAAAAGTGGTTACAATTAGGGGAAAAGGCAAAAGGGGAGTATCACAAAAAATTTGGCATTGATAAATTAAAAACCAACCTAATATCAACTTTTAAATTTTTAAAGAGCGTTCCTAAACAACGCGCAACTGCAATAAAATGTTCAGTTATCAGACAGATTAATGAAAGACGAGAAATGTTGTTAACATTAAAAAAAAAAGTCAGATTAGAGGGTGACGCTAGGTTAATTATGGAAACTGGAAGTAAAATAAGAAGAGGCACATCAAAAGGAGGGGTTCCAAATTTTTTAGGAAAAATAATAAAACATAAAACGGTAGATAATGATGGCAAGAATGTATGATATTTAGGGCCCGTGGTAAGTGTTCTAGACAACAATGAATTTGATGAAAACTGTGAGTTTCAGATGCTATATGATGGATATGAAGATAAATATGACATTGAGTCGGTCAACGAATGGAGGATGAAATGTGTTGTGGTATATGGAAAAGCTGTCATCATGACATACCAGTAAGTCATGCTTTCTATTTTTGTGCTGACATACCTTTTAATATGTGTATCCTTGTGTTTACATTTCTTTGTGTTTGCATGTATGTTTTTGTAGGTGTGTCTATAATTATTTGCATGTTTGTACTTACTCACTAGTTAGTCACTATATGCATGTTTGTGTTCACGTATCTGTCAGTCATTATATGTTTGTTTGTGTTCTGTTGGACCTCTGAAGCAGTGTTGAAGTACATGTAAGTCACTATATGTATGTTTGTGTTTATGTACATGTTACTCATTATGTGTATGTTTGTGTTCTGTTGGACTTCTAGAGCGGTTTTGACGCACCGGTAAGTCACTATATGTATGTTTGTGTATATGTATCCGTTAGTCATTATGTGTATGTTTGTGTTCTGTCAGACCTCTAGAGTGGTGTTGACACAACCATAAGTCACTATATGTGTGTTTGTGTTTATATACCTGTTACTCATTATGTGTATGTTTGTGTTCTGTTGGACCTCTGGAGCGGTGTTAACGCACCCGTAAGTCACTATATGTATGTTTGTGTTTATGTACCTATCAGTCATTATGTGTATCTTTGTGTTTATCTACCTTTAAGTCATTACATGTATCTTACTCTTCTGTTGGAACTGTGGAATGGCTATAATTTCATTTGATAATGCAGGTTAGTCATTTTGATCAAGTTTTTGTTTTTTTTTTATGTATGTTTGTGTTCTGTTGGACCTGTGGCACAGTGTTGAAACATTGTATGTATATTTGTGAGTTGTTCCAACTAGGCTGCAAGCAATCACTGTAGGAGTTGGAAGTTACTGGAAGAGAAAAGATGAAGTTTGTAGAGTAAGATAACAATTGACAGATGACTTAAAAGATTGCAAATTATATAAAATAGGGAAGCAAGATAAAGGAAACGAATTCCAAAGAACTGATGTTTGTGGAAAAAAATAGAAGAATAAGAGTTTTTGGAGCACTTAGAAAACAGTCAGAAGAGAATGAATTTTAGTAGATAAACAAGGGACGCTAGCTCTTGAGAGCAGTGCCCATATTTGTAGAAAAGAGAAAGAGAAGCAGCATTACAACGATGTGATAATGGTTGGAGGTTAGCTGTATAGCAGGTCTAAATATGTTTGCAATGCATTTTCGCATCCTTGTCTAAAAGAGAAAGGGCATCTTTAGAATAACTGCCCCAGAGTTTTTGCAGCGTTTAGTGACACAGGGTCTGTGTGTTTTGTGATTGTGATGTTATTGTTGTGATGTTTTGTGTTGATAGACAACTTGGCTTACCTTCTTGCTGGTGTCTATCATTAAAAATGATTATTAGGTTGTTTCGTTACTGAAACTACTTCTTATCATTCACTAAAAGCCAAGAGATAAAACAATACACCAAGGAGTCTATAACAGGTTATGTTATTAGAGCAGAGAAATCAGCCACTTCATTAAATACAGCTGGCGAAAGTATAATCGATTTATTACTTATTGCTATGGTACTTAAAGGATTACCTGACAATTATAGAGCTTTTGTAGCTATAATTACTCAATCTGAAACAAGTAATAATTTCCAAAAATTTAAGCAGGCTTTACGAAGTTTTGAGGAAACAGAATACACAAGAACAACCCATATTGAACATTCAGATACCAAAATAATGAAATTCAAAACTAGTTAGGGTAATATAAAGAAAGTTTTGACTTGTTACACTTGTGGATCTATTGGTCACAAATCTTCTAAATGTCAAGCAAAAACTAAACCAAAGATATGGTGTAATTACTGTAGATCAAATACCCACAAAGACAGTTCTTGCAGAAAACAAATAAAAGATAAAGCTAAAGCTGTTAATAATATACAAAAACACACGTATGCATTTAAAATAAACGAAGAACAATATAGGGAAACGCAAAATAAAACATTTCTGGTAGACTGTGGGGCAACTACCCATATTGTAAATACTGATGAATACTTCACTTATATTGATGAATATTTTAAACCAGAAGAACACTTTATAGAGTTAGCTGATGGCACCAGGACAAACAATATAGCTAAAAAGAGAGGGACAGTAAAAACCCTTTTACGTACAAAAAACGATGAACTAGTAACTGTCACTCTTGGAAACACTTTATATATTCCAACCTACCCACTATGCATTTTTTCTGTTCAAGCAGCTACGGCTAAAGGCGCCAGAATTAACTTCCATAAATATAGTGCTGAACTTATATCTAAAGAGGGAACTGTGTTTCCTATCCGACAATATGGTCGTTTGTATTATTTTTACAAAAACTTTATAAATGAAACACGAACTGAAAGTTTGGAAATGTGGCACAAAATAATGGGACATTGTAATACCAATGATATTATAAAATTAGAAGATGTAGCTCAAGGAATGAAAATCAACAGTATTGCTAAATTTGATTGTGAAACATGTATTCTATCCAAAAATGTTAACACTTGTAACCAACAACCTGACACAAGGGCAACTTACCCATTCCAACTTGTACATACCGATTTAGCCGGACCTATAGAACTTGTAGCTATAGGTGGATTTAAGTATGTTATAAACTTTGTTGATGATTACTCAAGTTGTTTGTTTACATATTTCCTGCAACAAAAAAGTGATGCTGCAAAAGCTGCTGAAAAATTTCTAGCAGATATTGCTCCATATGGGAAGGTTAAAACATTTAGTTTTTATAATGATATTTCCCCATCTGGTAATGTAAAATGTATTCGCAGTGATAACGGAGGTGAATATTTATCAAAAGAATTTAATGAATTACTTCTAAAACATACCATTAAACATGAATTTACATCACCTTATTACCCACACCAAAATGGAACCGCAGAAAGGAATTGGCGTTCATTATTTGACATGGCAAGAGCCATGATTATTGAATCAAAACTTCCAAATTAAACGAATTAAAAGTACACCATATGGATTAGTAACTGGTTTAAAGCCAAACATTTCGAGATTACACTTATTTGGATCAGTATGTTACCCATATGTACATAATACCAAAAAATTACAACCACGAAGCATTAAAGGTTATTTTGTTGGATATAACAAAGACAGTCCATCATACCTAGTTTATTATCCAGAATCAAATTCAGTTTTAAAACACAGACTTGTAAAATTTACAGAAAAATATGAATCTGGTAGCCAAATAGATACCTACAATACAGATGATTTTATAAATGTTGAACCAAAAACTACAAAGTCTACAACTGAGCCATCCACTCCCAATAATAAACAAAATATACCTCAAGAAATTCCCTCATCACGTTACCCTCAAAGACAAAGACAACCCCCAAAATATTTGGAAGATTACATAGTTGATATTAATAATGATGATGAAATTAACTATATAGATTATTTTTATTTAATGAATATACCTACGTCATACACTAATGCTATCAACACCGATGAGTCAGATAAATGGAAAAATGCCATGGATGAAGAAATCCAATCATTAACGAATAATGACACCTTTATTATTACTGAACTCTTAGTAAATAAAAAAGTAGTTGGGGGAAGATGGATCTACACAATTAAAGGGAACAATAATAAAATTATATACAAAGCCAGATATGTTGCAAAGGGGTACAACCAAATTCAAGGAATTGATTATTTAGAAACTTTTTCACCCACAGCTAGAATGGAATCAGTCCGAATTTTAATGCAAATATCTGCCCAATATAACCTCATTTTACATCAAATGGATGTTAAAAGTGCTTATCTACATGCACCTATAGAACATGAAATTTATGTCAACCAACCTCCTGGTTATGAAAAAACCCACAATAACAAACAATTAGTATGGAAATTAAATAAATCACTTTATGGTTTAAAACAAAGTAGTAGAAATTGGCAGAATGTTTTAAGTGATTTTCTCAAGGAAATACAATTTATTCAATCAAATGCTGATAATTGCGTTTTTGTTAGAAGAAGCAATACTGAAGTAGCAATGATTCTAGTATGGGTTGATGACATAATTATAGCTGCCAACTCAAACGAACTATTAATTAAAATTAAGAAGAAATTAAGTAAACGATTTAAAATGAAAGATTTGGGACCATTAACTTCATTTCTTGGTATTCAATTCAAATCAACTAGTAATTGTGTCACTATGAATCAATCAGATTACTTGCAGAATGTTCTACAAAAATTCGGTTTTGACAATTGCAAACAAAGATCTTCCCCATGTAAGCAAGTTCCTTATTCATACCATAATCAAGAATCTATAAAATCGAATGGATCAATGATAAAATTATACCGACAAATGGTTGGAAGTCTTCTTTACGCAATGACATGTACAAGACCAGATTTAAGCTATGTTATTACCAAATTATCTCAGCATCTATCAAAACCAAATAGTGGTGATTGGATTATGATTAAACATGTATTTCGGTATATTAAACATACTCTAAACTATTGTTTAACTTTTCGAAAGACTGATGAGTTAAAGCTTTATGCTTTCTGTGATGCAGATTGGGCTTCATCTTTAGAAGATCGACATAGTATATCAGGTTACTATTTTTCTCTGTGCACAGATGGACCAGTCGTTAGTTGGAAATCAAAGAAACAATCGAGTGTTGCACTGTTCACCTGTGAAGCAGAATATATGTCGATATCTGCAGCTTGCCAAGAAATTAGTTATTTAGCAAAACTATTACGAGAATTATTAGAAGTAAAAATCGAACCAGTAACCCTTAGAAACGATAACCAAGGAGCCATTGCGTTAGCGAAAAATCCTATAAAACATATGAAATCTAAACATATAGGCACACGTTATCATTTTATACGAGAATTTCATCAACAAGGTCGTATACTATTAGAGTATATACAATCAAATGGAAATTATGCTGATATTTTTACTAAACCAGCAAAGAAAGATTCATTACAAAAGTTTAAAAATTTTTTATTTGGACTTTAAAATAATATGTTGTCAAGTTGGGGTGTTAAGTTTTTATGACACCATCTTTAAGTTGTAGTTATATCGGTACCGTATTTTTATGTGCCGTATATTCTTTATGTTTAGTTTCAGCCACGAGGCTATGTTTTTATGTATATTTTAAGAGTATTTATAAACACTAATATCGACTTTTATTTCCTCCATCATGAGTGAACACAAAATATTAACAGTAATTAGATGTATTGTTTTTAATAATAATTTTATTACAATTTTAGAGTTTCTGCTGGTACACCTGCTATTACTGTTGTAAGTACTCAAAATTTCAGGAAGTTCTGTTGCTGTAAGTTATTTTCATTCAAATTTAAATTTTAGCTTTATTCAAGAATCTTCTGTCTGTTAAATAGGTAATTCTGAATGATTTAGATAGATTTCAATGCCCTTATACAGTGATTTACTAATCGGTTTGTAAATTAAGCAATAGTTTTAAACAGATGAATTAATTGGATTCCACGATCCTTCATTCATATTAGCGTGGAATTTTTATAATATAAACTGAATTTTTTCTTTTTTTTCTAAAAGATTTAAATCTGAATTTATCTTTAAAAGACTAGGTAAATAAATAAAAACACTTCAGTCTGTAAAATTAACAATTCTGGATAATTTTGACTGATGCAAAAAAAATGTTGGCATTTAATTTTCTTATAGTTATGAATCAAAAATTTCAAGTCAAATGTAATAAAAATTGGAAATTATCAAATATATTTAAAGTCATATTGCCCAACTGGTCTGTGCAACTCTATACCTGTGTAATTTACTGACCGGTCTGTACATTGTGCTATAATTTCAAAATGATGTATTTTTCAGATTCCATGATTTCGTTTTTCAGATGCATATTTCCATATTGTAACCCTAATTTTTGTTTATCATTAAATAATTTTATAACTAAAAACACTTAAGTCTTTAAAATAGATGATTCTGTATGATCCCAACAGATTCAATAAAAACTGGATCACTATTAAAAATTTTAAGTCAAATGTAATAACTGTTCAAATATATCAAATTTATTTAAGGTCGATATGCCCAATTGGTTTGTACATCCCTTTTTCTGTAATTTAATTACCGGTCTGTAATTTATGCAATAATTTTACTGACTGGTCTGAAAATTATGCAATAGTTTTTAAATTATGTATTTTTTGGATTCCATGATTCCTTTATGCATATTTGCATAATGCAACCATAATTTTTTTCATCATAGCACAGTTAAATAAGTAGAAACCTTTCATTCTGTAAAAAAAACAAATTTGGATAATCCAGACAGGTTTAATAAAAACTGGATCACTATTTAAAATTTTAAGTCAAATGTAATAACGGTTTGAAAATATCAAAATTTTTAAAAAAATTACAAATTATTTAAAGTTGATATGATTAATTTGTTTGAACAGCCCATTTTCAGCAATTTACTGACTGAAAAGTAATTTATATGATTATTTCACTAACCAGTCTGTAAATTATGCAATAGTTTACAAATGATGTATTTTTTAGATTCCATGATTCTTTTATGCATATTTACATGGTATAATTATAATATCAACCCAAATTTTATTCTCTAAAACCAAGAAAATAATATAAAACCCTTCAGGCTGTAAAATAGATGTTCTGGACAATCGCAACAGATTTTTTATGATAAAATTTGGTTTTTTATTTCCTTATAGTTTTTTGATCACTCTGAAAACTTTAAGTCAAAAGTAATAACGATTCAAAAGTTATTCAAAAGTCAGTATGACCCCAAATATATATAAATTAGTAAAAACTCTCAGTCTGTAAAATGGGTGATTCTGGTAGATCCTGACAGATTTTTTTTTTTTTTAATTTGGGTTTGTATTTTCTCATAGTTGTTGGATCACTATAGAAAATTTCAATTCAAATGTAATAACAAATCAAAAGTTATTAAAAAGTCAGTATGACCCTAAAAATATATAAATTAGTTAAAATCTTGGTCTGTAAAATAGATGATTATGGTCAATCCTGACAGATTTCTAAAAAATTTTTTTTCTTATAGTTAGTGGGTCACTATGGTAAATTTCAAGTCAAATGTATTATCGGTTCAAAAGTTATTCAAATGTCAATAATACTCTTATTTTTGGTGCCATTTCGCAGTAAATTTTCCATACTTAAGCTCTATACCTTTTGTCAAAAAATCACCCATTTTTTGACTACAAAAAAATCAATAACTTTTGATCAGCTTAACTTCAAAGGCCGAATGAACCCACATTTTTAAGTCAAACTAAACTCTATACAATGACATCAATTATATTTGAATATTTAAATTATAAAAAAATTCGATATTTAGGTTGTAGGACTTTTTTTTCTATAGGAACATAGAATAAAAGTAATTTCATCTTACTTTAATTAGTATAGTTATTAGTCCAACATATCGTTAGTATTTTAGCCTGATTTAAAGATGTTTTAGTGTTATATTAATATTTAACTTTTTTCTAAGTTTACGCATATCAATATTTTGTTATGCTTATATGTTTTTAAGTTCCGTGTTTGCTATTTTTTATGTTCTACAAAAACTAGTATTGATTTTTTTATATTTTTCTTAAAAGGATTATTTGTTTTGTGCAAATTGGAAAATGTTTCTTTATTGAATTATTATTATTATTATTTTTTTTAGTTCATTCATGAGTTTCTGCTCTAATTCATTTTTTATGTTTAATTTGACTACTGTTAAAATATGGTTTTAATGAAGTAAATTTTCATGAATTGAAATTTACTTTATTAATCATTAGCCAACAGTGTAGGTTATAAAATTAAATTCATCACTATTAAGGTAAGAATTACTTTGTTCTCTCGTAACACCATTAAACAGTTTTTTATATTTATTTTTTTTATTGTTATTGTTTACTAAAGCATTTTTTCATGATTATTGTTATATCATTGCTATTTTATGTAACTATACCTAAAGATAATTCTGCTAACATAATTCTGAAAATAAATTAGCTTTTTTTTCCATTACTTTTTTGTTTCAGATAATCTTGTTAAAAATTTCAAGAGAAGCTTGAACAAAAAATGATTATTGAAATTCTTCTATCACAGCTTTTATACTTTTAATATTTTTTTAAAATTTTTTCTAAGGGTTGTAGCAACCTTTTAGTAATTCGTACCTGTAAAACAGTCAAAATATCAGAAATTATAAAATAATTCTTAATCAAATTTATATAAATTTGACACTTTTTTTTAGATTTTAGATTACAAATTTGTACAACTTACCTGCACAACTTTTTGCAAATAAATTTTTTTAGCATTGCAATCTGGAGCTTTATATTTTTTGAAAAATTTAAAGACTATAATAGATAAAAGAAAAACAATAACGGTTTCTTTATTGTTTTTCTTTTATCATTATAGGATAAAAGCTCAGCAATATGGAAATTCGAACCAACTCTTACCCCACAAAAAATCTTTTTTTTTTATTGTTTTTTTTTTTTTTTTTTTTTGTTAAACTGTAGCTGCTTGTACACTTTTTATTTAATGCATTATATGTTACATATTTCTGACCATAATCCATTTTGAATGTGACACAATTTTCACAACTGAGTTTGAGGTAACTTAGAATTTTCCACAGAAGCATTCAAAATTGCATTATACACTTTTGTTGTTTTGGTTACTCAAATTTTGTTAAATGAAAATCTGTACTTGTATGGAATATTGTTGCCATATCTGGGGCAGATCTTCCAATTATGCCCTGTCCCTTTTAAAAAAGGTACAAAAATGCATTGTACATATAGCTGGACCTGCTCTTACAGCCAACCTCCAACCATTATTACATCACCACAATGTTGCTTCTCTTCCTCTTTTCTACAAATACTATAATGGGTACTACTCTAAAGAGGTAGCGACTCTGGTTCTATCTTCTAAAATTCATTCCCATCTTACTTGTCATTCGATTAAGCCCCATCCTTTTTCTGCGACAGTTCCTGAGTGCTTTAAAAACTCTCTTTCATCTAGTTTTTTTTCAATAATATCAATGCTTTAGGATTCACCTCCTTTATCTTGTTTCTCTGATTCATATATTTTGCAATCTTTTAAGTCATTTGTCAATCGTTATCTTGCTCTATAAACTTCATTTGTTCTCTTCTAGTAACTTCTGACTCTAATGATGATAGCTTACAGCCTTGTTGGAGCAACGATGGTGGAAACAAAGTTGTTGAAAAAAAAGAGTTTTTTCTATTAAACCCAATTCTTGTTGGCAACAGATTTTAAAAATAGAAAACCAGCAACTACCTAATTTAAAAATCTGTTTAAAAATGAGTAGTTTTACATTTAATGAGTTATCATTTTTTTCTTGCATATCAATTCACCTTTCCAAGGCCATGAAGGGCACTACATTCAAGGAGGCAACTTTTAATTTTGGTTACAACCCTCTCTCAATAACACAAACCTTGACAAACAAGGCTGCTGCGTTAAGAAACGTTGTGTGCAGTACTAGCATGGACTTATGAGACAAGCACTTTACCACTACACCACTACTGAAACTAAATAAAATTTTGATAGGTTTATTTATGAAGAATCTTATTATTAGTATAATACCCCTCTAAAAGTATAAAAATTCAAATTTTTTTGAAAGAAGTATTAGTAAGAAATGTTACCTAAAAGCAAACAAAAAATTAACAAAAATCTAATTTTACTTTAGGTATAACATAATCTAATGTTGCCATAAAAAAGATATTCTTTTTACAAAAAATAGCAATGACATGATAATAATGATAAAAAACTGTTTAATGGTATTACAAGTGAACAAAGTAATTCTTACCTCAATGGTGATGAATTCAATTTTATTACCTGCACTGTTGGCTAACGATTAAAAAGTAAATTTCAATTCATGAAAATTTACTTAACTAAAACCATATTTCAACAGTAGTCAAATTAAACAAAAAATGAAGTAGAGCAGAAACTCATGAATGAACTAAAACAAAAATAATAATAATTTAATAAAGAAACATTTTCCAATTTGCACAAAACAAACAATCCTTTTAAGAAAAATATAAAAAAATCAATACTAGTTTTTGTAAAACATAAAAAATAGCAAACATAGAACTTAAAAACATATAAACATAACAAAATATTGATATGCGTAAATTTGGAAAAAAATTGAATATTAATATAAAAGTAAAATATCGTTAAACCAGGCTAAAATAATAAAGATAAATTGGAATAATAACTATACTAATTAAAGTAAGATGAAATTACTTCTATTCTATGTTCCTATAGAAAAAAAAAGTCCTTCAACCTAAATATCGATAGCTCTAAAAGTTCCTAACTACAGTAAAATATAATAATAATTTATATCATTCAATACCAGTATCATACATCTTGTATTGCATGATTTACTAGAGGGAACGTGATAATTCAAACAGTATATTTGTAAATCATTTTAACATAATTTTTTAACTTATTGATATATAGTTGCATAACTCCTATTGTTATCACTTTATACCATTATCACACCATCTTACATTAAACGGTTTACTAAGGGGAGGTAATAATTTAGAAACTTAAAAAGGTATTTGTGAACCATTTTCAATTTAATATATAACTAAAAGTTTTTAGTTATATACTATTTATTACATCACTCAATACCATTATTACACCATCTTTTATTGAATGGTTTACTAGGAGGAAGAAGATAATTCAGACGCAAGTTTAGTAATTTACTTGGGGAAAGGGTATAATTCAGTCAGATATTTTTAAATGATCTTTACATAATCATAAAACTAATTTAATCAGTTAGTATAAACAGAAACAATACAACTATCAACTAATTATTAATTATTTTATATGTGTAGAATTTCAATCATTTTCCTTTAATAAAAATCAGACCATTTTAAATTTAGCGATTTACAAGGGGTAGGTAATAATTCAGACAGATTTAAATTATATCGGTCTGAATTTTACTTTCACATACACAGTTGTATAACAAAAGAATTAGTAAATAAATAACTAATTAGTTTATATTCGCTTTTTATTTTTTACTACCACTCTATCTTACATCGTATTTCTTACATTATTTTTTTGTAAACTTTTTTAATTTCTAGAGTACACGATTCTTTGATTTGAGTTTAAGCTCTGCGCACGCATGTTAAATGAAATGCGCAAACCTAGCAGAGGTAAACAAACATTTATTTTTATAATTTGACTTGAATTACTGCGGGAAGGTCATAAAAGAAATATAAATGTCTACTCATTGTGCTGTTAGATTGTAAAAATGGTCAATATAGACTTATTAAATGGAGACAGGAAATTTGCAAAGTTCACGGGAGAAGAAGAGAAGAAGAAAACTGTAATTGGATAGAACCTTTTAAGAATAGATCAACTAGACTACTTCTTTCATAATAATAGTGTTATATAACACTATAATTATAGTGTATTATAATAGTATTGTATAGTGTAGTATATATTGTATTATATAGTGTTATATAGAATAATGCATAATAACAGTATTATAATAGTATTATAGTACACTATAATTATAGTGTATTATAACACTATTATTATGCATTATTCTATATAACACTATATAGTGTATTATAACACTATTAATACTAATAATTTACACAACATCCATATAATATGTACATAATACTCTATAATTATAGTGTTATATAACACTATTATTATGAAAGAAGTAGTCTAGTTGATCTATTCCTAAAAGGTTCTATGCAGTTACAGTTTTCTTCTTCTCTTCTTGTCCCGTGAACTTTGCAAATTTCCTGTCTCCATTAATAAGTCTATATTGACCATTTTCACAATCTTTAACAGCACAATGAGTAGACATTTATATTTCTTTTATGACCTTCTCGGAGTAACTCAAGTCAAATTATAAAAATAAATGTTTGTTTACCTCCGCTCGGTTTGCGCATGTCATTTAACATGCGTGCGCAGCACTTAAACTCAAATCAGAGAATCGTCTATGGTTGTCCTAAGCGATTTTTTCTCCTTGTTTATGTTTACTAAGATAGTACGGACGTTTTAGGTACACTTCTAACAGTTATAATCCGAAAGAGCAATCTCGTTCATACAGTTCATGTTCCGAGATTAGATTATCCAAATATGGTAATAATATGATGTCATGCTAAAAATTACTTGAACAACTCGATCATAAAAATTCGGTTGTGTTTAGATCATATCCCATTCGGAACGATTAATTTTTACTTGCGTATTTTGCCGAACAACATTTAAAAAAATTTACGTAGCAATATTAATAACAACAACACACGTGCCTTGTTCGACAGATATATTATTGTTTGTTACTTAAAATTGCTTTATTACGTGGTCTTTATTTTGTTAACTTTATTGATTTTACAGTGGGTTTTATTAATTCATGGATGTAATAGTTCTTAAAGGTTAGTGTTTCTTTCATATCCATAATTCTTAATAATATAATAACAATAGGTATTAAATTATTAAGAATTATGTATATGAAAGAATTATGTATATATATATATATATATATATATATATATATATATATATATATATATATATATATATATATATATATATATATATATATATATATATATATATATATATATATATATATATATATATATATATATATATATATATATATATATATATATATATATATATATATATATATATATATATATTCATATATTTATATAATTTTCAAATGAATAACAATTTAAAAAAAAAAGTTTTTAACAACATTAATTGATATCATCAGGTAAAAAAAAAAATTACAATTTCTATATATTAGGTACGTGAGTAAAAATTTCAAATTGTTTGAAAACTATAATGTTATATATCATTAGAAAAATGATTATTACAGTATTTTAAAGGTGAAAAAATTATCAAAATTGAACAATTGGTTCAAAAGTTATGACGGTTTAAGTACCGATTTTTCGATATTAGGATTTGTTGAAGAAACTGTGGTCAAAATAATATTTTTCTTTACTTAAATTGTCATAACTTTGTCAATTCTCATCGAAAAACAAATATCTTAGTGTCAAAAGATAGGTGTAAGAGTGGGCTACAACTTTATGTTAAACTCTAACCACCGGGCGTTTCGGACGGACAGAGGGGGCACCAAACCACCACCATGCCCGTACAACACTGAACACTTTTTTCAGAAAAAAAGTTTTTTTTAAAGACATAAGCAATATAAATATTAAAACAAATTGTTTTAAATTTATACTTAACTATTAAAATACATAAGAGGTGTATGTTAGCAATATAGGTGGGTGTGGTGGTGGTGGTTTGATACACTCTAGTATCAAAAACGACTTGATTTTATATTTATATCTTTACTGAAATGTGTAAAATTAGTATACAATATAAAATTATGTTATACATGATCTTACGTCTACAACTGGTGTTTCTATTACGGGAGGGCGTATGCCAAGTATAGCAAATACCTATATTATTGTCTTTCATGTGATTCTTACATTAACAGAACCATACAGTATGGTTAACGAGCTAACCATTTTCTTTGGTTAATAAACAAATTTCCTGTTTCAAAATAAACATTATTTATGAAAGTCACAACACTTGCAACATATTTTTGACAAGTCACAACACTTGCAGTGTTATTAAATTAATTAAATTGTAACTCACTGGAAACAACATCAGCAGCAAGCTGGATCTTTTTCATGCAATAGTCAACAGCTCCAATATCAGTTTCATCATCTTTCCAGTAAGAAATGGTGTAAATAAAGTTATTTTTTCTTTTATTAACTTTTTCTACTCTTTCGCTATATAAAACACTTTTGCATGTTTTTGGATCGTACCATTCATGTTCTAGTTTCTTGCAAACAATTCTATCTGACATGACATCTTTTAAATCAAATAGTTGATCATTGGACAAGCGCTTGCATGAATTAATAATTTCGTTAAAACTCAATTTGGATAGCTCACGCTCTAACTTTCTTTTTTCTTTTTCATCCATTTTATGACGCTTGATTTTTTGTCTTTGGCAAATCTCATCTCTCACTTTGCATCGATGCAGTTGATTTGTAAATCTGTTTTTATGTGCTACATTAATTGACCATTTAACAATCTTTTTTCTTAAACTTAAATCTTTCAAAAAAATTTTTTTAATCAAAACATTTATTCAACAAGGAATACTTACACAGCATACAAATACTTTAAATGATATAGTAACTAAAACAATTCAAACTTAACTTCTGATTGTTTGTTCTAAATTGTCTACAGAAAAAAAAGAGTGACTTAAAAAAATGTAAGTATTAAGTATACAAAAATACAACTAACAAGAAATAATATTGTTAGACAACAATCTACACAGGCATAATAAAGAACTGTATTAGAAAACTAATATCATTTATATATGTATGTATACATATATATATATATATATATATATATATATATATATATATATATATATATATATATATATATATATATATATATATATATATATATATATATATATATATATATATATATATATATATATATATATATATATATATATATATAGAACATATATTATAATATCATCTATTTAATAACTACTAAGCTATTGAATACAGAAAGTAACTAACTGATGTTGACAACATCAGTTAGTTATAAAAAAATATTTCTTCCACTGTTTTAGATGCCCAAAGTTGTAGTGCAGCCGACAACATTGTTGTCGGCTGCACTACAACTTTGGGCATCTAAAACAGTGAAAGAAATATTTAAGTTATACATAAAGATTTAGATAGTGGCCAGATAATTTAAAAACAGTTTAATAAATTTATATCAAAACAACTTATCCATAAAGATATTTCTTATTAAATTAAAACAACGTTTAATCTTCAAATTAGATATGAATCATCAATAATTTAATTCACATCAAATTCTTATTATGAATATGATATGAAATACTAGATGAAACCTTTATTTTCTTCTTCCATTTTATAAAAAACTCAATACTTAAATACTAAGAGTAAACAACTATGTAATAAAATAATAAATCATATAACAGGAATAAAACTGGCTGTTATTTAGCCTTTCTCGATCATGTTTAGATGAATTCATCTAAACAATAATTAAATAAACTTTACTTTAACAAAGCAATATAAACATTTTCATATACTATATATATTGATTTTTCATAAAATGTTTATAACTATGAAAATATTAAAGAGACAAAATAACTAACTGATGCTGTTGCCTGAATCATTAATTGGAATACTTTGAGCAGCTAAAACAGTATGTTTTTTAAATTAGGTTTATTATACATATAATTTAATTAAATGTTTTTATTTAAAGTTTTGTTTAAGTTACATGTGTTATAAACAATACTTTTGGTTATTAAATGACATCTAAAATGTATAAACTCAAACAGATAATCTATTGAAAACCTGGCCATCAGCTAAACCTTTGTTTATAATACATACAACTTTTATTAAAAAAATCATTTTAACTTTTTTAATTTCATTAAAATTTTGTAAAAATGTTTTTAATCGCTATTTTGAATAAATTTTTTTTTAAAATAAGGAAACTAATGTTTCCTCATTTAAAGTTATGACACTGTTTTTAATGTCATTATAAATAGTGTCATAACTTTATAATGAATTAAAGAAAATGTTTAAATAATTGACTTGAATTAAATAACAAGTAAAACCTTCATAGTTTTCTTGATCCTGAGACATTTTTTACTAATTTATCTAAATCAAATATAAAATAATTAAGCAACACCTCTGCCTTCCAAATCGGCATCGAAAAAAAAAATTAGGTACCAAAAGTGCTACTAAAAATAGGGTGCCTGCTACTAAAAAATATTCCATGAAATTTTGTAGGTGCATAGATAAATGAAAAATCTAAGTGAAAGAATATAATTGAAAAAGTTTCCAGCATATATTCGACACTAATTTCATGTCAGAAGTACAACCAAGTTTTTGACATCAATAAACTCAGTCATAAAACTTGTCATTATAATTACAAACCAAACAGTAATAAAGGTTAACTATTCTAGTTTTTAAAAATAATCTATGTTGATATCAAATTCTAAAAAGTTATCTGACAACACATGTTTTTACTACGCTAACTCTAAACGGACTTCTAAAAACGTGGCACAGAATTTTAGCATAAAATTCGGAGCCGTAAATCGCGATTGTCACGTACCTATATATATAAACAATTTATTTGGCTGCATTAAAAATTTAATATTTTTACAATTGTTACCATAATTACATTTTGTAAGATAAGTAACTACCATGAAGAAACTCTGATAATAATAGAAAAAGTCAGTTGAGTTTTTGCATTTTTGCGTTTAAGTAAGATGTTTGTAAATATAGGATGCCTTATCTGAATTTAAATGTTCTGAACAACTGTTGTTGTGTAGTGTCTGGTGTTTTCACCAATATATCCAGCATTACAGCTGGAGCAAACAAATTTATAGACAACAAAGGATTTTAATTTTGGGGGTTAGGGGTTTTTGATGAAATCATACTACTTATTTTAAAAGTTGTAAAAACTTGTCTTGCTTTTATATTATCTTTACAATATTTTAAATGTATTTAATTAATTGATGTTGAAATGTATTTGAAAATTTTCCAATATAAGGGAATTTAAAGTAATGTATATCAGATGGTTTTGGAGATGACATGTTTTCTTTAGGAGAGATAAAATTGTTTAGTCAATTTTTGAAGGTTTTGTCAATTAAGTTGAAGGCAAAAGAGTTTTTTGGAGAGTTTATTTAATTTTTACAATTTCTAGATGAAAACTTGCTGATTTTTGAAAGCCCTATTGATCAGAGTTTTAATGAATCCAAGTTCATAATTAATATTAGTGAAGCTTTTAAAATTAGTTTGTAAAACTGTGTATTTTTTTTTGTAAAATTTTGAAGTATTAAACTTATAATTTACAGAGTTAATAATTATATCAATAAAGTTCAATTTGCGATCAACCTCTTTCTCTTAAGTAGGTTGGGGTAACTTAATAAACTTAAGAACAGTCCATAAAAGTATGACAGAATCATTAGTAAGAATGTGGCAAGCCTGATAAGGAGATGCATGCTATTTTATTTTGAAATGGATTTGATATATGGTTTTTGAAAATGATCAGAGGTAATAGTTAATTCTAGGAGCCAAAGTGTAGATGATTTATCAAGTAGATTACCGTTCATAAAAATAGGAAGATCTCAATTATTGTGATAACGATTAGCTAAAAACTATTAAGTCTTATCTGAGTTAAAGTTCATTAGTCATTCAAAGCCTATATATATATATATATATATATATATATATATATATATATATATATATATATATATATATATATATATATATATATATATATATATATGTATATATATATATATATATATATATATATATATATATATATATATATATATATATATATATATATATATATATATCATCGTTCTCCTAAATGAGCAATTAGTGTCAACTCAAATTCCAAAAAAACCACAATATGCCTGTGAAAGCTTATGACTCCTGGATTCCAAAAATATAAAAAATCAAATCACCCTATTACGTCCGAGAAAGAAAATCACTTTTGAAAATTTTTATTTTGCACATATTCATGAAATGACAGCATTCTCGAAATTTTACATTTTTACAGCATATCTTAACATTCAAAAAGCTCTTTGAAAATAATAAAACCTACTTAACATAATAAGGAAACAAAAAATATGAAAATGTGAAAGATTTTATGTTATAAAATTGGTAGTAATCCAAATAGGTAAAAGATCACTTGGGTAAAATATTGCTTTTCTGAAAGTTTTTTCTAATAAGTTAACTCTAGAATAATTTCAATAATAGTTTGGTAGTAATCAAAATAGGTAAAAGATCATGTGGGTAAATACAAAAGAAATATTAAAATAAATTCCACATTTAAAGCAACAACATTCTTGACAAAAAAAATTCTTTACAAATTCCAAACTGTTCACAGTTTTTTGCTGTTAAATTCAACTAGGCACATTTCTAGACTTTTTCCATAACATGGATGGCTGATAGGTCGTTTGTATTGTTGCCAATGGTTCTGAAAACGATGATGAATAGATTCTGTTGCTTGCTCACTGTAGATTCCAAGAGGAGACCTTGTTTTTTGGATGAAGTCCTTAACATGGAAAAACACTGCATGTACTTTTGGAGTGATGCTTCCTCTTGGCAATGCCAAATATGAATCTCTGAATGAATCAATTTTTTCTGCATAAGAGCAATCCAACTTGTTGCCAAAACATGCAGAAACAATGAGACCAAACTTTTGAAAGCTGTCAATGATGCTGAAAACTTGAAAGGCACTGTCGTTTTCAGCCAGTGTTTGGAGAAGCTCGAGATTTTTGAGGATCTTGTGGGAATCATTCCCAGCAAATTGACCACCATGAAAAGGTTGGGGCTGAATGTGCAAAGCTTGGAGTCATTTAGCTGATTTTGGCCAAAGGTCTGTTAAAATCTTGAACAGATGGTTAACAACCCCAAGCAGTAGATAAAGCTCCATTGGTGCAATGAGATCAAGCACAAGTGCATCATCATCAAGTGAGAGAATAGGGTCATGAATCAAGTTTCCAAACAATTTTGCTTTCTTGATGTCGGATCCAGCTGCTGTGTAGGTTTTGTGTGCTTGCTTCAAAGATCTAAAAGTCCTCAGAGTACCCCGGTTTGCAAGGTTAGAGCTTTCCACAGTGCACCATGTGCATGGATGAGCTGAAGCATGTGATTGCAATCCACAAATTATATTTGCCAACTTCATATCACACGAGACAACAAATTTGATTTCACTGATTGAAATGAGAGAGAGAATGAGCTTTACATTGGAGTAATTCTCTTGAACTCCTTCAGCAACTGCAACCAGAAGTTGCTGTTTTACTCCAGAATCCTTGGACGTTGAAGATGTCAGAAATCTTTTGTTTGGCGGAGACACAGCTTCATTATCTGCTTCATTTTGTAGAACTCCAAGGCAGACTTTAAGAAAACCTCCACCACCATCTATTCCAAGTTTAATGATGTGTTTTGAGAAAACCTTCCTTGAAAGTAGAACTTTTTCAGTGAGTGCTTGGGGATTTTTGCAATGGACAACAACACTTTGGGACTTCTTTTGATCTGAACTAATGAATGTTGTTGGGGTTTATGTAAAGTGTTCTTCTAGACTTTTTCCGAGATCCTGGAACTTGTGCAATATATTTGGTTCCAGAACTTTGGCAGACGAAACATGCCTAATGGTGGAAGTCAGTTTTTTAATTCAACTGTTTGACAATCCTGTATTTAGTTGAACTTGAGCAAGATCTTTTGCAGTGACTACAGCTGGATCTTTGAACAACTGCTTAGAGCAAGAAGGACCTGTTAAAGAGTAAAATATAATATAGGAGAAATAAACTCCGACCAAAAATTCCCCTGCCTTGGGGCTCTTGGTTGAGTAAAGGCTAGAGATGGTGTCTCGATAAAAACACTCATCTTGGGCAGATGTTAACTGCATCCAGCTAAACATCCCCTGCCTTGGGGCTCTTGGTTGAGTAAAGGCTAGAGATGGTGTCTCGATAAAAATACTCATCTTGGGCAGATGTTAACTGCATCCTGCTACTGTCTTGTAGAAGGCCTCCTAGGCAAAGACTTTAGGGGTAAGCAGAAAAATTCTGCTAACCAGCCTCGAACCCCTTCTTCATCTATTAGGCTGGCGTAGATGTAACCTGTGTTACATTGTTTCCTGCCTAGGATGATGAATGCTGGATCTCCTTGACTCTACTCATAGAGTTTTGCTTATGCCTCCTTGATAATGGCTATGCAACTCTTCCTGTTATCTCCATATGAGGGTACAGCTCTAAAACTCAGTTTAATGGTTCTGAGGCCGGCTGGTAGTAAGGTTTTCCGAACTCTGTGGTAGCTCTCAGAGAGGCTGATTCCATCAACAGCTTTTAGATGTTATCTCTGATCAAATTGACCATGCCCTCTCTCTTTACCCCTCTGCCAATATTGTTGTTGTTGGTGATTTTAATGCCCATCACACTGAATGGCTTGGCTCTAACACCACTGATCCTGCTGGCACTAAAGCCTTTAACTTCTGCGTTTCTCAATCTCTTACTCAGATCCTAGCTTATGTTCTGTTTCTCCCTTTTCTCCCTTAGGTGGTTCTGACCATGCAATGATCTCTATAAATCTTTCTTCTCGTACTTCTTTTTTGGGCTCACCTTATCATCGCACCACCTACTACTACCCTAAAGCTGACTGGGATTCCTTTCGTGATTTTCTTCGTGATGGTCCTTGGGCTCATGTTTTTTCTCTCCCAGCTGACAAATGCGCCTCCTACGTTACCTCCTGGAAATTAAAAAAAGGAAAAAAAAATTGATGAAAAACTTATGATAAAATATATCCTTCTGACACTGTTCCACCTAGATTATATGGATGCATTAAAGCACATAAAAGTGATAAAGGTCACCCTATGCGAACTATAGTTTTAACTATTGGTAAACCAGCTCATAAACTTTTGCAACATCTTTTTGAAATAATACAACCTACATTTACTACAAAAAAATTCTTTTTCATTCATATCTGAGGCTAAAGAATGGTTTATAGATAAAAATGAAATTCAAGTTTCGTTTGATATTATTAATTTATATCCATTGATTCCACTAGATAAAGCAACAATTGCTATAATTGATATTCTAAGCAAAGATAAAGATAATCTTAAGATGTTAACTAAATTGTCATTAGTAGATATTCACAAGCTTATTGAACTTGGTGTAAATAAATGTTATTTTTTATGGGACAAAATACATATCTTAAAAAATTCTTGTCTGATTGGTTAGTCCATTATGGTTATTATCAACAAATCACGACAATGGTAACTTAGTGATGACACGCCATTGGAGACCACTTTTTGTTAAAATTAAGTCTAAATCTGCAACATTGCAATGACATTATTTTTGATTTTAGTTTTTATGAATTTTGTATAACAGTTTTTTCAGTTTGATAATGGTTTATACTATATAAGCCAAAATATCACCATATAATAATAAAGATAATATATAACCAAACATGATGTTTTTAATCAATTGAATATAAAATATATTATTAACGATTTCACTTAAACAATATATATATATATATATATATATATATATATATATATATATATATATATATATATATATATATATATATATATATATATATATATATATATATATACATATATATATATATATATATATATATATATGTATATATATATATATATATATATATATATATATATACATATATATATATATATTATATATATATATATATATATATATATATATATATATATATATATATATATATATATATATATATATATATATATATATATATATATATATATATATATATATATATATATATATATATATATATATATATATATATATATATATATATATATATGAATCTTTGCCAATATGTTTACCAAATGAAGTTTGTGATTATCAATTGCTTGATACATATATACTACAAGATGGCTGTACCTATATTGAGTCTAAATACATGGTTACCATCATGATTTTTTTATTTTATTTTATTCTGATTCACTCCTAACAAGGCTTCAAGCAACCACTAATAAGTTGGGAGTTACTAGAAAAAAAGAATATAGTTATAGAGCAAGGAGACGGTTAACAGAAGAGTTAAAAAGATGTAGTTTGTATGAG
Organism: Hydra vulgaris; assembly: GCF_022113875.1. Lineage (NCBI taxonomy): Eukaryota > Metazoa > Cnidaria > Hydrozoa > Anthoathecata > Hydridae > Hydra > Hydra vulgaris. The sequence continues at coordinate 34,103,062 of NC_061159.1, read as the reverse complement.
TCAGGAAAACATTAAGATGAGAGAGAGCTCCAAAGGTTTGAAAAAAGATAGATAGTTTTAAGGGTTGAAAGAGCTCTAAAGTGTGTGGAAAAAAACTAGACGAATATAAGTTTTTGGAGCATGCAGGGACAAATACAGTAAAATGAATGAGACTTTTTTAAATGAAGAGTCAAGCAAGAATGAGTTTTAGTACATGGAACTAGAGATAAAAGCTTTATAGAGCAGTGACCATGATAGTATTTGTAGAAAAGAGAAAGATCTAACTTTAAGATGATGGGAAAGAGACTTGAGCTTAGAAGAGCTTATTATATTTACAATGTATTTTTGGACCTTGTCTAGAAAAGAAAGAGCATCATAAGAAGAACCAGCCCAAGTATGACAACAGTTTTCCATACAGGTGCAAATAAGAGATTAGTAGAGGTGAAGAATGGAATCAGGAGAATATATGAAATGATGAGCACGAAGAAGTGAGATCAGATTCAAGATCGGCTGCCTGTTCTAAGCAATCTAAAACAGAAGACTTTTTGTCAAGACAGAGGTATAAAGTTGAGTCATCAGCAAAAAGAGTTACCTTATATGTAATGTTGCTGGAAAAATTAATAATGTAGATAAAAAACAAAACCTTGAGATACCCCAGAAGTTACTGGAAATGAATAAGAGTGTTGGCTTTTGATGATGAGCTTTATAAACCATTGCAAAGAAACGATTTGATAATCTCAAAAACTCTTCCAGATACACCATATGAATCAAGCTTATGGAGAAGACTAACATGCCAAACTTTGTTGAAAGCCTTAGATAAGTCAAGAGCAATAGCCCTTGCCTCTTAGCCTTTATCTAATGCACAATCTTTCAGTCACAGTAGTTAGTCAGTTAGCAAATCGTGGAGCGAGAGAATCGAAAACTGTATTGATTGTCTGACAGCAAGTCATTTGACTCAAAATGGAATGTGAGATGTTTAAACGAACAGGCTCCTTTCTGTCTACTAACTTGATGAGAGCACAATCATAAGTTCTCATAGCTACATTGAAGATTGTCTTCATATTTATACTTTGAAATTTGAAAAAAAGAAATGTATTTATAAGTTGTATTTGAGTTTCAGGTAATGAAAAAGTTTTAAAAAATTGATTATTTAAGCAATTTGCAATAGATATCTTATCTACTAATTGCACTCCATCGTGCACTCAACATCGTGGTCGAAAAGAGATCGAATTTCACTTTAACAAGCCTTTTTTGGACAAGACTTACAAGCATATGTATATATATATATATATATATATATATATATATATATATATATATATATATATATATATATATATTCATTACATTATTGAATTTTAGATAATTCTTCAAACGAATGCGACTTCAGAAATCTCACGTTTATTCGTACAGCTAATTTCAAGCAAAAACATTTATATATTGGACAGTGGATTTAACACTAGAAAACTTTTTTTATAATTGATGACATATTTTTATAAACATAGATATATTGGATTGTAAAATCAAATTTATTTTTGTTAATTTTTTGAAAATATTTATATCAATTGTTTAAAAAAAGTTTTTTTTTCTTTATTGCCATATATTGAAATATATGTAAAATATTTAGGAAAGTCGTTGTTTGCGTTTTTATTTTGGCCCTAAGTAACTAGCTTAAATATCTTAAATAGTTATAATTAAATATTAAAAATCTATTAAAAAGTTATATATTATATAAATATCAGATAATAAAAAATGTTCAAGAAGTCAAAAAAGTATCCGTGTAACGAAATATTAATACAAAAATATTGAACGGTTCGTTAAAAAACTATAACGGGTTCTTTAAAGAACCTTATTTTAAGTTTCTTTCGAAGAACCTTCGCAAAGGGTTCTTAAAGAACCTCTACCGTTCGGGTTGAGAGTGTAGATACGATATAAATGAAATGATTATTATTAGATTTTAGCAGCCGTGGTGCAGTGGTTAGAGCAACCAAAGGTTGCGGGTTCGTTCCCGCTCGAAGCCGTTTTTTATTTATTTGAAGACATTTGCTAATTTGAAAACATTAAATGTTGTGAAGCGCTTTAAAATTTATTGTTTGTTTACCTGTTTTTTAAGAATCTAAGCCATTCGCGGTAACATGAAGCAGTTTAAAATTAAGCGGCCAAGATTTGGTGGTTTTACCCTAAAAAAGTTTATTTAAAATTAGAGATCGTTATTTTAAGCAGTATATAGTGCATTTTTGGTACTTAAATCATTTTTAAACATTGCTCATTGTTAATTTTGTTTATTGTTAATCTATATTTTTATTAAATAGAACCGTTATTTAAGGTAAATTTAATAACACTTCAATGTCATTTAGAAAACAAAATTGTCGGAAATAGTGCAAAACCGCGTAACTAGCATTGGATAATCTACAATACATTTTTTTTACTGAAGAAGTTTAAAACTTTATATATTTTTTATTTTAACTGATTTTGGGTTCATTTTAGTATAAAATGAACCCAAAAGTATTTATTCGTATTTTTTGTAATCTCAACAATAAATATTTGGTGTTAAAATTAATAATATCTGAATATAGTAGCCAATGCTAGTAACGCGGATTTGCACTATCGCCGACGAAATTTTTACTATTGCTTTTATCTCGCTTGCTTTTTAATCTTTTATCTACCTTGCAATTAAAAATACGCAAATATAAATAATCGTTCCTAATGGGATATGATCTAAACACAACCTAAAAATTCCTAATTATTAAATTTTGAATCATGATAGTAGTATATCTTTATTGTTTATCATTGTACTTCAAAGTATCCATAAATAGACTTCTAAAAACTTAAAGGCGCTTTAAATTGAATATTCGATATAAAGTAAGTTAATTTATATTATATAATCTTTTTACTAAACCATTTTCATTTCTTTTCTACCTAAGTTTGAAAGTCAAATATCCCCACCAGTTATGAAAAGGATCATCCTCTGGTGGGGATAAACATCCAATGTTTGTTAAAAATAGTTTTTATTACAATTATAACTAGCCGTAGGCTTAATTATATATATGTATATATATATATATATATATATATATATATATATATATATATATATATATATATATATATATATATATATATACATAGATAAGTATATATACATATATATATATATATATATATATATATATATATATATATATATATATACATAGATAAGTATATATACATATATATATATATATATATATATATATATATATATATATATATATATATATATATATATATATATATATATATATATATATATATATTTATATATGTATGTATATATATATATATATATATATATATATATATATATATGTATATATATATATATATATATATATATATATATATATATATATAGATATATATATATATATATATATATATATTATATATACATAGATAAGTATATATACATATATATATATATATATATATATATATATATATATATATATATATATATATATATATATATATATATGTATATATATATATATATATATATATATATATATATATATATATATATATATATATATATATATATATATATATATATATATATATATATATATATATATATATGTATATATATATATATATATATATATATATATATATATATATATATATATATATATATATATATATATAAATAAAATATGCAACGCAAAATATATTTAAATAACAAAATTAGTAGATATTAAGCTCTTTTACAATTTTCATTTAATTTATTGGGGCATTTTGATTTTATTTAAATTAAGACTCTGCGAGGGAAAACTTTTGATCTTTTTTGTTTTGTTCATTGTGAAAGTTTGCGTTACAAAAGGCCTGCAGTAGGAGATGTATTTTGTGTGAAACCAAATAAAGTTTAAGACAAAAAAAATAATTTTGAAATTGAGGATAACAATGAGGATGACAGTGAAAAACTTAATAAATGTGAAGAGCTGGGCTATATCAAATTTGAAAACAGTTCAGTTTCAGTTTCAAAAAAAGGTAGCACAATAATAAGTTGTTTAAACCACCTGCTAAAAAGGATGGTATATTGCAGAAGGATGTAAAACCAGAATTTGGACATGAACTTAAACCTATGCAAGACAGGTTAGAACTCAAGATTTGATATGGTTGAACGCTTTGTCAAGTTAAGCAAATGTATTAAAATAGTTCTTATCCAAGCACAGTCTCCAATAACAACAGATTCAGAGCTGCTAATTCCTAAGGAATTAGTAATATTAGTCTGTAAAATTAGGAGCGGCAGCACTTTGCTACCAAAACTCAAATAGGAGAAAAAGGTTTTTGTTTTGTGATAACACTACTGATACCTCATTGATATCTTATGAATGATAACATTATTAATACCTTATCTTTATTAAATGTAACTACAAAAATAATAAGTGATAAAAATTAAAATAAAATATAATAGGTTTGTTGATATAAAATGATACAAAGAATTTATTTCACAAAATTAACTGTTATATATATTTTTTAAACTATTAAAATTTTTTTTGTGTAAAATAGTTTTTTCTATTTGTAATACAGCTATTGCTGCAATTATATATGAAGTTTCAAACAATGCTGTTTATATTGACAATGTGATATATTAAGTATATCACATTTACAGTCTTCATTGTCAACAAATTCTGTTACCCCTACAAAAACAATAATGAATTGATAACGTATGATTTTTCAAAAACAATTTTAAACTGGTCAAACATGATTTTACAAAAATAATAATAAATTGGTCAAACATGGTTTTCCTTTCCTGAATCCATGCTTTGAGTCTAATAATTTTTGATTCTTTACAAGATAATTGATAAAATGCTTATTAGGCTGTTACGGAAATGAAAAACATGAAAATATTCATAACCTAGTTCTGAAGTATACTAAAAGATCTTTTACTGTCTACTTTATTATTGTATATTTTTGGAATTTAATCAACTTTAATATTCAAATAAATTATCTAACAAAGAAAAGTTTTGGTTTTATTTAGAGAGTATATTATGATTTTTTGTTTTTAAAAAGAAATTATCAGTATTAAATGTAATATATATCACAAAGTATATAATACAACATAATATATTATATGAAAACATCATAATACAAAAAAATTTAGCAGTACAGTTTAGATAAGTAATAATAAGTAGTTATTAGAGATTAGCAGAGTTATATAAAATAACTAAGGCTTCATCTTTTTGTATAACACAGCTAATCTTTAATAATATCTAAAAATAGTAAAAAAACCTAAAAATCAAAACAAGTATAGTATAATACTAAGTATAGTATAATAATAAGGCTCAACAAGTATAGTATAATAATAAGGCAAGTATAGTATAATAATAAGGCTCAACAATATGCTTACCTATGTCTAAAATAAGTTTAGAACAACAATTTTTTTTTTACAAAACCTAAGCTTCTTTACAGTTACTAGCATTATGATTATATGTAAAAAATATTCAATGTTCTAGATCATAATGCTATATCCATTTAATAAAAGATCATAATGCTATATCCATTTAATAAAAGTATTTAATAAAATCTAGATCTATATTAATATTTAATAAAATATAAGATCTATATTATCTAGATCTATATTAATAAAATATAAGATCTATATTATCTAGATCTATATTAATATTTAATAAAATAATAAGATCTATATTAATATTTAATAAAATCTAAATCTATGCTATATCCATTTAATAAAAGTATTTTATAAAATCTAGATCATAATGCTATATCCATTTAATAAAAGTTTTAAACAAGAAATTGTAAGATATAATTGAGAAAATAAAAGTTGTAATTGAAAAAAGTTTATAATACAGATTATCAAAAAGGTGTTCTTAGTATTTTTTAAATTTGTTGAATTAGTTTACCTTGTAACTTTAAGTCGGATCCTAATTTGGCCAACATGACCATATGTTTCTGTTTTCAATAAATAATATGATAAATAAAAAGTGACAAAAAAGACTTTTATGGTTTTGTCGGTAACTACACCTTGTTCAATTAAATATAAATTTCCGCTGCAGACCCAATTGTATGTCTTATATTTGACACCTAAAGTTTGCTCAGCACATTCAAAAACTTTTCTTCTATCATTCGGTGAAGATAAAACATTATGTTTTCTTTCAACTTGTTCAGTTGTATGTATTTCATGTATACAAATTTGACAAGGTGGTTCTGGTTGTTCCAGAAGTGAATTTAAACAAATTTGGTGAAATAAATGCTTGCATGGATTCAATTTAACAACAGACTTTCTGTTTATAGTGTATTGTACAAAAAACACAACGAACTTTCAATTCCATCACTGTAGTACTGTAATGCTGACACATAAAAATGCTAAATTTGACATTATTAACTTATTAAAATGCATGTCCAAGAAGAACTTTTATAATGACCCTTAAGCTTACATTGTGAATTGTGCAACTACAACTAATGTATTCTCATTTACATAACTTTTGTTTTTCTAATAACATACTCTGATTTCTTATTTATATGTTGTTTTACTTAATTACATATCGTGACTTTTAAACTACATGTTGTATTTCTCAATTATATCTTACTTTTCTTAATTACTACATTCAAGTTTTAAAACACAGCTTCAAAAGGTGTAGTTCCTAAGGGATTGTCCATAAATTACATAACACTAAATTTATTTTAAAAACAGAACTAAACAGATCTTAAGCTCTTTTACAAGGCCATTTTCATTTAACTTAATGCTATTTGTATTTTGATTTTTGATTTAACTTAATGCTCGGCAAAGATAACCTTTTTTATTTTGATTTTGTAGTGAAATTTAGCTTTATGTAATTTAATCTAACCCAATGATAAATTGTATAAAGCATTACAAGCTCAGTTATTACACATCCATTCAATATATCAAACCAAAATTCTATTGCAACCAAAATATCAAGAGACAAATGGAAAAAGAATTTGATTCACTTTGAGAAAAGTAAAAGATTATGTAAAAGTAAATCTGGAGAATCATTAGGAACAATATGTAAAATGCCCAAAAATTAACAAATAATTAACTGATACACCAGCTTGGCACCAGACTGTATACACTTTTTCCATTTGTCTCTTGATATTTTAGTTGCAATAGAATTTTTGTTTGATATATTCAATTGATATGTAATAACTGAGCCGGTAATGCTTTATACAACTTATATATAAATGTGAAATATACAATTTATACAATTTATGTATAAATGTGAAAGGAATAATAAAAAAAATTTCAGATGAATGTTTAGAACTATGAGCTAATTTGAATTTTCCAACATTAGATAAAAGATTAGTGCCAAGAAAAATAGAAAAATTAATTAAAAAGAGACATATAGAAACCAAAAAACAGGTACTTATAGTTTTGATGGTTTATTACATATAACGAAAGAGAATAAACTTTGGTTACATTCTGAAGATTAAAGTCTTTACTAGAAAGCAATTAGAGACATCTTGTAGAGTTGGATATACTAGAATGAATCTTGATGATCCTAAAAAAAACATTCCATTGATACCATCAACTTCAATTCGGAAAGAATACAGAGAGGAACACGAAATTAGTAGAGTCAGTAAGTGACAATGGCAGTGATCATGAACCTTCAACAAATAATAATTTTAATAAACAAAAAGTTAAACAGAGGAAAGTGGAGGCTGTTAAACTAGTTTGTCAAACAAAGCTAAGTACACGAAAAGCTGCCAGAGTGTTTCAACAACTTCAGATGGCTGGTGTCAATCTTTCTGCACCAACTCAACCAGCATTCTATATGGCAGCCATCAGAGAAAGTAAAAAGTTACAAGATAAATTGAGAAAAGAATTTAAGGTTGAGAACTAGTGT